>JBBGZY010000938.1:600000-1007500 GCA_037952925.1 Lithobates clamitans | reverse complement strand
TAGCTGAGAAAACTCTCCTCCCCTCCTCCAGATGAAAGATAAAAAAAATTGAAGGGCACACGGGTGCCGCCCCCTCTATCCATGCCACCCCCCTATATGGTTAATGGATAGATTCAAGCTTAGCATGAATCTATCCACAGCCGCCACTGCCCCCCCCCCCCCATTCAGGCATTCGGCCACTTTCAGGACATTCGGTACATGAATTACAGTGACGGGGTGCTTTTTTTAAGCACCTGATTAGAGCCATAGGCTCTAATAGGCTTCAAAATAGGGTAGACTTGGAAGAGCATTGCCCTCAGAGCCCTCCCAGGTGTGTTAGAAAAGCAAAGGAATATTCGCTTTTCTAACACTGAATTGCCTCTCCTCCAATCAGGAAGTGCGGGTCTGTTAGAAAAGTCAGGCGATCCATTGGACACCTAGGAGGAGGGGAGGAGACGCACGGCAGAAGCCAGCGCAAACTCAGAAGAGAAGAGGACACAGGAAACGCTGCCAGATGCCCGCCGCAGCCTGATCCCCTGCCCGATGTGCCCACCGATCCCTGCCGCTGATGGGGTAATTGCTGGTGGACCAGCAGACAGCGGGGGGGGGGGGAGGTTGAGGTGCCACGGGGGGGGGGGGAGGTTGAGGTGCCACGGGGGGGGGGGGTTGTTTCCCACCCCCCAAACAAAAAAACACCAGCCGCCACTGCTGGGATGTATGATATCATTTTGGCCCAGGCAGAAACCAGGAAGTAACTGCAGAAATATGAAAAACTGTTTGAAACAAGTAAATATCTTCCTATCTATTTATTAATAGTAGCAGCATAAGGATTACAAATAGTTAATCTTTACTGAGAGTTTTTAATTCTGCTTTGAGTATGTTTTTTTTTTTTAATTAACAGCCATGTAAGTACCTGAATTTGATTTGGTATCAGCCCTCTTGCCTTCCCTGTACAGCAGGGCTCAGAGAGAGGGAAGGAGAGGAAAACACAAAGAGCCAATCAGATCTGTTGCAGTGAGTAGAGTCACAGAGATGACCTCATGGGTGAGCTGCTTTTCCTTTCACTTTCTGGTCATAGGGTGGGGGTAGGGAGAAGACCTGTAGGTGAAAATGAAACTTCAGCAGATCAAAATCAGGCCCCCAGCCCTGCAAGGCAGGACTGCGCTATGTGGCAGAGCATTGTAAACCTTAGGACTGGATGGACGGCAATAGCAATCCTGTTGGAAAGTAAAACTGCTAGCATATATGTATTTTATATGTGCATTTATTATTATTATTATTATTATTCAGGATTTATATAGCGCCAACAGTTTAGCTGTTTGCCTGGGATTCAGCTTTAAAATACTCTATATAACTTCCTTAAAGTGACATTAAATGATATCCTTATTCTCCAACAAATCCATAAACATCCACTACCTAAATGGCCCTGTAATCTATTTTTTATTAAATTGTTCCTTAGAGCCCTTTCACACTGGGGCGGGGGGCGGCGTCGGCGGTAAAACGCCGCTATTATTAGCGGCGTTTTACCGTCGGTATGCGGCCGCTAGCGGGGCGGTTTTACCCCCCGCTAGCGGCCGAGAAAGGGTTAAATACCGCCGCAAAGGACCTCTGCAGAGGGGCTTTGCCGGCGGTATAGCCGCGCCGTCCCATTGATTTCAATGGGTAGGAGCGGTAAAGGAGCGGTATACACACCGCTCCTTCACCGCTCCGAAGATGCTGCTAGCAGGGCTTTTTTTACCGTCCTGCCAGCGCATCGCTCCAGTGTGAAAGCCCTCGGGGCTTTCACACTGGAATGCAAGCAGCGGCACTTTCGGGGCGGTTTGCAGACGCTATTATTAGCGCAATATCGCCTGCAAACCGCCCCAGTGTGAAAGGGCTCTTACTGTATTTTTCTGCCTAACCTTTGTGAGCTCCCAAACGTTCCCTTTTCGTACTCTTTTCCGTTTGTTTGGAACAAGCAGTGCATGTTAGTTGCAGCCATGTACACTGCCCTGTGCACACTACAACTACCATAGTCCATCTCAGGACTGAGCAAGATAGGGTGACTACGTTCTTACATACAGCAGGACCATAGAGAACCAAAGTAGCCACCCTCTAACAGGAAGTCAGATCACCGCAGCAAAAAAAAAAGGAATTGGAGAAATTGGGGATTTGGAGAGCAATAGAAGGTATGTGTTTTAATGTAAGAATACGTACTTATAGAGGGAGTTCACCCCAAAAAAAAAAAAAATATTAAAAGCCAGGAGCTACAAATACTGCAGCTGCTGACTTTTAATACATGGCCACTTACCTGTCCCAGGGTCCAGCGATGTCGGCAGCCGACTCCGATGAATCGCTC
Source organism: Lithobates clamitans (assembly GCA_037952925.1). Lineage (NCBI taxonomy): Eukaryota > Metazoa > Chordata > Amphibia > Anura > Ranidae > Lithobates > Lithobates clamitans. The sequence goes on along the minus strand of JBBGZY010000938.1, from coordinate 1,005,183 downwards.
GACTCTCGGCAGCTGCCGCCGCCATCCTAGGTGAGGGAATCAGGAAGTGAAACGTTGCGGCTTCACTTCCCAGGTTCCCTACTGCGCATGCGCGAGTCGTGCTGCACGTTGTAACTGGTCCCCGCTATCTCTTGGGAGCTGTGTGTTTCCCAGGAGACAGCGCGGAGGGACAGGAAGAGGCATAGACTCCCATGGGAGTCTATGCCAGAAGTGGGTGCAAATACCTGTCTTAGACAGTTATCTGCACCCCCCTCCCCCCCGAAAGGTGCCAAATGTGACACCGGAAGGGGGGGGGGGTTCCGAAAAGCGGAAGTTCCATTTTTGTGTGGAACTCCGCTTTAAAGTGGAAATTCAGTCAAAATCCAATAAGGCTAAACTCACCCCCCGTAGACTATACATAGCTCCCAACTGTCCCTGATTTGGAGCAAAGTCCCTCTGTCCCTCTTTCCTCCTCAGTTGTCCCTCATTTTGGTCTGATCTATATAGTTTATATAAAATGCACTTTTTATCTTTCAAAAAGTGTTTCCCAGCGCTAAACCTTTCATCCATCTTCTAAATTGCTGCATTTTTACATTTTAAAAAACAATATAAAGGAATAATAGTGGTAAAAAAAAAAGCCCTTCTGGATTTAATTAACCATTTTTTTGGTTAATTCTCCTTTAAGGGGGTGTGGCAGGGGGTGTGTCCTATGACTATATACATTTGTTAGTAGGTGTCCCTCATTCCCCTCTCAAAATGTTGGGAGGTATGGACTATGTTACCTACCTTGTAAAAGAAAAGATGTCCATTTACCTATCCTGAAGCCACTAAGGTCTGGTCACCTAATCAGGTCTCAGCGCCGGTTTCAGTGGAGAGGAGATATTGCCGACAACGGTTGCAATGCCTGTGCGGTGACGTCACCTATAGGCTTACTATCATGCAGGAGAAATGAGACAGATTGCTGCTCCAGGTGAGTGTAATAATTCACCAAAAAGGAAGGGCTGGGTGCTAGCTCGGGCTCGCAACCGTGAACATCTAGACCAAGTGAGAAACATTAGCTGCACACTAACATCCGTCCAACAGGTTTATTAAAAGACTGCCACCAGGACTAAAAGAACGTTTGTTTTAGTCCTGGTGGCAGTCTTTCAATAAACCTGTTGGACAGATGTTGGTGTGCAGCTAATTTTTCTCACTTGGTTTACTATGGAGCATCTGTTGTCAGCTGCCCCTTTTCTACACTGAAGCCAGCGCTGAAGCCTGATCATGTGACCAGACCAGAGAAGCTTCAGAATAGGTAAGTATAGGGATGTTTTCTTTCACAGGGAAGACAGAATAGTCTGAGAATGGGGGTGGCGGTAGGTTTGGCCTTAGTTAGATTTTGAATGAAGGACCTCTCTAGCTCCCTTGTTACCTCCTCCCATTCTCGCCTCCATGACTTCTCCAGAGCCTCTCCCATCCTCTGGAACTCCCTGCCCCAGTATGTCCGGTCAGCCCCTACCCTGCCCGCCTTTAGGAGATCCTTGAAAACTCACCTATTCAGGGAAGTCTACCCAACCTCCACCTAAGAACTGTACTTGAATCATCTCCATCAGATCATCCCCTGCAGCCATTACCTTTTGTACCACTAGATTGTAAGCTCCATGAAAAGGGTCCTTTTAACCCTACTGTATTGAACTGTAATGTAATTGTACTAACCCCCTTTTTATTGTAAAACGCTGCGTAACGAGGTTTTACAGGCGCTACCCACGAGCTCGCTGAATGTATCGCAGAGGCTGACGCAGCTATATCTCATCTTGAGGGTGTATTATACCCTGCATAGATTACATAAAATGGGTCTCAGACCTACCCCGATGTGCACTAGATGCAAAAGGGATTATGGCGATCTGATCCACCTACTGTGGAGGTGCCCGAAGCTTCATTCCTATTGGAGTGGAGTAGTGGATACCATAAACAGGGTATTTCAGATCTCTATGCCCACTGACCCAAAACATTGTTTGTTAAATATATTGGAGGTCTTTGAATGGGAGGAGAGCGTCAGAACAGCAGTTACCAGGACCCTACTGTTAGGATGATAATGCTCCACTGGATTTCAGAGGACCCTCCCACAGTTAAGGAATGGATTTCCGCAGTTGGAAATATGATCAGAATGGAGAAAATGGTATATCAACACAGGGGGTGAACCCGAAAGTTTGAGAAACTTTGGGGCCCGTGGCTGGATGTACCTGGACTGGTCCCGGTGGATCTAGTGATAGGTAGATTGTTGGGTTTGAATGCTGGTTAATTGCACTTGTACAGAATATTGGGCAAACTGGAAAAAGACAATGGGTCACAGGGAAGCACGGGAGGAGCAAGAAGTAGAGGGCTGGAATAGAGCGTGTTGTGCCTTACCTATGATGGAATTACAGCCAATATGTGAAGAGGTTTTGCAAAATATGCAATGTAACTGTGTATTGTTGAAGCCTGGCTATGTCTATTTATGTTGAACTTAAAGTGGGGTTCCACCAAAAAAAAAAAAAAAACTCCATGAAAAATCCTTAAAAAAAATACAAAAAAAATTTGGATATTTTTTTTTTTTACTCACCTCTAAATGCCTGTTGCTAGGGGGTCCCTCGTAGTCTGCCTCTTCCAGTGCCTGGGCTGGTGACATCACTTCCCCCTCGGCACAGGAAGGGCTCAGCTCTGCTCCCTCCCTCCTGTAAATCATCTGGGACCCATTACAGGTCCCAGGTGACTCCTCTTTAATAAACTTTTCTTTGGATAAAAATAAAAAAAGCACTGCATAAACTGTTGTTACTATATAAATCCTGTATAGTAATAATAACTTCCACTTCAAAGAGATTTTTTTATGTTGTAAAAAACAGAGTTTGGTGTCACTTTGAAGGGGTTGTAAACCCTCAAGGTTTTTCACCTCAATGCATTAAGGTGAAAAACCTCCTGTGATGCACCTGCCCCCAGAACCCCCCTTTTACTTACCTGAGCCCAGTCTTTCCAGCGAAGGGGACAAGCACACCAGCTCCAGCTGGTGGCTCGGGTCCTGATTGGATAGATTGATAGCAGCACAGCCATTGGCTCCCGCTGCTGTCAATCAAATCCAATGATGAGGGAGCCGGTGGCAGGGCCGAGTCCTGCTGTCTGTGCCAATAGACGGAGCAAGCAGGACACGGAGCGCGCCCGCAGTAGTGCCCACGAAGGAGAGCGATTCTCCAACGGGGCACTCAAGAAGAGGAGGAGCCAGGATTGGGAAAACCAACTGCACAGAGGAGGTAAGTATGACATGTTTGTTTTTTTTTGTTTTTTTAAATGAAGCTTTAGATATCCCGTAATTACATAATTTATTGAGTTTAAAAATGAAAAAGAACAAAGTTGCAGTTTAGCAAATATCTTGCGCTTTGCAGTGCAGCGTTCGGTAGTCAGTATGGTGGGAATCACAGTACAGTTTCTCAGAAAAATATGAACCTGGAAACCATAAGGCTGGCAAGCACGCTATGCAAAAAGTTCAGCCACCAAGGAAACATTCAGAAATTCAGGAAGAAAACATGTTTTCTAGGAAAAGAACAATAAAACCTTTATCTGCTGAGCTTACTTCCAACTGTCCAGCAAGTGGACTGCCAGGACCAGGCCTTGCGGAGAATAAACCAGATGTCACCAATTTGGTGCAGATGAGCTCTCTTGGAGTGCAGCATAAAGACTGCTGGCTCAACAATTGTCACCCTCCTCCTGGAAAACCAGCTTTGCACATGTCTTGAGTCAATTACATCACCAGATCTCCAGAGATCAAACACTCAGCAAGGAAGTTTAGCTGTTCCAAGAGGTTTTTGATTAGGTGTAACTCTTCCCCTTCTTCTGATCTTCCTGACAGCAGCAGAATCCCTGTGTGAAGCAGACATCTTATCAAGGCTGAAGTGTGACTGTGGACATAGGTAGTTGCAGACAGGCTTTGTTCCTTATCTAGACTGCTGGAATATGACTATTCTTAGTGTACTTAGGATTCCACACTGTTAAGAGTGGATCTGTCAATTAAACACAAAACCCATGCCTGGGGAAGCCATTCCTAGGGATCGCAAGAAAGGACAAAAAATGTAGCCAAAAGATTAATTTTGCTTAATTATTTAATTTTAATTTTTAGTTTTATTTTAATTTTTTTTTTATCTATATAGGGGTGATACTCAGTGGCAGAGTAAGCCCCCAAAGGCCCCCTGTGCTAGAGCATTTTTTTGCCCTTAGCCCATTCAGCTACTGCCCCAAGTACAATTATTTATTTTGTATAGGGGTCTTTTCACCTGTCCTATAAGGCCTTAAAAGAGTAGTTCGGAGGTTTAAAAAAAAATTATTATACTCACCTAGGTGAATGCAGCATTGATCCGATGCTTCATCTGTCCCTCGCAGGCTCTGCAGTTAGAACTGAGCGATCAAACATCGCTCATCGCTCAGTTCTCCCCCTCTTCTCTGAGCAGAAAACTGTGGCTGTCAGTCAGCAGCTCTCTGCTCTCCCCTCCAGCACTCACTGGAGTTCTGGGCTGTGGAGGGGGCGGGATGGGCTGGCTCAAGCTCTCTGCATCAGGTGGAAAGAGAAAAATATCCTGGACGGCCGCACACCATAGAAGACATCTTTATTGATATGAAGAAATAAAATCCAAATGCAGTCACCTCATGTACAGGGAGGAACAGGAAAGATAGCTAACATGTTTCACGCCCCATCATGGCGCTTATTCATAGTCTTCATAGATGTCTTCTATGGTGTGCGGCCGTCCAGGATACTTTTCTCTTTCCACAAGCTTGTGCAGAGCCAGCACCTGTGAGTTCCATTAGGGCGGGTGTCTTGATACGGATTTGAGAGATTGGAGCGGCAATCTTTTGCTTATGATTTTCACCTGGTCTCTGCATCAGGTGCCGGTCCATGATTCTGGGCGGATACTGACTATATTGTTGGGATCTTTTCAGATGATGTGACATCAAGTGATGTCAGCCAACAGCAAGTCACAGGAGTGCAGAACGAGCTGCACTCCTTTGATCCATAGGAGAGGTATGGCCAAAAAAGTTTATTTAACCCTGGTGCATGAGTCTCCGGAGTCTAGGAGCTGTTGGAGGACCCAGGTACACCATCCAGCACTGTTTCCGGCAACCTGTAAAACTTTGAATTCATGGGTCAGTGGAGGGTTCTATGCTGAGGTCCCCACATCCATCCATCCATCCATTTGACTTTGGGCGTTCTTTAATTGGGACGCATGAGACATGGACCCTGATTTAAATTATATGTGACTTGAATTATTCTTTCTCAAAAATGTAAATGCCCAGCCTCAAATAAAAAGGTCCTCTTGCATCTTGTGTGTCATTTGAATTGTGTTGGACACACGATCTGCACGATCTGCATTATTGGTGCCCCTTGCAATTGTTCTTTGGTGTTTGTGGATCTGTTGGACTCCATTTTGTACCATTAAGGAAACAATCCAAATGCCTTCTTAATTCCTTTTATAGGGACCAGACCCCGCTCACCTCTCAAACTTGAGAGTGCCTTTGAGGGACTGATGGTCTATTATGTCCCGTGGGTGACCTTTTTGAGATAGAATTTACCCCACTACCTGGGGGTGGGGTTTTTGTTTTTTTTCCTCCCCCTGCTCCCATCTTGTTTTCTTCTTTGCTCTTTACCTCTTCCCTTCTTTACCATGTTTCACTCTTCGCCTGTCCTTCTCTTAGCACACCAGCGAGGTCCACAATCTTGACTCTATGGTCTTACATATAAAAATGTAAAATTCTCTGGGAATTGGACAACCGTAACTTTTGCGTATCCTGTACTCTGTACCGTTGATAGTTTTGGTTATACTATCCATTAGCTGTATAATGTTTTCTGCACATTACAAGCAACTTGTTGTAATATGGTGCTATTTTGCATTTGATGTGTCAAATTCCTTGACAATTAAAATAAAGGTTAAAAAAAAAAACTGGTCATGATGGTAACAACATACTGTATATTGTTCACATGTACTCCTGAATAGGGATGAGCTTCGTGTTCGAGTCGAACCCATGTTCCACTCGAACATCGGCTGTTCGGTCGTTCGCCGAATTGCGAACGATATGGGCCGTTCGCGCCAAATTCGTGTGGCGTGTCACGGCCCATAATTCACTGCGGCATCGCAGTGCATTGCTGGCTAATGATTGGCCAAGCATGCACTATGACCCGTATGCTTGGCCAATCACAGCGCCGCCTGAACAAAGAGCCGTAATTGGCCAAAGCCAAAGGAGGCTTTGGCCAATTATGGCTCAGGGGATTTAGTACACGCCCCACACTATATAAGGCCGCCTGCACGGCGGCCCTGTGCAGTGTGTTCCGGTGTGCTGAGAGATAGAGAGAGAGAGACAGTGTCATTTCATTTGAGTTAGCTAGATTAGGCAGGACAGTCAGTCAGTTAGCTACACTTACAGTGTATTGTGTATATATATGCATCCCAGGTGTTGCATATATATATATATATACACTGTATTCAGTTTAGCTAGCTCCGTTCCTGTTATCTTCTTACTGACAGGCAGGCTTGTCTTGTTACAGTATATAAAGCTACCTGAAGAAAATTGCTGGTGTTCTTTTGATCCTATTAGTACCACAGTCAGGCAGCTAGACTATTTACAGTTAGTGCAGTGCGTCCTGCTCACAGTGTTCAGCTAGATCCGTCCTGTTATCTTCTTACTGACAGGCAGGCTTGTCTTGTTACAGTATATAAAGCTACCTGAAGAAAATTGCTGGTGTTCTTTTGATCCTATTAGTACCACAGTCAGGCAGCTAGACTATTTACAGTTAGTGCAGTGCGTCCTGCTCACAGTGTTCAGCTAAACCTACAAGTTAGTGGGGTGCGTCCACCTCACAGTGTTCAGCTAAACCTACAAGCTAGTGGGGTGCGTCCTGCTCACAGTGTTCAGCTAGATCCGTTCCTGTTATCTTCTTACTGACAGGCAGGCTTGTCTTGTTACAGTAAATACAGCTACCTGAAGAAAATTGCTGGTGTTCTTTTGATCCTATTAGTACCACAGTCAGGCAGCTAGACTATTTACAGTTAGTGCAGTGCGTCCTGCTCACAGTGTTCAGCTAAAACTACAAGTTAGTGGGGTGCATCCTGCTCACAGTGTTCAGCTAAACCTACAAGTTAGTGGGGTGCGTCCACATCACAGTGTTCAGCTAAACCTACAAGCTAGTGAGGTGCGTCCTGCTCACAGTGTTCAGCTAGATCTGTTCCTGTTATCTTCTTACTGACAGGCAGGCTTGTCTTGTTACAGTAAATACAGCTACCTGAAGAAAATTGCTGGTGTTCTTTTGATCCTATTAGTACCACAGTCAGGCAGCTAGACTATTTACAGTTAGTGCAGTGCATCCTGCTCACAGTGTTCAGCTAAAACTACAAGTTAGTGGGGTGCGTCCTGCTCACAGTGTTCAGCTAAACCTACAAGTTAGTGGGGTGCATCCACCTCACAGTGTTCAGCTAAACCTACAAGCTAGTGGGGTGCGTCCTGCTCACAGTGTTCAGCTAGATCCGTTCCTGTTATCTTCTTACTGACAGGCAGGCTTGTCTTGTTACAGTAAATACAGCTACCTGAAGAAAATTGCTGTTGTTCTTTTGATCCTATTAGTACCACAGTCAGGCAGCTAGACTATTTACAGTTAGTGCAGTGCGTCCTGCTCACAGTGTTCAGCTAAAACTACAAGTTAGTGGGGTGCGTCCACCTCACAGTGTTCAGCTAAAGCTACCTGTAGAAGGTTGGTGGTGTTCTCATACTACAGGCAGGCAGTTGATTTTGCTAGCTGCAGTATCAGTACATATATATATATATATATATATATATATATTACAGCTTAGTGCAGCTACAGGCCATTAGTATGTCTGGAAGGCCAAGAAGGAGAGGCAGACAGTCACAAGCCAATAAGAGAGGGCAAGCAGGCTCTGTGTCTAGTGCTGGTCGTGGAGACGGTGCATCCTCATCAGCACGTGGCCATGGGACACGCTTGGCCTTTTTTTCGGCAGCTGGCCGCGTTGAGCCGCAACATGCGGAAGACTTGGTCGAGTGGATGACCAAGCCATCCTCATCCTCCTCATCCTCTCTCACCCATGCCCAGGGTACTTTGTCTGGCAAAGCAGCGGGCTCTTCCCTCGGCTCAATGTCATCAGTGACTCCTTCCCTAGCCCCACCATGTCCTCCTGAGGAGTCCCTCGAACTGTTTGACCACAGTGTTGGGTACATGCTCCAGGAGGATGCCCAGCATTTGGAAGGCTCTGATGATGATACTGAGCTCGATGAAGGCAGTAACATGAGCACGGACAGAGGGGGTGCCCAAGAAGGACAGCAATCTGGCAGTCATGCTCCCCCTGCTGCAGCATACTGCCAGGTTTGCTCCAGTGATGAGGAGGGAGGGGATAATGAGGTCACTGACTCAACGTGGGTGCCTGATAGGAGAGAGGAGGAGGAGGAGGAGGAGCCGGCACATCACCAACGAGGCAGGATGCCCTCCAGGGGCCAGCCTAAGGGCAGCACATTGACTGCATCACACCCCAAAGCTCCACATGTGCAGGGCTCTGCAGTCTCTGCGCGTTATTCAAAAAGTTCTTTGGTGTGGGCCTTTTTTGAGACGAGTGCATCAGATCGCACCGCTGCTATTTGCAACATATGTCTCAAGCGTATCTCGCGTGGCCAAAGCATCTCCCGCTTGGGTACCACATGCTTGACCAGACATATGTTGACCTGCCATGCAGTTCGTTGGCAAGCGTATCTAAAAGACCCACACCAAAGAACAAAGAGGACCTCTCCTTGCTCCTCATCAGCTGAGATTTCCAACCCCACTAGACCTTCAGTCCTCTCTGAGACCTGCACTGAGAGGAATGAAGGTGTAGAATTTGGTGTGTCACAGCCAAGTACTTGTGGGCAATCTGCTTTTGGTACACCGACGTCAGATTGTACCAGGCAAATTTCCCTGCCCCAGCTGCTGCACCGCCGAAAGAAGTTTGCTCCCAGCCATCCACATGCCCAGCGGTTGAATGCTAGCTTGGCAAAATTGCTAGCACTCACCTGCTGCCTTTTCAGTTGGTAGACTCTGCCCCCTTCCGTGAGTTTGTGGAATGTGCGGTTCCTCAGTGGCAGGTACCCAAACGCCACTTTTTCTCACGGAAGGCGATTCCGGCTCTCTACCGGCATGTGGAAGGCAATGTCCATGCCTCGCTGGACAGGGCAGTCAGCGGTCAGGTGCATAATACCGCTGACTCATGGTCCAGCAGGCATGGACAGGGACGTTACCTAAGTTTCACGGCGCATTGGGTGACTCTGCTGGCAGCTGGGAAGGATGCAGGACAAGGTGCAGTAGTGTTGGAGGTTGTTTCGCCACCACGCCTCCAAAATGCTAATGATTGTGACACACGTCTCTCCTCCACCCCCTCCTCTTCTTCTTCCTCCATGGCCTCTTCCTGTGCTTTGTCCTCGGAACCAGCGGTGCTCTGTAGCCGTTCAAGGGGCTACGCAAGTACGCAGGCCAAAAGATGCCATGCGGTGCTTGAGCTGGTGTGCTTGGGGGACAGGAGCCACACTGGGGCAGAGGTTCTGTCAGCTCTGCAGGGGCAGGTGCAGAGGTGGTTGACGCCACGCCAACTTAAGGCAGGAATGGTGGTTTGCGACAATGGCACCAACCTCCTCTCTGCCCTCCGACAGGGACAAATGACCCATGTGCCCTGTTTGGCTCACGTCCTTAACTTGGTGGTGCAGTGGTTCTTGGGCAGGTACCCGGGCTTACAGGATGTCCTGAGGCAGGCCAGGAAAGTCTGTGTGCATTTCCGCCGGTCATATAATGCCAGTGCTCGGCTGACGGATCTCCAAAAGGAGTTTAACCTGCCCAAGAACCGCCTAATCTGTGACATGCCCACCAGGTGGAACTCAACGTTGGCCATGCTGCAGCGGCTGCACATGCAGCAGAGGGCCATCAATGAGTACCTGTGCGACTATGGCACCAGGACAGGGTCAGGGGAGCTTGGTTTTTTTTCCCCACGCCAGTGGGCCATGATCAGGGATGCATGCACTGTCCTGTCACCATTTGAGGAGGCCACGAGGATGGTGAGCAGTGACAGTGCATGCATCAGTGACACTGTCCCCCTTGTCCACCTGTTGGAGCACACGCTGCGTGGAATAATGGACAGGGCACTTGAGGCAGAACAGAGGCAGGTAGAGGAGGACTTCCTTAGCTCTCAAGGCCCCCTTTATCCAGACAGTGTTCCTGCGTGCCCGCCGATCACACAGGAAGAGGACGAGGAGGAGGAGGAGGAAGATTGTGTCAGTATGGAGGTGGAGCCTGGCACTCAGCATCAGCAGTAGTCTTTAAGGGATCAGTCCCAAGAAACACATGGACTTGTACGTGGCTGGGAGGAGGTGGCTGCGGACCATGTCGTCCTTAGTGACCCAGAGGACTCTGGACCGAATGCCTCAGCAAACCTACGCTGCATGGCCTCCCTGATCCTGCAAAGCCTGCGGAAGGATCCTCGTATTCGTGGTATCAAGGAGAAGGACCAATACTGGCTGGCAACCCTCCTTGATCCACGTTGCAAGGGTAAGGTTGCGGACCTTATCTTGCCATCGCAGAGGGAGCAGAGGATGAAACATCTTCGGGAGGCCTTGCAGAAAGGTCTGTGCAACGCGTTCCCAGAGACTGGGAGGTTACAAACTCCTGTTTCTGGACAACGTGTTGCTGAGGCTTCGGTCAGTCAAAGAAGGAGCGGTGGAGAAGGTGGCCGTCTGACCGATGCGTTCAGACAATTTTTTGGTCCGCAGCCCCAAGGTATGATCGGTTCCAGCAACCATCGCCAGCGTCTGTTTTACATGGTGCAGGAATACCTAGGGGCAAGATCAGACTTGGACACCTTTCCCACCGAAAATCCTCTGGGTTACTGGGTCTTGAGGATGGATCACTGGCCAGAGCTTGCACAGTATGCAATTGAGCTACTGGCCTGTCCTGCATCCAGCGTTCTTTCGGAACGCACAGTCAGTGCTGCTGGAGGCGTGGTAACCGATCACAGGGTGCGTCTGTCCACCGACTCGGTCGATCGACTGACCTTCATAAAAATGAATCAGTCTTGGATCACCACCAGCTACCAAGCACCTGATGCTGATGTAACCGAATAATTTTTTTTGAAATCTCAGATCCCTTCAAAGACTGCCTATGCTGATGCTGAGTGACTATCCCTGAGTAATTATCCTCTTCCTCCTCAATCATCACGCTGATAGCTTGTAAGAACATTTTTGGTTCTGGGCGCCACCACCAGTGCCTAAGGCACAATTTTTCAGCCCCTGTTTAACAGGGGCGTGTAATTACAATTTTTGATGCAATACTTTGCAGCAGGGCTCGTTCCTGCGTTCCAACTAGAGTGTCTGTGAGGGGTTGCAGTGTTGTGGCACCAGCACCAGTGCCTAAGGCCCAATTTTTCTGCCCCTGTGTAACAGGGGCGTGTAATTACAATTTTTGATGCAATACTTTGCAGCAGGGCTTGTTCCTGCGTTCCAACTAGAGTGTCTGTGAGGGTTGCAGTGTTGTGGCACCAGCACCACCACCACCACCAAAGGCCCAATTTTTCTGCCCCTGTTCAACAGGGGCATGTAATTACAATTCTTGATCTAATATTTCACAGCAGGGCCCATTTCTGCACCCACCAAGAGCGAGTGAGGACTTACAGTGTTGTGGCACCAGCACCACCACCACCACCACCAAAGGCCCAGTTTTTCTGCCCCTGTTCAACAGGGGCATGTAATTCCATTCTTGATCTAATATTTTACAGCAGGGCCCTGTGAGGGCTTACAGTGTTGTGGCCACAACAACACCTAAGGCCCAAATTTCTGCTGAGTATATAGGGCAGGCCCCTACTTTCAAACATCTAACTTACAAATGACTCCTACTTGCAAACGGAAGGAGACAACAGGAAGTGAGATGAAATCTACCCCTAGGAAGGGAAATTCTCTCCTGTAAGAGTTAATATGGGAAAAACATTTCTCCTTTCCACTGATGCTTTCCAATCCTTGTTCCACAAAAAAAAATAAAAATTCTCAAAAAGCATTTGTCATTGGGACAAAAAGTGAGGTGAAATCTTCTAAAGAGGAGGAAAAACAGCAAAACAAATGTCACAGGGGTAATAACCCTTCCCTATGTTTTCCAAAAAGCTTAAGAAAGATTTTTTGGCTGGAGCTAAACACGTTAAAAATGTACCCATTCAAAATGACAAACAGATTCTACTTAACAACAAACCCCACACCTTTCCTTATTTTAATTTGGGTGCGGGGTTCCCCTTAATATCCATACAAGACCCAAAAGGCCTGGTAATGGACTGGGGGGTACTCATGGTGTTTGTCTCACTGATTTTCATCCATATTGCCAGGACCGGACATTACATTAAACCCGCAAGCAGTTTTAAATGAGATTTTTTCCTTAAAAAATGACATTTGGTGCAGGGACTGTTCTAAACACGGGAAACACACACCACTTTACAGGCATACTATAGACACCCCCCAGGTACGATATTTAAAGGAATATTTCACTTTTTTTTTTTTTTACTTTAAGCATCATTAAAATCACTGCTCCCGAAAAAACGGCCGTTTTTAAAAGTTTTTTTTGCATTGATACATTTCCCCTGGGGTAGGACCCGGGTCCCCAAACCCTTTTTAGGACAATACCATGCAAATTAGCCTTTAAAATGAGCACTTTTGATTTCGAACGTTCGAGTCCCATAGACATCAATGGGGTTCTAACGTTCGTGCGAACTTTCGGTCCGTTCGCAGGTTCTGGTGCGAACCGAACCGGGGGGTGTTCGGCTCATCCCTGCTCCTGAAGCAGACAAGTATTCGAAATGCATTGCGTCTTTTCATTTGGACTTTGCTATCTCTCAACAAGAATTATTTACAATCGATATGACAATCACATTAGTGGTAGATTTCATGAACGTCTGATGTATAAACTGGTCATAATGCATGTTTTTTTAATCAGTATTTATTAAATAATATGTAGTTTTAAACCATATTACTTCTTCATCACCACAATTTTTGTATATGTGCCTTAAAAAAGTCCCTGCTTTTAAGGTCAAGCTGTAAAACTCAATGGGAGTGTGAAAGCTACTGCGGCTGGGTGGTGCACTGACGTTTATGGCAATATGCGCTCCGGGATGAATGTCCATAACATTAGCAGTCTGCGTTCTGAGCATTCATCCATGGGAACATACTGCCCTAAACGTTAGTACCACTTGGTGCACCATCCAGCCCCATCCAGTTTCAGCAGATTTCAGCCTCCCACTGCAGGCTGCCAGCAGTGGGGCTTGATAGGATACCTGTGCCCTCTGCCAGCACCTCAACACTGGAGTCTTATGCACCAGGGCTAAACGCCCAGTGTAATTGTTTCCTATGTGCGCAGTGTCCACATCTGTGTGACAGCGGAAGGGGGTTCCAGGCCTGACCTAAATCTAACATATACAGACTCCAGAAGGCCCTAGTGTAGCTGCACAGTGTATGCAAATGCTTTGTCCCCCTCTGCTGATACATATAGCAATGAACTATACACACCAGTGTGTGTGTCCCAAAGAAGCATGCAGCCTATTACCCCTACCGCAGTCCCACACATACACACAAATATAAATACATTGAGAAAAAATATTGGGTGGAAGCCACTTTAAATGATGAATGGCATATGAATGCTGTTAACTCTCTGGCTATAATATTTTGAATTTCTGACCAAGAGCAGAATAGAGTCCTTAATTCAAATCCCTGTCAGGAATCTATTTGCATGGAGTTTGCTTGGTCTCCTATGGCTTGTGTCGGTTTCCTCCTGGCTACCCGGGTTTTCTCTCATGGAGACATGTTGGTACGTTACTTGGCTCCAGTGGCGGCCCGTACGCACATTGTGGGCGCACAGGCACCGCCCCCCCTGACACCTCTGCTGCCCTCCCTATTCATGTGCCCGGCCCCTTTCAGGACGCCGGACACATGAAATACTATGGCGGGGATAGGCGGGGGGTGTGTATTTTGAAGCACGTGATTAAATAGGGTGGGCTTGGGGCGCAGAGCACTGCGTCCCGAACCCACCCTGTTGTGTGGCATAGCGAATGTGGTCGCCGCTTCTAACCGAGGAGGAGAGTCCCGTCACTCCAGGAGAGGAGAGGTAAGTGGCGCCGGACCGGCCACGTGCAGGGGGGGGGTTAGTGAAGTGACAGCCAAGCCTGGAGTTGAAGCTGTTATAGCTGCAAAGGGTGGACCAACTCAATATTGATCCCTACAGACGAAGACTGGGATGCTATTAAAGTTCATGTGCGTGTAAAGGCAGGCGTCCCAATACTTTGGTAATATAGTGTAGGTCCCTATTCCTGAGCCTTAGATATGAATGTTTGCTATGTAAATGCAATACAAAATGATATACTCCCTGTGAGATTTCCATACGTTTACTGATTAACACACCCTAAGAAACTGTGAGCCAAGTACATGAAAATAGCGTGCAGAAAATGAATGCAAAGATCATTTTTCATACAGGGAATGGAGCACAATGCTCAGTAAGACACACAATGGCACTTCAGACCAACATAATAGAACCTTAGAATTCTTTGTATTAGTTTAGCATAAAAAATGACTTGCAATGGCAGCTACAAGCATGGATGACAAAAGACAGTGAGGACCATCTTACGTTGGAGTAATGAAATTTGTTAGCATGTTGTAATTTTAAACACAGGGATAAAGGTTCCCATTGTAGAAAAGGCATGGTGAAAATGTAACATGCCCCATGGGAGAACAGGGATTACCTGCCTAAAGGCACAATCTATATAGCCCTCTATCCAATTTAAAGGGAACCTGTCACCAACCTAAACATTGCAGGTAAAAGCACAGAAAAACTCAAATATTTTAAATGCTTACATTAATTGCCCTTGAACCTGCAAAAAAGTCTTGAAATTTACAACCCACTCCCTTCGGCCACAACATAGTCCTCTTCTCTTCTGGGAGTTTCTAATTACTGCCTGTGCTGGCCTAGCTCTTCCACTCTTCCCCTCACCACCCTACATAAACTTTTATGTAGCTGCCAGAGGAGGAGTGCAGGGGAATATTATAGAGTGTAATTTGAGTGAGAGACTCTGAGTCTGCTGGGGCTGTTGGCATCACATCCAAAATGGTGGTGCCCAGCAGCAGTCTTGGGGCTTTCAGATGTACCTGAAATTTAGTTCAATCTTATTCTATTGAGAGATCAGAGTAAAAAAAAAGTACATAAGGTAACATATTCACTTCAGTATATTCATAAGTAAAGTACATAACAATCAAAGTACCACATCGTTTATATTAGTCTCCATCATTGACAGTTAAACAAAGCTATTCAGTAAACTATAAAGTAGGTATTGACAAACAAAAGCCATACTATCATGGTCTAAGAACCATATTTGGTGTAAGAGCACATTCTTAACCAATAAGGCATCTCATATTGTTCTTAGGCACTTTCATATGCAGAAAATGATATGCTGTAGAGCAGTGATGGCAAACCTTGGCACCCCAGATGTTTTGGAACTACATTTTCCATGATGCTCAACTACAATGCAGAGTGCATGAGCATCATGGGAAATAGTTCTAAAACATCTGGGGTGCCAAGGTTCGCCATCACTGCTGTAGAGATTACAGATTGTGAATGTAGAATGGGAAAACATTGCAAAACTACAGTTCTAAGAGCAGTTAGAATTTAGCATAAAGTATACAGAAGAGTACAAGAAAAAGAAAGGGGTGAAGAGATCAGTATAATCAAGATTGGAAGTAAAGGGACACTCCATCTAGGCTATAGCATAGTAGTGTCTGATTCACCCTCGACCCACGAGACAAATTCTGTACCAGAACATGGACAAAGAAGTCCATGTAATGGGGAATTGGTCTTCTTTGCCATTTTCCTGGGCCAACAGACATTCCAGGTCACTGATTCGATCCACCACAGTAGACCAATCCCCCAGGGAAGTCATATCTGTTGATCTCCAGTGCCGAGGGATCACTACCTTAGCTGTGGCCAAGAAGTGTCACAGCACATCTTTTTTTTGCCGATTTAAGAGGGCCGGGATCATAGATAGAAGCGCTATCTCTGGTGAGGGTTGACGTATAGATCAAAAATCGATTGCCAGAATTTCCTTACAGGAGGGAAATCCCACCAGATGTGGAGCAAGGTGCCTCTGGAAGCCAAATATCTCCAACAGGTATCTGGGAGAGACGGGTGAAAATGTCTGATGGTCGTTGGGCATCTGTACCATCTAGTTACTAACTTGAACCATTTTTCTTGGGTCTTGGTCGCTAAAGAGAGCTTTTGCATCTGAATGAAGCATTTTTGCCAGTCTATATGTGAAATAGTGTGTTGAAGCTCTGCCTACCAAGTCTGCGTGTATAATGGGAGGTCAGGAGAAGAAGCATTGAGCAGTAGGGAGTGAAGTTGTGAGACTACATGTGTTGGGGGATCAGTCTGTAGGAATATATCGTCGAGTCCTGGCGGTTCAGATAAAATATCGGACAAGGAGGGGAGAGTACGAAGATACGACAAGACTTGTCTCTGAAGCCACTGCGTTGGGAGATAACAGGATGACCGGGGAAGAGGGTCTGTTCGCAGGGATGGGTCTGCACAAAGGACTTGGGTAAGTCGCCTACAGTCATCCAAACCTCAGCCCGCATACAGCTGCTGGGAAGGCAGGGGTCCCAAAGAAGGGAGTCAGGGGTCCCAATTGTTTGGATAAGACACCAGATGAGATCAATCGGTCCCATATTTGGATTGCTCCAGCCCTTCCCCCAGTTTTCTCAAGAGAAAGAGTTTCATATTTTATCCTGGGATGGGCTGCTATTCAGATGAAGCTGGAGAACATCTGGCGGCGTTTCCTGAAATACGAGGTAGGTATATAGATAGGGATTGTTTGGAATAAGTATAGGAACTGAGGAAGGACATCCATCTTCAGAGCATTCACTCTACCTAACTAAGAAAGCCGTTGTGTATGTGGACAAGTCTGGGTTTTAATGAGCGGGGGGGTGAAGTTCCCAGAGAAGAGCCAGGATACATCTGTTGGCATGTTGATACCTAAATAGGGAATAGAGGTGGAGCTGGTCTTAAAAGGGAGTGAGGACGAAAGTTGTTGTATAGCCTCCCCTGAAAATGATATATTGAAGATTTATGATTTACTATGATTAACTTTGAAGTTGCTCACTAACCCAAATTATTTGAATTCCTGCATTATGGAGGGCAAAGACAAGTGAGGCTGGGTCACAAATGTGAGTAAGTCATCTGCGAAGAGAGCGAGTTTAGTATGGTCACGACAAACTCTAATACCCTTAATGGTGGAGTTATTTCAGAGGGCTATAGCCAGATGTTCCATAGTAAGAATGTATAGGAGGGGAGACAGAGCGCATATCCCATTATGGATATGAAATGCAGGAGATAAGGAACAGTTCATCTGAATTCTGGCCGACAGAGAGGAATACAGGGACATTATCCTTGAAACCATTTGGGGTCCCAGTCCTATCTGCTGTAAGGTCAAAAACAAAGAAGTTGCCAGTCCACTCGATCGAATGCCTTCTCAGCATAGACCGTTAAGAGGCAAAGGAGAATATTTTGTGTACGGGTGTAGTCAGTTATAAGAAACGTTTTTATAGTATTATCCCTTGCTTCACGTCCACTCACAAAACCAACCTGATCTAAGTGTATTAGGTGGGGCAATAAGGGTTGCAATCTATTGGCTAACACTTTGGCTAAAACTTTCAGATCAACCCCTATCAGGGAAATAGGCCTGTAGTTCGCACATGAGGTTGGGTCTTTGTCCGGCTTCGGGATAAGCGATATATGATTTTCAAGTGTTTGTGGAGGGAATACGGAGCCTTCTGGTAAGGAATTAAACGGAGCCTTCTGGTAAGGAATTTAACACTTTAGTTAAGAAAGAAGTAAGGAGGGGGCAAATGATTTATAGAATTTAGGAGTAAAGCCATCAGAGCCATCAGGGCCTAGACTCTTGCCAGATGAAGTGGCAGCAATGGCTCTTGAAACTTCGTCTTCAGTGATAAACATTTCAACATCACTGATTGTTTCCTCATCTAGGGTCGGTAATGTGGTCTTCGTGACATAGGACGCCTTATCCTCCTCTAAAGTGGTGAGGGATTTAGAGGGTTCAGTAGCAGATATATTGTAGAGGGATTGGTAAAAATCCTTGAACACCTGGCCATTCTTAGAGGGTGAGGAGATTGAGTCTCCGGACTTGTCTTGGATGTGTGATGTATAAGTGGATGGTGTTTTTGGGTGTAAGGATCGGGCTAGTGGTCTACCACACTTATCCTGAAATTTATATTGGGGCAAGGCAAGCTTGTCTGCATAAGTGTGCGAGGACGCCTCATACAATTCCCTGAGCTGTGACCGGGCCGAAGAAACCTCTATAAGAGTTTCCACTGTTGGTGCATGCTTGTGTGCGGTGTGGAGAGTCAGCCTGGGAAGGTTTAATGACACAGGGCAAGTACTTCCATTTCAGGCCTGCTTATTAGGCACCTGGTCAGAGAGGCTGAGAGAGAGATGGCTGTTGAGCTATCAGAGCTGAAGAGAGATTGAAGCTGGAAGGACCCCTGTTGCCTATGCCTTGATACTGCTGAGTGAGCTTGCCTGAACTGGGACTTTGCTATGTTATATGCTGTGGCTGGGATGCGTAGCATTATTTAAAAGGACTGTCTTATACGGCTAAGAAGAGTTTCTGTGTTGTTTGAACTGCCTATAAAGACAAAGCCTGTTAATTTTCCATTGCTTTTTGCTGAATAAAGCCTTTTAAGTTGACTGAACTGTCTCACAGATACTTGTTAAGCCCTCAGATCCTGACAGTTGGTGGAGAATGCGGGCAGTTTGAGGGGTGCAGGCCAAACCCATGTCCTGGGTTAAAGCTGTACAGGCTGGAAAAGCATCAGACAAAGCAATGGAGGAACTGATCAAACAATTAGCAGTGGCTAATGCGCAGGCAGTTACTGCTTAGCAAGAGACAAACCGCTTACTGATGGAACAGATAGCGGGTTTACATAAGGCACTGACCCAGCTGGCTGGATTGATAAAAGGTGATCCGCTGTAATGAGTGACCCGCGGAAGGCTGTGCAGCGGACTATGCAAAAGATGACAGCCACAGAAAATGTGGAAGCTTATATGGCAATGTTTGAAAGGAGACTCTACAGTCTCCTCACGCATCACTAACTTACTAACCGACATATCTGTATGGATGTCACACCACTTCCTCAAACTCAACTTGTCCAAAACAGAGCTTATAATATTTCCTCCCCCACGTGCCTCTTCCCCTGACTTCTTTGTCAAGAGCAATGGCAAAACCATCCACCCGTCCCCACATGTCAGGGTGCTAGGTGTTATCCTGGACTCTGAACTCTCCTTTCGGCTCCACATCCAATCACTTTCCAAAGCTTGCCGCCTCAACCTCCGCAACATCTCTAAACTACGTCCCTTTCTAACCAATAAAACCACAAAGATCCTGATTCACTCCCTGGTTATCTCTCGCCTCGACTACTGCAACTCCCTCCTCATTGGCTTACCTTTAAATAGACTATGCCCCCTTCAATCCATTATGAATGCTGCTGCCAGACTCATCCACCTTACAAACCGCTCAGTGTCTGCTACACCTCTCTGCCAATCCCTCCACCACTCACCCAACGAATTAAATTAAAAATACTAACAATAAGTTACAAAGCCATCCACAACTCTGCCCCCAGCTACATGACTAGCCTAGTCTCAAAATACCAACCTAATCGCCACCTCCGTTCCTCCCAAGACCTTCTGCTCTCTAGCTCCCTCATCACCTCCTCCCATATCTGCCTCCAGGACTTCTCCTGAGCCTCGCCTATCCTCCGGAATTCGCTACCCCAATCTGTCAGACTGTCTCCAAACTTATCCACCTTTAGGCGATCCCTGAAAACTTTTCTCTTCAGAGAAGCCTATCCTGCCTCCATCTAACAACTGCACTATTTTCTCCATTGGCTCATCCCCCACAGCTATTACCCTTTTGTATAACTTGACCCTCCCTCCTAGATTGTAAGCTCTAACGAGCAGGGCCCTCTGATTCCTCCTGTATTGAATTGTATTGTACTTGTATTGTCTGCCCTAATGTTGTAAAGCCCTGTGTAAACTGCCGGCGCTATATAAATCCTGTATAATAATAATAATAATAATAATAATTGCAACAAGGGAAGGTCTCCCTGAGAAAGACTGGGCAGATTTTTTTCCTGACTGCAGATCCTCAACAGGCCTATTGTGATTTGGTCTCTGAATCAGCACAGGGCTATAAACTGCTAAAGGCAGAAATCCTAGCCAGGCTTGGAGTGACTGTGGCTTTAAGGGCAAACTGTGTTCATGACTGGCGCTTTGACAGAGCTAAGCCTGCCTGAGCGCAACTGTATTGTCTAATGCACCTGTTCCAGGATTGGCTGAAACCAGAGGAGAAGACCACCACTCAGATTGTAGAGCGAGTTGCACTGGATCTCTTTTTGCATGGTCTTCCTAAGGAGCTGCACCGATGGGTGGCTCAGTCCAAGCCTCAGTCCCTGGATGAAATGGCTGCTGCTGCAGTTGTGCGAAAAGTGTCCAGAAGTGGCCCTCTATTACCAGAGAGCTGGCCTGTTCTAAGGAAGTGCGTTCCAGTGCCAAGGTGGCACCAGTTGAACGCATGGTGTCTGCTCGGGTGCCTGACACTCCCGCTAGGAGCACCCTAACGTCAAACCTTCCTAAGAGTCGGCGGGGAGAACGGGAACACCATGAGGTTTGTTGTTGCTCCTGCAACAACTGGGTCATATGACTGGGTCCTTTATCAGAATGGAAGGGAGTAGAAACGTTAGGTAGACGGTGGAGTGGTGCGACCAAACCATGGAGCCTATTTTGCAATCTGGGACCAGTCTAAGCAGCTATGATCAATGAGAAAATAGTCAATGCGACTATGTGATTGATGTACATGGGAAAAATGAGTATAATTCTTAGATTTAGAGTACAACACCCTCCAGACATCAATGAGATGTAAGTTATAGATAGCTCGCTTTAGGGCCCTTAATTTAGGGAAAGAAACTGAAGAGTGTGATGTGGATGAATCTAACAGTGGCTCCAGTGGGGTGTTGAAATCTCCACCAAGGATGAGCTTACCCTCCGTGAAACCTGCTAGGATCCTCAGGTACCGCAAAGCTGAGGGGATTTGATCAACATTTGGTAGATACATATTAGCTACCGTAAATTTAGTCCCCCACTATGAGAATTTCACAAAAACATACCTTCCCTGTGCATCGTGTATGTGGTCAAGTATTTTTATAGGGAGTGTTTTGTGGAAGGCAATAGAGACTCCCTTGGTCTTCTGTGATGGATTTGTACTGTGGAACCACCTGTTAAAATATCTGTTGGAGCAGGAAGGGGTGGAAGCAGAGTGGAAGTGCCTCTCTTGCAGTAGAATCACATTGGCCTGGTGTTTGTGCAATTGATAGAGGATTTTTCCTCTTTTAGAGGATACATTGAGGCCATTTACGTTGTATGAGCAGAGTTTCAGCTGAGAGCAAGAACTCACCATATGGGCCATCATGGACTGTATGAGGGAAATATATTAGACCAAGTGGGAATAGGGATGGGAAAGAGGGGGGAAGAGGGGGGGAGTTGGGAGAGGGGAAGAAGTGGGGGGATAGAAGGGGGAAAAAGTGGAGGAGATAGGAGGTAGAAATTAGACAAAAGGACACTTGGGGGTAGGTGTCCAAAGAAAAACCAAAACTCCCACAGACACGAGACACTATGTGAAACATCACGTGGTTGGCACAAATCGTACCTAGCCTATTGTGGGAGAGAGAGGTTGAATGAAAAAAATCTTAGTCATTATCCTGACAGGATAGCAGGCATATTTATCCTGTATATGACAAACCCAGTATTGAAAGCATAAATATGGCAGAAAACAGTAGGTTCTACAAGGTGATACTTAAACAGGCAAAGTGAGTCTTCCAGAAAAGTGTCCCATCTGCCCCTATCAGAACAATCTTATCCTCATACAGTAACAGATTTGCTGGGAAAAAATGAAAAGAAGTAAAAACTAAATATTCTATATTACCAAGGTGCACTGAACAGGTAAGACGACATTCGAAACATTCAAGAAAGGTTCCTCAAAAGTGGGATTTTAAATGGACTGCTTGGCATCCATTTAAAATCCCACTTTTGAGGAACCTTTCTTGAACATTTGCATCAGGGATGGGACGCACAGGCAGTTTAGTCTTGTAGATGAGGCAAATTCCCTTTCAGGCATTCGAAAAATGGTCGGAGTTACTTCTATTCAGTCAAGAAACAGAGACAGCAACATTGACAGCCTTTTAGGGAGCATAACACTAATTCTAACCGCAAATCCCCAAGGGGCTGTCTTAAAGAATTCAGCTGTATTCCAACTGTCCGGAGAAGCAAACATGGATCTGGAGTCGGCTCTAGGGAGCCTTACAAATTTTAGATGATTACTCTATAGGGGGATGAGGTTTAAGCCGTCATATGACTGAACCACAACAAGGCAGGTTCGGTACCCTAAGAGGGAAGTTTGCTCATGTTGGCATAGAGATCCATGTTTTTCTCTCTTAAAAAGGTCAACAACTATATACACATTTCATTGTAGTGAGAGGAAGTTTCCATGCAACATACAGTTATAACAGCTATAATAGTGCACATATAAAAGGGAGATTGCAATGATGGATAGTGCAATCCATTATCGATCACAATCCAGAGCAGTAGGAAGAATCATCAAGTTCCTGTTATACTTCCCAAACCCCAGCTAGACAGGTCATACTAGAGAAGGGCAAGAATAGGACCTATAATTCCAGGTATCTGGAAATCAGCTAGCATCTAACTGGAGAATTCGCCTGGTGGCATCAGTGAAAGACGAATACAGATAAGAGAGTGCATTTATTGCAAACCTGTCTGAAGTCAGAGGTAGCAGAAGTGGCCTGTTATGCATCGTGAGGTAAACAAATTAGATTGCAGGCAGGACTCATCAGGAGAGGCCCGGTTCAATCTGCTGGTGAGGTAGGCCAACGTGTTCTGGGGCCAGATGGCACCGAGCTGGATCCTGGGCATCTGCGACGTTGTGAGAGAGGGCCAATGGCCTTGGACGATCCTCTGGAGGGTCCAACCAGTTTGGAACATAAATCGGATCTTGCTCGAGGAAAAGGAAAAAATCAGGGAGTTGGTCCGGATCTGACAGGATAAATTTGTTGTCATTACGGGTCACTTTGACGCTGAAAGGATGGCCCCAGGTATAGGTGGCTCCCGCTTGGCATATTAGATCCAGCAGGGGACGGACCACTCTCCGCATGTACAGTGTGTTGCGAGACAGGTCTGGGTGGAGATGAATGGAGGATCCATCAAAGTCCACTGGGCGCAGACACCATGCCTTGTGTATTATTTCTTCTTTCAGGGTATAATAGGGAACCTGGCATACAAAATCTCGAGGGCAGCCTCCACGTACCCCACCCGGCCCCCCCACTCTGTGCACCCATGTCAAGTTCAATGGGTGATGAAACCTCTCTCACTAGGACCTGGTTTAAAATAGAAATGACAGTGGGCCTTAGATCTGTACCATATGTTGTCTCGGGTATTCCCTGTAGCCTGACATTGTTCCTGCGACTTCTGTTCCCACTGTCCTCTATACAGAGCTGGTGTTGTCTCATCCGGTAAAGGTGGGCCTTAGATGCAGATTCAAGCGCCGTTATATGTATTGCATAATCTGCTTGAGTGGTAGCCAGTTTGGACACAACCACCTCCAACGCTGAGACCTGCGCTTTAAAGCATTTAGTTCCATATTCTGAGAGGCCTCCATCTTAACTGCCCAGGACTCAAAGTCAGCCCTAAAGGCAGAAAGATGGGCCTTGGCTTCGGAGCCAAGATGGGCCATGGCTTCAAAAGATAATACATTACATATATAAGATAAAAGATAGGTTGACATTTTCATTAAAAAATGAATTGCCCACAACACCCTCCCTGCTCCCCCGTCCCCGCTGCTGTAAATACCATCTTCTGCCACCCACGGCAGCCATTGTAATGGGTCAGAAACTTGATAACTGCACTACACAATCCCAGGGGCTATGTGGCATCATAATTTTTGCTAGTGGACATTGGTCAGTCCAGCCATGTGACTGTGCTGACCAATGAGAATCTCTTTTAAGCGTTCCTTCTTCCAGGGCGGTGTCAGGAAATAAAGAGGAGATTCTCATTGGTCAACATGGCCACATGACCGTACTGACCAATATGATTCTCTTCTGAGCCTTCTTTCTTCCAGGCAGGCATCCATGAAGAAAAAACAGATTCTAATTAGTCAGCACGTTCACATTGCTGCACTGAACAATTGAGAATCTCTTCTGAGCCTTATTTCTTCCAGGATGGCCAACTGGAAGAAAGAAAATATTCTTATTGATTGACGTGGTTACATGGCCGTGCTGACAAATGAGAATCTTTTCTGAGCCTTTTTTCTTCCAGGATAGTCTCTTAGAAGAAAAAATAGAATCTTAGTGGTCAGCATGATCACGTGGCCACATTAACCGATGAGAATATGTTTTGTGCCTTCTTTCTTCCAAGATGGCATCCCAGAAGAAAGAAAGGATTCTCATTGGTCAGCACAGTGATGTGGCTGCACTGGTCATTGACCGCTAGCCATTTCAATACACAGCTTTTGGGCTGTGTAGTGAAATTTTATTGTCTGACCCATTACACCAACTGGTGTGGGTGCCAGGAGATGCCATTTACAAGAGCCAAGTATAGCAGAGACGAGGGGAGAGTGTTATGAGTTAATTCAAATTGTTCATATCTTTTTGAAAAGATGAACTTATCTTTTAAATTTAGAAATTTGTAAATTAGCTATAAGAGAAAGATGGGTAGTTTTCCACAATCACACAGCTTGCAAGCCTAGTTTTGGATAAAGTAGGGAAGGTTAAAACCCTTTTCAGGTTTTTACTTCTAGAGCTCTGTCAGAGAGATTTACCCTCACTGCCCGTCCTGCTGATATTGGCTTCACCAGACAGGAAGTGAGGGAAAATCTGCAACAGGAAGCAGACAGAAATTCAAATCTGACAGAGGTTCTAACTTTTCCCTACTCCACTTCCTAGCAGCACTAGGGTCATTGGTTCGAATCCCAACAATGGCTCTACCTGCCTGGCATGTTCTCCCTGAGTCTGCATGGGTTTCCTCGGGTACTCCTGCTTCATCTGACACTCCAAAGACCTGCTGATAGATTAATCGGCTCCTGTCTAAATTGGCCCTTGTATGTGTATGTATGAATATGAGTTAGGGACCTTAGATTGTAAACTCCTTGAGGGCAGGGACTGATGTGAATGTACAATATATATGTGTAAAGTGCTGCGTGAATTGACAGCGTTATATACTGTAAGTAGATGTAATAAATAAATAAACAGAGAGTGGGTCATGTGATGATGTGGCACTCCCTTACCTCCTGGGCTCACAGGAATCGGGTTCAATTATGCTTGCTGTTATTCAACAAAGAACATGTGGTGAATTGCGATGTGTTAGTTTGTGGCTAGAGTGCTAGAGTGGAGTGCGATTTTTCTCTCCTGCAGGGCCAGAATGTAAAAAAAATACACTAAAGTTCATATTTACCGAGTAAAACAAGTAGTGCTGGAGGTTGCAGTTATATAAATACATCTTTTTTACTACCAAGATGAGGAAGTGAGTAAAAGAAAAACAAATGTAGTTCATTGTGTGCCTGTGTCTGTGACACGTTTCCTGCTTGGTTCAGTAGGTGGTGGTATTAATATGAAATACTCGGTGAAAACAGAAGACCTTCACTCAATGGAACATAACAAAACTGCTACAGACTGAGTCATCTGCTATATCAAACAACCCAACATTCAGGTGACATTATCTAAAAAAAGTTCAATGAGAATTATTTTCTATGTGAACTTCTCTCCATTTTAACACCAGATGATATATTAAATATAAATGCTTCCCATGTGTTTGTGCCTTTTACTTGGACACATATGTTTTTTTTTTAAATTACTTTTGGCTTTTATCATCATAATTCCCTGTGATTATGTCTACAAATCTCTAGCTGGCACATACAAAAAAAAAGTCTTCCAATTTCCTGGAATGCACTTTAGAGCTTAAATCGGTAATAAACCCAAAAACAAAAATGTGTTATTTCGCTACATTAATTTTTTTGTTTTTTGCCTGTATTTTTACCTGGTGATCTGGCCAGTAACATGCGTCCTGTCTTCTGATGTCTACACCCTGGATGGAGGAGCAAGAAAGAGGGTAAGAAAGGTAAAAAAAATGGGGGAAGCTTAGTTCCGCTTTAACGTGCCAAAGATTACAGTGTATGATATTTTAGTGACTGTGATTAGAATGCTGGTTAGCTTTTGCATACAGTATATTCCTAGTCTCACTTGAGATCCTGCCCCTCCCTAACTAGCCAGATGAGCGATGGACAAACTGCAGAACGTCCAGGGCTGTGGATTAGGGGGTACTACCAGTCCTCCAGTACAGGGCCCAGGCCAGCAGGGGGGCCTAGGCAGCAGGGTAAGTCATATTTGGGCAGGGAGGTTGATCAGCAGCTAAAAGCTGGCTTTTTCTCCTCTCCTTCACGCTGGTTTCCAACTGCTGCAGAGAGAGCCATGCAGGGAATAGGTTCTAGTAATTGCCCCCTGCCGCACCAATCGCCCTCACGCTGCACCATACGTTCCTCCCTGTGTGCCCTGCACAGTACTTCCAGCTTCCCTCCTTTACTTCCTGCTGGAAGCTGCAAGCGCACAATAGGATGCCTCAGGTTAGACAGTGGAAAAAAGTTTCCATTCATAAATGAAGCATAGTCAACTGTATTTATCTGGGGGGTCCTATCAGCTTGGCTGTATGCACTGTGGTTTCCAACAGAACCACTGAGAACGTCACCTGCCAGTGGTGGGACAAGATCATCCAGTGCCCAGGGCCAAGATTGTCAAATTGGGGAATGAAAAGAAAGTGTGACCTGGAGAAAAGAGAATGGATGGAGGGGCACCATGACTAAAGGGTGGACAAGTCAGGAAAAGGGTTAAACAATGTAAGTTGAATGTGGAAGGGGTGTAGGTCTTGGAGGCCAAAGGTCAGATGGGCAGGGTGGAGCCACAAGGGTGCGAGGGATGCTGGGTAGTCATTCCAGAAAGTTCAGGCAAAGAGAACACTTACCCACCCTCCCACCCTGTATTTAAAGGTTCATGGTAGGGCCAGGGTTGGGGGAGGTTGTGTCACTAGGAACATGTATTAATTATATTAATGTACAACACAAAAAAAAACATTGTCACAGCAGTTTGGCGGGTCAGGGGGTCTTTGAGGGGGTCAGTGAATATTTGTATTGATACAAAACTGGGGGGTCCATCTAGGGTATAGTGCTCCCACTTGATTGGTTATTGGTGGTTCTCCCAGGAGCTCGGTCCCCTGGGGGAAAATCTAAGAGCATGTGAGTTACCAACGTCTTCGAGCCGGTTGGGGTGCAGCTGAGGACATGGGCGATTCTAACGATAAATTGTGCCTTCAAGGACACCCAAAGACCCTCTGGTTGCACAACTGAAATTGTTGTATTGTTATGTTAATGTGATGTTATTTATTTAATTTGTTAATAAAATGGCTGCTGTGGCCATTTAAACCCAGGTTATGCAGGCTGTGTTATTATTTAACGGGGTTGGTAGAAGGACCAAACTTGACGAATCCTTTAGTCATGCAAAAACAGTATGTCTATTTAGGTCTGCATTAAGATGGACCTGTTACTTTCCCCTGCATGGGCAAAACGGACCTAAAAAGTCAGAAAACAAAAAATTGCTAGGTAAGAGCTTTTTGGTAGTAAAAACTTTGCATGCCTCTTCTGCCAAAATCCTGGCATCTGTAAGGAGCTAAGAAAGGAGCCAAGTGCAAGGATGATGTAACTTCAGTGCACATGTGCAAGATTTTCATCATCACCGATCGCCCAATGGCAGAAGAGAGAAGATGCTGAAACCCATGGAGGTGCCCGAGAATATGGCAGCACCAGGGCAGCAAGTGTGTAAGCATGGACCTACCAGCATTGGAGAAGAACATACTAGGAGGGTGGGTGTATAAAGAAGATGAAATGTTAGTGGAAGTGTTTAGGTTTAACAGATACTTTGTTGCATTGTATAACAAGAGGTCCATTAGTTATTGGCGCCAGGATCTTTAGGCATGACTCCCAGACCTCACAAAAAAATGCATTAAGAAATCGGTCCCCTGTCAACACTCTGCTGATATGTCTTTTGCCAACCAATGAGCCATCACATACAATACGGACTGATCTATCATTGGCCCATCTCTCACCCAGGCAGTAAGTCTGCACACTTTTTGAGTACTGAAATGCTACTTTGAGCACGGGTATTTCTGCAGCTCTCAAAAAACAATAGTTGCCTATTTTTATCCTGACTGGGCTCATTTTACTTTATATAATTATTATTAAAACGCCCATGTTTAGGTTTAGGACAGAAACTGATATATTTAAATATGCCTTTTTATTGCCACAAAGAGGAAATATGTCTATAAGCAGATGTCATAAATTGATACTTCACACCATCCACCCACAGCGCAAGCACCTAACCATAACGTTCCATAACTATTCCACTTCCTGATCATCACATCACTTTCAACAACTTTCAGTGAATTTATTTTATAAACATAAACCACACTGTCTCTAGATTTAAATAAAAAGTTGATTATCTGCACCCAGTAAAAGTTGTTTGATACTTACCTTTCCGTTAGATGGTGACTCAAATCTTGTCTCTTTGAAAGAGCTATGAGTGCTGCTGATATCCATCACCTCCAGTAGGTCATCTTCTGGTCACTGTGGTTCCTACCACCAGTTCCTAACCCACTACAATGTTCTGTGTTATCTCAAAGTAGGTACTACCGGCCCAAGGCCCAGGGGCATTGCTAACACAGGGCACCCAGGGAGTGAGCCCTGCATCTGTTAGCAAGTGCCACAGGTCCCGACACAGTGATGCCCCATTTTTTTTTTCTTTCATTTATGTGCTTCAGCGGCTGCAGGTTTATGTCCCCCCCTACTGGCACAACCACTGCCTGTCAGACCTGCAGCACAAGCCAAGAAGGAGTTTCGGATCATTTCTTTCTGCCCAGTGCTGCAGGTCTGACAGGCGGCAGACAGGGACAGAAGCCGGCAGCTGCAAAATCGTACCATTTAAAAAGAACAAATTGACAAGGAAAATACTTTTTAGAGAGGAAGGGGGAGATTTCTGCTGGGGGGAATTTGTGTTTAGGAAAAGAATTTGTCTGACCCCTGGACTCTGTGTGTTACTTATGTTTATAGGTACCTGGACTGTGGCATATCCGTGCCATGTATATAGTAGGCATGTGCAATTTGTTTTGGTTCTGAATACAAATTCGGATGTATTTTTGGTTATTCTGAGAATTTCGTTAAAACTTGTTTCATTTAGTTTCCTATTTTCGTTTTCTAAAGAATTCCAAATTTTCAGGACGAAAAATTCAGATTGGTCAAAAAGTTAGCGAACGATTTGAATTCTGTGTGAAGAATAGCTGGTTGTTAAGGAGCGGGCCGGAAAGCCGGTTGCCGTGTCCTTAACATCCAATGGCTTATCAGCTGTCAGCGGACTTCCCCACTGACAGCTGAAGTGTAAAGAAAAAAATGGCGGCAATGAAAAATTCTGAAAAAAAAACAGCGTGTGGTGTCCCTCAAAAATCCAATCCAGGCCCTTCGGGTCTGGTATGGATTTTGAGGGGAACCCCATGCCAAAGTATAAAATAAAAATGGCGTGGCCCCCCCCCCCCCAAAATCCATAACAGACCCTTATCCGAGCATGTCGCTCAGCAGGGCAGGAAGGGGAGAGGGGCGAACGAGCCACACCCACTAATCATCACAGTGCCACATCAGTTCCCTATGTCTGTCACACTCTTAGCAACACCCTACGATAGGAAGTGTGTTATTTGTAGGATGTGCAGGTGAAAATAAAGGGGGAAAACCTAAAAAAGAAAACAAATGCAGCTACTACGTCTAAGGAATAGTATACTGCGATATATTACATTTCTGTTCCCGGGTTTAGATGCACATTAGGCAACACTTTGGAGTCACCTTTCTGAGCCCAGCTTCTGATTGGACAATGAAGGAGCAGCAACACACTGATAAGTCGTCAACCCTACTTACTTCTCCCATCAACAAAACCCGATTTCTCCTACTACTGCCACTCCCTCTCCATGTCTGTGTGTTACCATGCAAGTGATCACAGAATGTTAACATGAAGATACAGTAGATGCAGGTACTTCTACTAGTTGTATGAGTTGAATTATTTATAAGGGAAAACAAAACGGCATTAAATTGTGTTTTCTATATTTGCTTGGAACTCTGCTTTAAAGTGTATGTATAGTCAAAAGTTGTATTTTTTTTTTTCATTTTGGATAGCATAGGGAAGCATTAGAACCTGTGTCAAGTTTGTATTGCCGTCGGGGTTCCCACTGGGAAGAATTACCCCATAGTCACCAAAACAGAAAGGAATGGGAAACCTTAAAACCTTAATGGGAAACCTTAAAACCTTGCCATCTATGGATCGAAATTCGTCCAGTTCAGCTGGGACCGGCCAAATTTCGATCCATCAATGGCCTGTTAGATTGACTACTGTTAAACTGAAATGTTGGAAAACGTTTCTCAGTAAGTAGCTGCAACCATTTAGCTTACCCCGTTGATCATGTATTCTGACA
Organism: Lithobates clamitans; assembly: GCA_037952925.1. Classification (NCBI taxonomy): domain Eukaryota; kingdom Metazoa; phylum Chordata; class Amphibia; order Anura; family Ranidae; genus Lithobates; species Lithobates clamitans. The sequence goes on along the minus strand of JBBGZY010000938.1, from coordinate 974,483 downwards.
TAGGAAGAGTCCCACTGTCAAAATACAATGTCCCGGAGGGGAGGATTCCACCTCGCTTGTGTGCATAAAGGAATCTGTTCATTTTTTTTTTTTTAATCACCCCACTGGTCATAGAGGTGCAACAGGAAGTCAGAGGAAGTCCCATGCCAGCATATTTTTGGCTATTTGCATAGCATTGGGGCAATTTTTACATATGTAGCCCAAAACAATAAAAATAGCACCGCTTAAATGTCCCAAATCTGTGTCAGTCAGATCAGCATGTAGATAGACTGGTGCAAGAAAGACAGAATCACCTTGTCAGGCTCTAGTAGGCTTCAACAAAATGGTGGCTGCCTGCACACAGACACAGACTCCCTGTTGCATAAGAGTAAATGAGATGGGTAAAGGATGGCTTCCGCTCTTGTTCTCCACTTGTAGAGAACTTCTCAAATGCATTTTACCCTTTTCAAAGCTTACTCACACTGAAATTATAAGCGCCAAAAAGGGAGAAACACGTCTGAGGCATTCTCTACAGGTGGAGAACAGGAGCTGAATACATCTTTTACACATCTCAGTCACATTTATGCTACCCATCAGAGTGTGCAACGGAAGTGACATTCCGACAAAAAAAATGTACTGCACATGGGTGATGCGTTTCACCGTGCGTTCCTCGGCGCAATGCGTTCCACACACTTTAGGATCTGACGGGTAGCGGTATTCTGATAGAACACCCATGCGGACATCTTACTTCACCCAGCTATGTCTTGAATTGCAGAGTAATTTTAATAATAAAGTGAGCGTTTATAAATAAATATAGTATATTGACATCTGTGACGCTGTTTTCATGTTACATTTTGAAAGAAGCTGGAAGTCAGCAGTAGGCAGATGGGGGAGGCCATGTTGGTACACCCCGCACTGCTCAGCGCTAAAGCTTTATGCTTTCAAAATTAAACATCCAAACAGCATAACAGATATCAATATGCTATATTTATTTATAAACGCACACTTTATTGCTAAAATTACATTCAAGACATAGCTGGATGTAGTAAGATGTCCGGATGGGTGTTCTATCAGATTACCGCTACCCGTCAGATCATGAAGTGTTTGGAAGGCATGTTGGAACGCATCGCACATGCGCAGTAAGCAATTTTTGGTCAGAACCTCACTTCCGTTACACAATCTGATGGGTAGCAGTAATCTGATAGAACACTGGTTATCGATGTTCCTCTTTTCACGCTGACAGCGCGTGAGGTAGGAGAGCCGATAAGCGGCATTCCTCAGCGATGCCTGTCAGTGCCCATCAGTGATGCCTGTCGGTGCCCATTAGTGCCTCCTCAATAGTGCCATCTATCAGTGCCCATCAGTGCTGCCCATCAGTGCTGCCTATCAGTGCCCATAAGTGCTGCCTATCAGTGCCCATCAGTGCTACCTATAAGTGCCTATTATTGCTGCTTATCATCGCCCATCAGTGCCACCTATCAGTACCCATCAGTGCTGCATTTTAGTGCCTCCTCATCCATGGCCATCAATGCTGCCTCATCAGTGCCCATCAGTGCTGCCTTATAGGCAGTCTATAGTGTCTATTATTGCTGCTTATCAGTCCCTATCAGTGTCACCTATCAGTGCCCATCAGTGCCACCTATCTGTGCCCATCAGTACTGCATATTAGTGCCTCCTCATCCGTGGCCATGAGTGCCACCTCATCAGTGGCCATCAGTGCAGCCTCATCAGCGCACATCAGTGAAGGAGAAAAATCACTTATTTACAAAATGTTATAACAAAAACTAAGAAAAAAAAATTTTTTTTTTCTAAAAAAATGTTTTTTTTCATTTGTTTAGCAAAAAATAGAAAACCCAGTGGTGAATAAATACCACCAAATGAAAGCTCTATCTGTCTCAAAAAAATGATAAAACACTGGGTACAGTGTTGCATGACCACGCAATTGTCATTCAAATCGTGACAGCGCTGAAAGCTGAAAATTAGACATGTGCACACTGAAATATTTCGTTTCGGAATTTCGTTTTCGTCCGAAAAATTAATTTATTTAGTTACTCCCGAAATTCGTTTTTCTTTATTTCGTTTTTCGTTAAAAACTTGCATTCGTCCGAAAATCCAAATTAATTAAGGTCGAATCTAACATTGAAGGCTTATGCTGTCTGTCAAATGTTCAAAGAAGATTCGATGGTGCAGCTAAACTGTACGACGCCGTATCCTCTTTGGTTACAACCAGCCAATAACATTCATCATCATCATTATTTTTATTTTACTTCCCCCACCCAATTCCAGCAGCGATCTTTTCTCCCCTATGTCGAATCTTTTCTATCTATGTCGAATCTTTTCTATCTATGTCGAATCTTTTCTCTCTATGTCGAAACTTTTCTATCTATGTCGAATCTTTTCTCTCTATGTAGAATAATCTTGGACTAATAGAGTTAAGGTTAGACACATTCGACCACAGGTTTGATGGACACAGATTGTTCTTGTCAGCATCATGTCGAATCTCCTATCTATATAGAACTCTTGTAGCAACGAAAACGAAAATAAAGCATTTGTTTATGTCGGATCTTTCGTTTTTCGGATTCTGCACTTGTTTGTTAAAACGATAACGAAAATACCTGAAATTCGGACTAAAATGCATTGGGACGAAAACGAATGCACATGTCTACTGAAAATTGCCCTGGGCAGGAAGGGGGTGAAAGTGCCCGGTATTGAAGAGGTTAAAAGGACACTTTCCTCCATTTGTTGAGATTTCCTCTGACTTCCTGTTGCATCACTTTGCCAGGAGGAGAAGCAAAATCTCCCCAATGCTACAAACAACAGCAAAAAAATAAACTGCCATGAGTTTTCCTCTTCTCTACTCCTTCCAAAACTAGAACAAAAATGGCTATACTGCATAACGTTGACACATCTTTATCTTTAGTTCAGTGTAGGCACCTATTTTACCGTGTTACCATAAGCAGCACTGAAAGGCTCATATCAGAACAAGGTTAGTGGGTCATGTGTTTGCAATCAGACCCTGTTATACAAGGGCGGATTATGCAGATTGTCTGTTTACAGGCTTCCTGAATTGTCTATTTATTTGCCTGTGGGTTTTCTACCTTTGAAATAAATTAAAATAAAATCGTATCCTGCCAGCCTTCCAGAAAAGTGACTGTGCTGTTATCTTGAGGGGGGGAGAGAAAAAAGGAAAGAGAGAAAGGACGGGGGGTCATGTGACTGGACTGCATTAGTCATGCAGACTAGAATCACAGCAAGTACACAGCTATTAAGCCTATTTCCTTTTCCTGTTTGGCTCAGTCAATAGTGCAGTGTCTTGTTCTGCTGCTCCCGCTGAGCTCACAACACCAGCCAGAACTGTAACTTGGCCCCGGGTTACCTGAGCAGGTCCAGGCTGTCCGTTCTCCATTTCAGCCTGAAGGGTTAACACTGACAGATGTTTTCATTTAAAACAAATGACTATTCCCAGTACAGCCTTGGCCAATGTGGACTTAAACATCTCCAAACCTAAATAAATGCTTTAGCCCTGTGAACATATTTTCTAGGGCCCCCACTGAGGCTGCAACCGCCAATGGCTCAGAATTCAATCCTCCTAGACTTTAGATGAAGAAAGGAATTTTCCTTTTGGTGGTGATATTTTTATTGGTCATAAGAGCCAACCCTCTTTGATTTCCAGAGCCAACCACAGTAATCGTGATTTGTCACTGGAGTTGTCCCAAAATGTAATCACCGATCCCCTGAATCAAGGAATATGAACCCAACTCATCCCATTTGTAGGGATTAATTAAAGTGTGTTTTTATATGAGTGTTGGATAATGTAAGCGTGCGTTAAAAACACTATCAGGATTTTATTGCTGTCACTGGGACAGCAGTGCTAGCCCCTTGGCACTGGCCGCACGCAAATATGCGGCCTGTTGTTTGCAAGAATTGGGGCAAATAGAGCTGTGCCGAAAGCTCACGCCCTGTGCGCTTCTGGCACAATTACTGGTGGCTAACGGGATATTCCCAATCGTTGCTTGCGAACGGTAGCTTTCCGATCATGTTACTGCCATGACAGCCAATCACATGATCATAAACCCAGCCTTGCCTCCCGGCATCCTACGCTGGAGGTGCCAGCGCAAAAAGGTTAATCCCCATTATTACTCCTTGTAATTGTCCATTGTCACTGGAACAAAAAGTGATAGAAAATCCATACATTTACAGTTTGTGAAACTCGGGGGGTAAAGCGGTAGATTCAAAGCTTGGTGGTAGATCCAGCTGTATTGAATGACTGAAAGGAAGGCTAAGGGCCAAGCACCAAAGATGGTACAATGGTTTTTATTTTTTACGTTTTTTTTTTTAAACTTGAGTTTTATCAAACATAACAAGTTATAAAGAAACAGATTACTAATGTTTGGTTCCCTAGTAATCTAACCTTTCAAATGAACATTTGAGTCTAAGATAGTATTTTTTTACATTTTTTTTTTATTCTAGTAACACATTTGTTGGCCGTCATCGACCCACTTCAACGCGTTTCACCCAAAATGGCTTATCTAGTTGATTAGTGATTAAGCCCTTTTGTGTTAATCAATGATTACTGATTAATTGTATGATTAAGTCCTTTTGGGTGAAACGCGTTGGCACAGGTGGATGACAGGTGGCAAATCGCTTAGTGGCTATGTGTTACCAAAATAAAAACAATTGCTAACCACTAGGACTCCATCAGTGTGCAGCCCTTTCCTTCCTCTAAATCACATTGCTGAAGAGCCAGGCCGATTTCCCACAAAACACAAGCATGCTGCCCTAGCGAGACAAACACAAGTGCCATTAATTGTTAATGGCACCCCAAATGCATTCTGCTAATGCAGTGCATTTGCAGCCACCAAACCACATGGTACTGTAGTGCTTGCAATACCTTTTCTGCATTTCTGTGCATTTAGCAGCCCATTCAAATGAACAGGTGTGAAAGGCATAGCTCCCAACTCTCTATGATTTGGAACAAAGTCCCTCTGTCCCTATTTCCTCCTCATTTGTCCCTTAGTTTGGTCTGATCTGTATAGCTGAATAAAAAATGCATTATTTATCTTTCAAGTGTTTCCCAGTGCTAAACCTTTCATCCAATTTCTAAATTGCTGCATTTGTAAATGTCACATGCCAATATAAAGGAATAGTAGTGGTAAAAAAAACACTTGTGGGTTAATAATAATAAACTAATAATTTTTTCTGTATAATTCTCCTTTAAGGGGGTGTGGCAGGGGGTGTGTCCAAAGCCTACACACTTTTGCTAATAGGTGTTCCCATCTCAAAAAGTTGGGAGGTATGGTGAACGGGCCCTATAGCTTGGTGGCTGTGTTCATTGTCGCAGGCTCAGGCTTCCCATTGATAGGTAGCATTTACATTTTTGACATTTTAGATTGGGGTGCCTCGAGATTTTGCATACTTACTATTTAATTATATAATGCCATGACTTTATAAAAGGTCAAGAAAACCCTGATTTAAACAAGTTGGACCACATGGCTATAAGATAATATTTTCAGGAATTAGCTTAGGTACACCAATAAGCTGCACTGAGTTCTTGGGTATTAAGCTAACTTTTTAGCAACAATCTGCTGTCAAGGGCAATGTATTAAGGCCTGCATTAGCAATAACAAAAGGCTAGAGCTAGGGGCAGTTTATGGGTTTTGGTTCTACCAGACTACAGAATTATTTTTTATAAATAAGTGTAACAACATGACGAATCTAAACCAAAGTTTTCCTTCCCAACATTGCTACTTCCTACCCAAAAGTAAATTGGCTGAAGATGTGACTGCAGCATAAACTAATTGATGTAACACCCTGGATTCACCCCTGGGATTAATTTAGGCCTGTAGAATGCCAGGAAGCCTGCCCCACATGTTCCCTGAGATTACAGACATTCCCCATAATATCTAAGTAGACCACTAATGCAGTGCCCGCTAGACTTCATGTTTAAGGCATAGTAGACCACAACTTTCTCCTCAGCCTACCATCCTTCAAGTCCACTATGTTATTTAGCAAAGGACCACTTCATCCTAAGTGATATTTCAATTAAAGGTGGAACTTGGTGGACTGAGGTCTGGCTTCCTATATGTCTTGATGCTTGACCAGTAATATCATTCATGATAATCTGCAGTTCTGTTCCTGTCCATCCAAAAATCTGGCCATCCCTCACATTCTACATAATGAAACATATATAAAAATCCAAAAGGGAGAGTAAGAACATCTCATAATGACCGTAACAGGCGTGCAGGCCTGGAAACTCAGAGCAGAGATCTCACTAATTGATTCCCCAAGATATATAAGAAGATGTCATCTGGTTTAGCTCCAGCATTCTCCAACACTTAAAATATCAGCTTGAAATGGATTAATCATTTAACTACTAAACTGCTATTCTTGAAATTGGCTACTTTTTTGAACTATGACTTTGGTATTAAGGTACAAGCAATATCTACAAGTCTGGATTATGGTCCCCTACTGGCCTTGGGTACCCTAAATTAATTCTAGACTATCATTCCAAGCCTAGCATCAGCCAAGATTGTATACACTTCATAATGAACTTCATGTATGTAAGTACTATATACAGTGCCTTAAAAAAGTATTCCTAGCCCTTGAAATTTTCCACATTTTGACCGATACCGAGCATTTGCACGAGTACTTGTACATGCAAAAATGTTCCCGATGCCTTAGCCGATACCTGGGATGGGAGAGAGGCGGCGTGCAACAGGAAGTCAGCGGGCTGAGTCAGTGGGCGGAGAGGAGAGCGAGTCCTCAAGCAGGTAAGTTGGCAGGGGTGCAGGGCGCGACCACATCATCCATCGGGCTGGGTGTAACAAGATGTCCACTGCTGCTTTTATGCGGCTGAGTGCAAGGTGTACCAAGATGGGTGTCGCAGAGGCAGCATAGCAAGACAAATCCTTTAGTTTCCTTTCTTTTCCTCTCATGTCATTTATTTCAGTGCCTGCCCATCAGTGCCCATAAGTGCCACCTATCAGTGCCCATAAGTGCCAGCCATCAATCAGTGCTCATCTATCAGTGACATCTGTCAGTGCCATCCATCAGTGCCCATCCATCAGTGCCCAGCCATCAGTGTCCAGCCATCAGTGCCCTCCATCAGTGCCCATCCATCAGTACCCATCCATCAGTGCCATTATCAGTGCGATCTGACAGTGCCATCTACCAGTGCCATCTGCCAGTGCCTTCTATCAGTGCCATTCATCGGTGCCTATCCATTAGTGCCCATCCATCAGTGCCAGCCATCAGTACCCATCCATCAGTGCCAGCCATCAGGGCCAGCCATCAGTGCCCATCCATCAGTGCCAGCCATCAGTGCCCATCCATCACTGCCAGCCATCAATGCCCATCCATCAGTGCCACTGCCAGCCATCAGTGCCAGCCATCAGTCAGTGCCACCTATCAGTGCCCATCAGTCAGTGCCAGCCATCAGTGCAGTGCTACGTTGTGTTGGTCTATCACATAAAATACCAATAAAATACATTTACGTTTTTGGTTGTAACATGACAAAATGTGGAGAATTTCAAGGGGTTAGACAATCAGGAGAGAGGGGGGCGGGGCAAAACCACAGCTCCATGTCTGAATGGACACACAGAGCTGCAGTTTGGTTTCGGTGCCCCCAAAGAAAGCTGCTTGCTGTGGGGCGGGGGGGGGAGGCAGTCGAAAGGAGGCAGAGGCCAGGAGCAGCAATGAGGGACCTGAGAAGAGGGGGATCTAGGCTGCTCTGTGCAAATCCACTGAAATCCCCAAAAAATGAGACTTTACAATGACTTTAATACAGAATTGACAGTGTCGGCAGCAATTAGTAAAAGAAAGTTCATTTGGTCAGCTTGGCCCAAACAAACTAAAATGTAAGGAAAGATGGAGTTAGGTTTTAATGGTTGTACTGTTCCTTATGAGGGACTCAGAAAGACAAACATTGTTTTGTGAATTCTATTGTTAAAATGCATCACATATTGTTTTTTTTTTTCCTTTGCTCACAGTTCTACTTTAAATTAAAAACGATGTGCGATATGAGTAAAATAAAGAAGGTTGTTGCATTGATTTCTGCAATGCCTGTGTGCCCATAGTTGGGTAAACCTGGAAACGTCCCAGCTATTGAAGTTAGATAAAAACCGACCTCCACTCCAAACTCATCCAATTACAGAGATGAAAGGGCGCGTTTTTAACACTCAGTTCTGATTACATTCCGCTCTGTGGAGAGAAGAGGAGAAGCACACCCTTTGCTTACAATGCAACATTTTGTTTTAAAGCAAAAAGCAGTTGGGGGGGGGGGATATCAGTTTCGGTGTCATGTCACTGTTCCCTTCCTGTTGTACTGGGTGGACTCCACAGAGCCTGCCAGAATCTTGAGCCAAGCGCATGTATTATCACGGCTATGTTCTATAAACAGTCCCGTCTCACACGCCACACAAAAATTAAACACAGGGGAAACAAATTACTGACTATTTCAGCAGATTGTTTAAAGAGGAATGACCCTTAATGACTCTGCACTTTTAAAATGTGATTTCCAAGATGTGCGTAAAGTGGGGGGGAGCCTGAAGCTAACTTTTAACTCTTACCCTGGGACTTCCACTGCGGAAGAAAAGAAAGACATTAACTGATATCTGTAAGTAAATATACTGCTCTTTTGTCTGAAGGGAACAGTTAATACCTTCCAAGAAGCATTTGAAAATCCCATTCTGTGCACATTTTCTGCCTTTTGCTGGCTGTTATTTGTTATGTTTGCTAGTACAGACACACCTTTGTGACTCTTCGTATGCACATTGTTGGGGTTTTTTGGCTGACAGATTGGCTTTTTTCAACAAAGAGGGCTTAAATCAGCCAAAAACGTACAAGTAGGCCATCTTGTATCTTAGCAATGTTCTCCTGCTGAATAGAAAGGCTGCATTCTCCTGAAAAACTTCCGAACCACAAAACAGCTACATACACTAAGAGATAATAAACAATCAAATTTATAGTGGGAATTCAAGTAAAGACCCCTTTCACACTGAGGTGCTTATAGGTGCTTTTGTGCTAAAAAAAAAAAGCGCCTGAAAAGCTCACTAAAACCTATTTCCATTAAGAGCAATGGCTGCTTTCACACTGGGGAGGTGCGCTGGTGGGCCGGTGAAAAAAGTCCTGCAAGCATCAACTTTTTTTCTCTATAATTCAATTTTTATTCGATTTTTCATTTATAACAAACCATACAATGCTGTACAAGAAAAAGATAAATGAGAGAGTGAACTATTATATATATACTTCCATCCTTACTCTTCTAACTTAAGTCACTTTTCCCATTTGCAAGCATCAACTTAGGAACATGTTTGGAGCGTTTAAAAAAGCGCCTCAAAAACGCCCCGCACCATTGAAATGAATGAGAAGCCCCAGCGCCCTTAATCTTTTCTTATTCTAAAGACGCAATATTGATATCATTGACTCATACAATGACTGTGTACTCATTTTTATTCTGTTATTTTGTTATACTCCATGTTTTGTTTGACAGCGTTATGCCACATATATGCAGGTATCTTTCCATGACACTCGTGCATAGCCTTGTAATGTTCATGCACCAGTTGGCGCACTGTCTATATTTTTGTTAAAGTGGTTGTTAAGCCACTCTAACCTGTATACACCATCAGCACTGCCTCCTATTGTAGTATCACCCTCTGTGTGTGATTTATAAAAATAAATGCTGCAAATACCTCATTTCACAGCCGAGATTGCGATCACATGACTGGCCAGCTTTCTCCTTTCCTCCTCTGACAGATGCAGTGGGCAGGGCTGAGATTCCTCTGCTGATGTCAGTCTGGAGGGGAGGAGGGGGAGAGGAGGAGAGAGCTGGCTGGTCATGTGACCGCAATCTCGCCTCTTAAATTAGGTATTTATAGCATTTATATTTATAAATCATTCACAGAGGGGGACACTTCAATAGGAGGCAGTGCTGATGGTGTATTATTATTATTCACGATTTATATAGCACCAACAGTTTATGCAGGGGGACTGCACAATTACAGTACAGTTCAATACAAAAGGTACAGGAGGGCCCTTCTCGTAGAGCTTACATTCTAAAGGGAGGGGGTGGTGGTACAAAAGGTAATAGCTGCAGAGAATGATTTGATGGGGGTATATATGTTAGTGTTATGAGAGCAGCAGGAGGGGGGAGGTGCGGCTCACACACAGACAGAGAGGAGAGGGGGGAGGAGGACACAGGAGCAGAGAGAAGAGCAGATAGCAGGCTGCTGATGACAGAGGCATGTAAACTGACCACAGTGTCTGGTCACAGCAGCCATGATACACCGTGGTCAGTTTACAGAGGGGTGGGGAGAAACTGGCAGGATCAGCCAGGTTTTTTAGGTGTTACAGGGGGCCAAATGACACAGGAAAAGCAATGTGTCATATAACATGCTTTAAAGGAGCAGGATCCAATTTTTTTTTTTTTTTGGGTTAACAAATGCTTTAATTTTGTTACTTTTATAACCTCAATAAAAATGTATTGAAATTAAAAGTTAAAAGAAAAACAATGGGAAGCGCTTCAAAAGCACCTGAAAAGCACGTGAAATGCGCTTCAAAAGCGCTGCAAAATGGTTCTTTTGACTCACATGACTGTAAAAACAAGCCGCAAAAACACCCAACGTTTTATGGGCAGTTTGAGGGCCTCAGTTTGAAAGGGATCTTAAAGAGGTTGTAAACCTCCCAAAAAAAAATCTAAAAAACCTGCAAGACAAAGGCATAATGAGCTAATATGCTGGAGGTGGAGGATTCCTCGCCACGCAGTTGCATGCATAAAAAGGGGAGGGAAAGATTGTGAGATCACTGACCCAATATGACCACATGATCATATTAAGTAAAGAACAATAACCTACTTTGCAAATTAAGAAAGGAGGAAGTGTTTGTGGTTCAAATCAGCTGATCAGCGTAGGGCAGTGGTCATCATCAACCCTGTCCTCAGGGCCCACTAACAGGCCAGGTTTGCAAGATAACTGAAATACATCACAGGTGATATTATTTGCTGCACAGTGATTGCAGTATTCTAGTCTGCATCTCCCCGAGGTAATACATAAAACCTGGCCTGTTAGCGGGCCCTGAGGATAGGGCTGATGACCACTGGCGTGGGGGGACAACCATGACTCTCTCTCTTTACATTGAAAAACCAAGTTTTATTGATGTTGAAAATAGCAGTACAATAACATAATACAATACATTGTTCAAAAAAAGGTGTGAACAGTCAAAAGACACCTTCACATCAGAAGCTTCCGTAGCAAGGTAAAAAAAAAAATAACAATAAAGGAAGTGGCATACATACTGTAGTGGTAGAGATATATCCAACAGAAGAAGAGGGGGGACACTGTGGATGGTCGACAAAAAATTAAGCGTAGGGGATGAGGGAGGGCGGGAGAGATATGAAGTAGCTGGACTATGCCCATAGCAAAAATCAAAATGACAGATTACTAGACAAATGGTAGAGATCCCAGACATGCTGAATAGACTGTAATAGTAATACACATATATAAAGTGCACTAGGGATTAAACACAAGTGTTGGGCTGTGAGAGCCACTGATTCCATATTTTGTTATACTTAGAGGGGCATCCCCGATGAAGGTAGATCAGCTTATGACTCTCTATTTAGATACAGTGACAGGTTGTACCCTGGGTCAGAAAATGTGTAATTTGCAGGATTATCGGGTGAAATTAAAGGGTAAAAAGCCAGGCAAAAGAACACTATTGTAACCACAACAACTAAGCAATGGTAAGCTGCAGTCCAGCTATTGTTTTTGGCCTTTAGGTACACTTTAAATAGCACAGAAAAATCAATAGGCTACCACCTTCTCCAAGCTTGTAACATCCACAGCCTCTTCTGAAAATGTGTTTATGTTCCAGATCTGTAGATAATAAATAAATTCCACATCCAGACTTAGAACACTATAAATTCCATGTCTGTCTGAGATCACATGCCGTAGCACATAGTCATCCTCTCTAACTTCTAAGTTTTGGAAGAGATATCAATATAATTCACTCTGTATAGAACAAGTGAGACTGCAGCATTGAATGCATGTGGACCCCTCCATCCGCTTAACTCTAGTAACTGAGGGGTTGATTTACTAAAACTGGAGGGTGAAAAATCTGGTGAAGCTGTGTATGCTAGCCAATCAGCTACTATCATCAATAAAACTTTGGTTTCTTCTGACTTCAGCTTGTTTAATTAAGCTTTGAGAAAAAAAACCTGGAAGCTGATTGGTTTCTCCAGTTTTCGTAAATCAACCCCACAGTTCTTAGTACCTGAGCTATCCCAGGGCCCTAATGCCATCCTGTAGAGGAATTGCTTTTCTCTCTGCAGATGCTTACTGAAATAAGGTTGGTGTTTGTAAAGAATTTGGAGTCAATGTCAATCAGAGCAACAGGTTTTGATTTTATCCCTGACCGTAATACTTCACCCTATTCATACCATATAAAATGACCTTACCCCTAAACTAACCCAAACCTAACAGCTAATCTAAACCCTTAATATATAAAAATTAAGACTTAATACTAATTATTAATTAAGGCCTGCAACTCTAACCTGCTGACCCTACAACTCTAGCTTACCCTCTCTCAAACTCTAGAACTTGACCTATCACCCAAAACCAACCATTAGCATTTAAACCACCTCTCAACAACTAACCTTACCCCTTAACCACTTCAGCCCCGGAAGGATTTACCCCCTTCCTGACCAGAACGTTTTTTGCGATTCGGCACTGCGTCGCTTTAACTGACAATTGCGCGGTCATGCGACGTGGCTCCCAAACAAAATTGACGTCCTTTTTTTCCCACTAATAGAGCTTTCTTTTGGTGGTATTTGATCGCCTCTGCGATTTTTATTTTTTGCGCTATAAACAAAATAAGAGCGACAATTTTGAAAAAAACACATTATTTTTGACATTTTGCTATAATAAATATCCCCTAAAAATATATAAAAAAAACATTTTTATTCTTCTACATATTTTTGGTAAAAAAAAAATCGCAATAAGCGTTTATTAATTGGTTTGCGCAAACGTTATAGCGTTTACTAAATAGGGGATAGTTTTATGGCATTTTTATTAATAATTTTTTTTTTACTAGTAATGGCGGCGATCAGCGATTTTTATTGTGACTGCGACGTTATGGCGGACATGTCGGACATTTTTGACACATTTTTGGGACCATTGTCATTTATACAGCGATCAGTGCGATTAAAAATGCACTGATTACTGTGTAAATGACACTGGCAGTGAAGGGGTTAACCACTAGGGGCGGGGAGGGGTTAAGTGTATCCTAGGGAGTGATTACTAACTGTAGGGGGATGGGCTGTGTGGCTGACGTCACTGATCTCTGCTCCGATGACAGGGAGCAGAGATCGAGTGACACTTGTCACTAGGCAGAACGGGGAGATGCTGTTTACAACGGCATCTCCCCGTTCATCCGCTCCGTGAGGCGATCGCGGGTCTCCCCGCGGCGATCGAGTCCGCGGGACCCGCGACCCGACTCACGGAGCTCCCGGCCGGCACGCGTGCGCACCGCCGGCGGCGCGCACGCACGGGCACGGCGGGAAATTCAAATGGACGTACAGGTACGCCCATTTGCCCAGCCGTGCCGCTCTGCCGACGTACATCGGCGTGCGCCGGTCGGCAAGCGGTTAACACATAAAACTTTGCATTTAATACTTAACTTATAAACTTTAACTAATAATAAACCTCCTAAATTATAACCCTCTTATTCCTAACACGAACCTTAGGCTGCCCATAGACAGAGTGAATTTCTTTAATGCAACCACAGTGTTGACAAGGGAATCCCTCTCGCTGAGCCATTGTGTTCTCCCGGTAGTAGGGATGGGCCAGGAGAAGACAGTGATTATTGCTAGCAGCTATACAAGTCACTAGCGATAATCACATGTAAAATCCGGCAGGCTGGTTGTACCCAGGTTGATCGATCGATCAACTTGGGAACATTCAGCCTGCCCATACATGGTTCGAAGATTCAAACAATCTATGGCTGGCCTTAACCCATCACCTAACATTCATTTAACCCTAGATAACCAACAGGTACCTTACTGGGCACCAGAACTATCAGCACCAATAACACATTCTTCTGTACCAAGATTAATGAGATATAGGGATGGGCCGAACACCCCACAGTTCGGTTTGCACCAGAAAATGCGAACAAATAAAAAATTTGTGCGAACATGCAAACCCTATTTAAGTATATGGGACACGAACATGAAAAATAAATAGTGCTCCTTTTAAAGGCTTATATGCAAGTTATTGCCCTAAAAAGTGTATGGGGACCCGGGTACTGCCCCAGGGGACATGTATCAATGCAAAAGAAAGTTTTCAAAACAACCGTTTTTTCAGGACCCCCTTCGGGTCTGGTATGGATTTTAAGGGGAACTCCATACCAAAATTTTTTTTTAAAATTGGCGTTGGGCCCCCCCAAAATCCATTCCATACCAGGCCACATGCCCTCAACATGGGGAGGGTGCTTTGGGGTCCCCCCAAAGCACCTTGTCCCCATGTTGATGGGGACAAAGGCCTCATCCCCACAACCCTTACCCTTATGGTTGTGGGGATCTGCGGGCGGGGGGCTTATCGGAATCTGGAAGCCCCCTTTAATAAGGGGGCCCCCAGATCCTGGCCCCCTCATGTTAATAGGTATCTGGTACATTGTACTCCTACCCATGCACCAAAAAAAGTGTCAAAAAGTAAAAAACACAAAAGACAATGTCCCACGATGTACATCCATCGTCAATCACGCTGCCGAACCGAAAAATAGAAAGAAAAAATGAAAATACTCCGCCTCCATGGGAGGCATCCCACCGACTGCTGTCTTTTCGCTGTGACGGCTGTTAAATAGGAAAAGGCGGGGCCACCCGCTGACATAACTGAATGACCCCGCCCCCCCTCTGACGGCACTTGATGTTAGAAGAGGTAGGGTCACTCGGTTACATCACCGGGTGGCCCCGCCCTTGACTATATAACAGCTGTCACAGCGAAAAGACAGCAGTCGGCGGGACGCCTCCCATTGAGGCGGAGCTTTTTTTTTACTTCTATTTTTCGGGTCCGTCGGTTGGCATGATGAAGATTAATGTACATCACGGGACACTTATCTTTTTTAATAAAGGACTTGTCAAAAACTGTCTTTTGTAGTTTTTACTTTTTGACACATTTTTTGGTGAATAGGCAGGGGTACAATGTACCCCATACCCATTCACATAGGGGTGGCCGGGATCTGAGGGCCCCCTTGTTAAAGGGCGTTTCCAGATTCTGATAAGCCCACCATTTACGTCGGCAGAATGGCATGGCTGGGCAAATGGGCGTACAGGTACGTCCCTTTGAATTTACTGCCGTGTGGTCGCGTGTGGGCCAGTGGCGACGCAGGCGCGACCCTGCCGCAAGCTCCGTGAGT
The DNA here is from genome assembly GCA_037952925.1 of Lithobates clamitans. Taxonomy (NCBI): domain Eukaryota; kingdom Metazoa; phylum Chordata; class Amphibia; order Anura; family Ranidae; genus Lithobates; species Lithobates clamitans. The sequence goes on along the minus strand of JBBGZY010000938.1, from coordinate 959,102 downwards.
AGGATCGCAGGTCCCGCGGACTTGATGTCCGCAGGGATACCCGCGATCGTCTCATGGAGCTGAAGAGCAGAGAGATGCTAATGTAAACAAGCCTCTCCCCTTTCTGCCTAGTGACACTGTCACTGATCATAGCTCCCTGTGATCGGGAGCTATGATCAGTGATGTGTCACACATAGTCACGCCCCCTAACAGTTAGAAGTAACTCCCTAGGACACACTTAACTCCTTCCTAGCCAGCTAGTGGTTAACCCCTTCACTTCCAGTGTCATTTTTACAGTAATCAGTGCAATTTTATAGCACTGATCACTGTAAAAATGTCAACAGTCCCAAAAATGTGTCAAAATTGTCCGATGTCATGATAAAAATTGCAGATCGGTGTCTTTACTAGTAAAAAAAAAAATATTGATAAAAATGCCGTAAAACTAACCCCTATTTTGTAGACGCTATAACTATTGCGCAAACCAATCAATAAATGCTTATTGCGATTTTTTTACCAAAAATATGTAGAAGAATATGTATCAGCCTAAACTGAGTAAAAAATTGTTCTTTTATATATTTTTGGGGGATATTTATTATAGCAAAAAGTAAAAAAATAATGCATTTTTTTCAAAATTGTCGCTCTACTTTTGTTTATAGCGCAAAAAAATAAAAACTGCAGAGGTGATCAAATACCACCAAAAGAAAGCTCTATTTGTGGGAAAAAAAGGACATCAATTTTGTTTGGGAGCCATGTCGCACGATCGCGCAATTGTCTGTTAAAACGACACAGTGCCGAATCGCAAAATGTGCCTGCACTGTATATAGAGTCTACACTGACTACACTGTATATATATATATATATATATATATATATATATATATATATATATATATATATATATATATATATATATATTTATGGTCGGAGCCCTCCGTCCTGATGGATATGAAGCACATAAACACGTCATAAGACTAACAACATAAAATAGACCTGAAGTGTGCCCTGGCCTGCTGTATGGTAAACCCAGATCTGCTGGGTGGTATGCCAGAGAAGGGCGCATACCTTAAGAAAGTAATGGATGTTTCTGTAGAGAAATTGTTTGAAGAGAAGTACCCCAAGAAGGGGAATGGGTGGGTGGGTACCGCGCACTGGAACCGACACAGACCATCCTGGGTGGTCTGGTTAAATACCCTCCAGGCTCCTCCCATAACTTCAGGCCGGTAAACCGGCCTTCCTATTTATGGTCGGAGCCCTCCGTCCTGATGGATATGAAGCACATAAACACGTCATAAGACTAACAACATAAAATAGACCTGAAGTGTGCCCTGGCCTGCTGTATGGTAAACCCAGATCTGCTGGGTGGTATGCCAGAGAAGGGCGCAAAAAGACTTGGTCAGGGAGGTAATGATTTAAGTTTACTGGCATACTACAGGGCGAGCTTGCCAAAGGCTTGTGACATTTCTGCTTGTGGATTGGGAATGTATCGAGCGAAGCAAGCGAATTTCCGCCTGCCCATTTTCTAGATGACATGGTCCGGGACCCCGTTTCGTGAGGCTGCTGATGCTACTCCAATGCGAAAGAATTTCCAGAGAATTGTCCGGGGTCAAGGCCTAAGTTGGGCAAAAGATTTCTAACGTGTCTAGTGAACTGGTTGCTACTTAGAGGGCTAGTAGGGAACGGTAGTAATGGTTGCCTTCCGAGAGGTCGGGCAGATGAGCTAATAACTGGTCTAGAATGGCCACGGGGCACCAGGCGTTTACGAGTCTGGGAAGTATGATATCTACACCGGGACCAGACTGTTGTGTTTCGGACACCATGAGGTGTCGGATGAAGTAACTTTGGTGGCGTGTCAGGTGGCGTCTATGTAACATGTTACTGGGGCCGGTGACCGTGAATTCACTGGGGCATAAGAAACCGCAGAAAGCCAGGTAGATGGCTGCGTGAACGACCGGGCTGAAATTAACCCAAAGGGGAATGTGACAGGATGGTAGACCTGTCTCGGAATATGGTGCTGGTCGCAGGCAGGCGTTTACTGTTGATTTGGAGTTGTCTGTGACTACCGTGCAGTGTAGACTTGACCGCATGGGCGGCAACCAAAGATGGTTTGGTAGGATTTTGTAAGGAGATGAAATGCTGGATGCCAGCTAAGTAGAGACTAATGGTATGGTGTGAAAATGCCAACTGTGTGTGGCAAGATGATATGAAGGCCAGGATGTGATGGAAATCTCCTGATACTGCCCCAGGGTTTGAGACTAGGAACCTGTCATGGATATTCCAGGCAGTACTGTAGGCCTTCAGGGCGTTTGTGAGGAAATGATAGATTAATAAGGCGGGTAGCATTGTGAAGGTGTTTGTTTTAATCCGAGGTTAGCTACGACCAATGTGGGATAAGAAACATGGTCGGGTCGGTTCCAGATCCCTGCGAAAGAATAACGCAAAGTTAAAACGGGTAGTGCGTCGGCCAGAGTATTGCATTTGCCTGGGATGTAGATGCAGCGAACATTATTTGGTGCTGTGGGGATAGTTGCACCAGCCTGCTCAGGAAGGCCATGATGGCCAGCGAGTTGAACCTGCTTTTATTTAGAATACTAGCTGTGGCTTGGTTGTCTATGGCAAACGACAGTGTTTGTCCTGCCCAGTTACTGCGCCGGACATGAGCTGCTGCAATAATGGGGTAGAGTTCAATCAAAGAAAAGGACTAACTGAAGTCGGGAATCAAAAGGATTTCTGATGGCCATGGCCCTTCAGACCAAAGATAGCCAAAAAATTGACGTGAGGACCTGTGGAGGCTGCGGCGTCCGTGACTTACCTGAGATGAAGAGGGAGATGCTAACGGAATGAACATTGACATACCATTCCAGTTGATGAGAAATTCATTCCATCTGGGCAGATCCGCTATTTCTGGCACGTCTAATTTTAAGGATTTAGTCAGGAACTTGTACTTGGGAGAGAAACACTAGGAGGCGTGAGATAAGGGTCACCTCGAGTCTGGTTTTTTATTTTTTTATTTTTTTTTTTTTTTAGCAAGTGCTACTAAAAAGATGAAGTGGGCTGTATTAGCGCCACTGAGTGTGCTTGCAGAGATTGCAAGGAGTATATGTTGATATGCATGTTTGCAGCGATTGCAAATGGGTATATGCTGAGATGCGTGTTTTTGCAGCGATTGCAAGGAGTATATATTGAGATGCGTGTTTTTGCAGCGATTGCAGGGAGTATATACTGAGATGCGTGTTTTTGCAGCGATTGCGGGGAGTATATACTGAGATGCGTGTTTTTGCAGCGATTGCAAGGGGTATATACTGAGATGCGTGTTTTTGCAGCGATTGCAAGGAGTATATATTGAGATGCGTGTTTTTGCAGCGATTGCAGGGAGTATATACTGAGATGCGTGTTTTTACAGCGATTGCGGGGAGTATATACTGAGATGCGTGTTTTTGCAGCGATTGCAAGGGGTATATACTGAGATGCGTGTTTTTGCAGCGATTGCAAGGAGTATATATTGAGATGCGTGTTTTTGCAGCGATTGCAGGGAGTATATACTGAGATGCGTGTTTTTGCAGCGATTGCGGGGAGTATATACTGAGATGCGTGTTTTTGCAGCGATTGCAAGGGGTATATACTGAGATGCGTGTTTTTGCAGCGATTGCAAGAAGTATATATTGAGATGCGTGTTTTTGCAGCGATTGCAGGGAGTATATACTGAGATGCGTGTTTTTGCAGCGATTGCAAGGGGTATATACTGAGATGCGGGTTTTGCAGCGATTGCAAGGAGTATATATTGAGATGCGTGTTTTTGCAGCGATTGCAGGGAGTATATACTGAAATGCGTTTTTGTTTTTTTTTTTTTTTTTTGTTTTGTTTTGTTTTTTTTACCGTGACTGCAAAATGTGTAAATGCTGAGATGCGTGTTTTGCAGCAATTGCAAAAAATGGGTATATGCTGAGCCGCGTGTTTTGCAGTGATTGCAAGTGGGTAAACACTAAGATGCGAGTATTTGCAGCAATTGCGAGGAGTTTATACTGAGATGCATGTTTTGCAGTGATTGCAAACGGGTATGTGGTAAGTTGCGTGTATTTGTAGCAATTGCAAGGAGTTTGTACTGAGATGCGTATTTTACAGAGATTGCAAAATGGGTATATGCTGAGATGCGTGTTTTGCAGGGATTGCAAGTGGGTAAACACTAAGATGCGTGTATTTGCAGCAATTGCAAGGAGTTTATACTGAGATGCATGTTTTGCAGTGATTGCAAACGGGTATGTGGTAAGAAGCGTGTATTTGTAGCAATTGCAAGGAGTTTGTACTGAGATGCATATTTTACAGAGATTGCAAAATGGGTATATGCTGAAATGCGTGCGTTTTTTTTTTTCGCAGCAAATGCAAGGAGTTTATGATGAGATGCGTGTCTTGCAGCGATTGCAAGGAGTTATGATGAGATGCGTGTCTGTGAATGTTAATGCTTTAATACACGTAAGGCTGAAGATCTGAATCCTAAGTTCCACTGTATTCGTAAGCGCCGATGCAACTAGTTCGAACCGGGCTGAGGTGTAAGCACCAGTGGGGCTTTATTTGTGAAAGATCAGTCGAAGAAGTTTTGTATTGCCCAGGATCCGAATCGTTGAGCTGGTGCTGCGATTTGGACTCGGATCGGTCGGTGGAGTTGTACGGTTGGTGGAGTTCGTATTGCTGAGGATCCAAATCGTTGCACTGATGCTGTGACTAGATTCGGATCGGTTGTGGATGTGAGGTGATGAGGGGGCTTGTATGGATTGCTGGATTGCTAGATCCGAATCGCTGAGCCGGTGCTGCGACTGGACTCGGATCGGTTGGTGATGCTTTGTATTGCATAGGATCCGAATCATTGAGCCGGTGCTACGACTGGACTCGGATTGGTCGGTGGGGTTTGTAATGCTGAGGATTCTGCATCATTGAGCCGGTATGCGACTGGACTCGGATCGGTCAGTGAAAGTTGGGTTGACAAGGATCCGAATCGTTGAGCCATTGCTACGACTGGACTCGGATCGGTTGGTGACGCTTTGTATTGTAGCGGATCCGAATCATTGAGCCGGTGCTACGACTGGACTCGGATCGGTCGGTGAAAGTTGTATTTTGCTAGGATGTGAATCATTGAGCCGGTGCTACGACTGGACTCGGATTGGTCAGGGAAAGTTGGGTTGGCAAGGATCCAAATCGTTTAGCCAATGCTACAACTGGACTCGGATTGGACGGTGGGGTTTGTAATGCTGAGGATTCTGAAACATTGAGCCGGTATGTGACTGGACTCGGATCGGTCGGTGAAGTTGGGTTGGCAAGGATCCGAATCGTTGAGCCGGTGCTGCAACTGGACTCGGATTGGACGGTGGGGTTTGTAATGCCAAGGATCTTTAATCATTGAGCCGGTATGCGACTGGACTCGGATCGGTTGGTGAAAGTTGGTTTGGGAAGGATCCGAATCGTTAAGCCGGTGCTACGACTGGACTCGGATTGGATGGTGGGGTTTGTAATGCTAAGGATTCGAATCATTGAGCCGGTGTTACGACTGGACTCGGATCGGTCGGATGAAAGAAGCACACTGTTGGTGAGTGCTTGTGTATGCTGAGGATCCGAATCATTGAGCCGGTGTTGTGACTGGACTCGGATCGGTCGGGTGAAAGAAGCACACTGTTGGTGAGTGCTTGTGTATGCTGAGGATCTGAATCATTGAGCCGGTGTTGCGACTGGACTCGGGCCGGTGGGATGAAAGAAGCACACTGTTGGTGAGTGCTTGTGTATGCTGAGGATCCGAATCATTGAGCCGGTTTTGCGACTGGACTCGTATCGGTCGGATGAAAGAAGCACACTGTTGGTGAGTGCTTGTGTATGCTGAGGATCTGAATCATTGAGCCGGTGTTGTGACTGGACTCGGGTCGGTGGGATGAAAGAAGCACACTGTTGGTGAGTGCTTGTGTATGCTGAGGATCCGAATCATTGAGCCGGTGTTGGGACTGGACTCGGATCGGTTGGTGATGTTTGTATTGCCAAGGATCCGAATCTTTAAGCCGGTGCTGCGACTGGACTCGGATCGGTTAGTGGAGTTCGTTTTGCAGAGGATCCGAATATTTGCGCTGATTATGCGACTAGATTCAGATCGGTTGTGGATGTAAGGTGACGATGGGGCTTGTGTTTCCGGATCCGAATCGTTGAGCCGGTGCTACGACTGGACTCGGATCGGCTGACGGTGTTAGTGATTGAAGGGGCTTGTGATTTGCTGAGGATCTAAATCATGGGGCCGATGTTGCGACTACATTCGTTGTAAGTGACTTGTTCCCGAAGGTGACTTGTGCTTATTCGTACGGTTCTTACCGCCTAGTCAGTAAGATACCAGTGGTGCCGAGTGGAGGCTGTCATGAGTCGTAACATCGCGGATGCGACTGGGCTCGAATGAGGAACGGAGAAAGGCAGTAAGTACGGATGTGTGCGAATAACCGAGTAAGACCTACGAAGTAGTAGGTGGTTTACGAAGGAGAACATAAAGTAACGGTTCGGTAGCAGGAAAGCACAAGTGCTACCTGCGACAGTGAGTGTGGGACAATTGATAAAACCTACGACCAATCTCGAAGGACATGCAGTGAGTTGGTAGAGTCGGCCTCTGCAATGCATCTGATATGAATCAGTTTGTAAAACATATTAAATTAATACGATATAAATCAGTAGTAAGGAGTATCTGATACAAATTGGTTGTAGAGTGTATGCCATCCCTTAGGCTGGGTTCACACTGGTGCGACACGACAGCCGTCCTACTTTGGATCCGACTTTGCCCTGCGACATGAAGCCGGCATGTGTCCGACTTTCAATGAACGGGGATCCGACTTGGATCCCCGCCAATGCTCGGCATTGTGTTTGGTATGTATCTTGAGGGGGAACTCCGCGCCAAATTTTAAATAAAAAACCGGCATGGGTTCCCCCTCCAAGAGCATACCAGGCCCTTGGGTCTGGTATGGACCTTAAGGGGAACCCCCTACGCCGAAAAAACGGCGTGGGGGGTCGCCCCCAATCCATACCAGACCCTTATCCGAGCACGCAGCCCGGCCGGACAGGAATGGGGTGGGGACGAGCGAGCGCCCCCCCCCCTCCTGAACCGTACCAGGCCGCATGCCCTCAACATGGGGGTGCTGGTGCCTTGGGGGAGGGGGCGCGCTGCGGCCCCCCACCCCAAAGCACCTTGTCCCCATGTTGATGAGGACAAGGGCCTCTTCCCGACAACCCTGGCCGTTGGTTGTCGGGGTCTGCGGGCGGGGACTTATCGGAATCCGGGAGCCCCCTTTAATAAGGGGGCCCCCAGATCCCGGCCCCCCACCCTATGTGAATGAGTATGGGGTACAGCGTACCCCTACCCGTTCACCTAGGAAAAAAGTGTCAATTTAAAAAAAAAACACTACACAGATTTTTAAAGCATTTTATTAGACAGCTCCGGGGGTCTTCTTCCGACTTCGGGGGTCTCTCCGGTTCTTCTCCACGCACTCCGGATCTTCTGCCGGGCTCCTCCGCTCTCTTCTGCTCTTTTGCCGCTCTTTTGCTAAAGCGGAGGAGCCTGGTCTTCAATCTTCTGCCTTCTGCCCTCTTCTCCTGATGTTGACACGACGCTCTCTCCGGCTAGAATGCTCTCTGTGCGCTCTGCTCTGATTTATATAGGCGGTGACCCCGCCCCCTTAAGCCGTCACAGTCCCTGGGCATGCTGGGACTGTGACGTTTTAGGGGGCGTGGCCATCACCCGATGACCACGCCCCCTTATGCCGTCATAGTCCCAGCATGCCCAGGGACTGTGACGGCTTAAGGGGGCGGGGTCACCGCCTATATAAGTCAGAGCAGAGCGCACAGAGAGCATTCTAGCCCCAGAGAGCGTCGTGTCAACATCAGGAGAAGAGGGCAGAAGGCAGAAGGCAGAAGATTGAAGACCAGGCTCCTCCGCTTTAGCAAAAGAGCGGCAAAAGAGCAGAAGAGAGCGGAGGAGCCCGGCAGAAGATCCGGAGAGCGTGGAGAAGAACCGGAGAGACCCCCGAAGAGAAGAAGGCAGCAGACCGGGCTCCTCCTCTTTAGCAAAAGAGCGGCAAAAGAGCAGAAGAGAGAGGAGGAGCCCGGCAGAAGACCCGGAGAGCGCGGAGAAGAACCGGAGAGACCCCCGAAGTCGGAAGAAGACCCCCGGAGCTGTCGAATAAAATGCTTTAAAAATCTGTGTAGTGTTTTTTTTTAAATGACACTTTTTTCCTAGGTGAATGGGTAGGGGTACGCTGTACCCCATACTCATTCACATAGGGTGGGGGGCCGGGATCTGGGGGCCCCCTTATTAAAGGGGGCTCCCGGATTCCGATAAGTCCCCGCCCGCAGACCCCGACAACCAACGGCCAGGGTTGTCGGGAAGAGGCCCTTGTCCTCATCAACATGGGGACAAGGTGCTTTGGGGTGGGGGGCCACACTGCGCCCCCCATGCCCCAAAGCACCCCCCCATGTTGAGGGCATGCGGCCTGGTACGGTCCAGGAGGGGGGGGGCCGCCAGCTCGTCCCCACCCCCATTCCTGACCGGCTGGGCTGCGTGCTCGGATAAGGGTCTGGTATGGATTTTAGGGGGGACCCCACGCCGATTTTTTGGCGTAGGGGTTCCCCTTAGATCCATACCAGACCTAAGGGCCTGGTATGCTCTTGGAGGGGGAACCCATGCTGGATTTTTATTTAAAATTTGGCGCGGAGTTCCCCCTCAAGATCATCTGAGCACAAGTCGCGTGCCGAAGTCGGATCATGCAAGACGGCAATCCGACTTTGATCCGACTTCAATGATAGTCAATAGGCTGAAGTAGGATCAAAGTCGGACCAAAGTAGTACAGGGAGCATTTCTAAAGTCGGAACGACTTGTGTCGGACCAGTTAGGACGGCTCCCATAGGGAAACATTACATTTCACACGTCATGCGACATGAGCTCCCAATGTCGGAGCGTTTGTCGGACCAGTGTGAACCCAGCCTTACTGTGAAACTGAACACCTATCAACCACCCATCCCCCCAGGCTAATAAGGTGCAGAGAAGGCACCAGGTGGGCTCAACCACACCTCAATCAGCCACAGAAACCTATACAAACAATATATGCTGATCTCCTAGTGAATGAGATGGCAACCCCATGGAGCATGAATTTTTTGAGCAGTGAAGCCTATTGCGAGTGATATTGAGAACGACCGACAGTGACTGGAGGCTTGGGTCTACGAATGAATCGTATATTTGTCAGAAGGAACTTTACGAATGTACTATGCCTGTGCCGAATGATGTCGGGACATGAGCGACAACAACTCCGGGGCAGGTTTTTTCACGAAAGGGGTGCAGGATAAGAAGCATAATAAACCGCAAGATTTTGCACATGACACGAAAGTTTGGATACTACCTGCGACCGTGAGTGGGAACCGCAGACGAAGACCACGAATGAAAAGCCGGAGTGCACCTGCGATTGAATGCACAGACTGCCGAACGTGAGGTGAGCTGGGAAGAGTCAGCCCTGTGATGTGAGCTACCGCGCACTGGAACCGACACAGACCATCCTGGGTGGTCTGGTTAAATACCCTCCAGGCTCCTCCCATAACTTCAGGCCGGTAAACCGGCCTTCCTATATATATATATATATATATATATATATATATATATATATATATATACTAAACTGCCTGCACGCCACTAACTAACCTGCCTCTAGATAACGATCTCTCAATCATTACACTATATACGGCCACCGTGTAAGCAGCCTTATATAGTGTGGGGCGTGGACTTAGCCCCCTGAACCATTATTGGATAAAGTCACCCTGCTTTTGGCCAATCATGGGTCTCACAGCAGAGCGTGCTGTGATTGGCCAAAGCATGCAGGTCAGGAGCATGCTTTGGCCAATCCTCAGATAGCAATGCACTGCGATCTCGCGTTCCGCGCCACTAGAATTTGCCGCAAAAGCCTCATAATGTTCGGCCTTCGCCGAACGGGTGAACACCCAGTGTTCGAGTCGGACTTACGTTTGACTCGAACATCGCACCCATCCCTAATGAGATATCAGTCAATTCTTCTATGTGAATCCTGGATTCATGGGGCTATTATTTTTACCAATAACTTTGATATTATTGAGATAAAACTTTGTACTATTTGCATCAACATAGAGCAAGATGAATGCACATGTTCATGCAACTATTTTTGATCAGTTGCTTAGTGCCTCCACATGTGACTGCCCTGGTATATCTGTTCCTAGTCTGTTCCTAGTCTTCAGAAATAAATTCATCACTCCAGAAAACATCTCAAGCCCACTGGGCATGCTGTGGATAGTTGCCATATGGCATGATCCAAGTTTACTGCTTGTAAAGCTAAAACAAGTGCTTGCTTTCAGGCCCAAGCTGTAAAAATAAGGTTTGCACTAAAAGGTTAGAGGTCACTTAGGAGTTGTTGAATAGATCTTTGAGACCTATACCGTGGTCATAAGCTAGTCCTTTTTTATCTATGTGTATAATTATTATTATTTTTTGTACATAGAACTTTACAGTGTAAAATTTTAACATGCTCTATAAAAAAATCTAACTTTAAGCCCAGTCTGAGCTGTGATGAAAGTCACATGACACTGATAATCCGGCGTAGACTGGTTTTACATACATTAAAGGACTGGCAGGCCAGTTAAAACAGCAGAGTGTGTTTTTAATTATATTCGTGTCTGGAACTGCATCAAAACAAGGCCTGATGGAAAAGTTGTGTTCGAGAAGCCAAAAGTCAGTGATATTATCCATCAGTCCTCTTGAGGGGTCAGAGAGCACTTCTGCAAGAGGCAAATCAAAAACAGATTGAACGTTTAGGCAGTTTCTGTACTAAACTTGTATCTCACTTTATGTTTGGCTCTCTGCGTACCTTTAGAGCAGTATGAAAAGACAAATCTTTTTCTTTTTTTTTTTTTTTTTCGTTTAGTTTATGCAGATCAGAAGTATGCACAAAAATTTACTGTCATTCAGACCACCTACGGTAACGGAGCATGGAAACATTATAAGAGCAGAAGCTCAAGTTTGAGAAACGATTTGGGATTAAGTCTATAAAATACAACCACCAAATGACGTCCATCTTGGTTTTGAATGTCTGGCTCTCCCTTTTGGAGGTCTGGAGTGATGTTTCGAAATGCAAAAGAAACACGGCCACACTAAATGGATCTGTGTCCATTATATTAAATTTAATGTTATTTTCCCTGGCACTTGTTTTTTGAAAACCACATTTGAGAACTGCCATATTAGATTTGCTTGGCTAAGCGCTTCAGTTAGAAGAAAAGTTTGCCAAACGTCAATCACTGGAGCTGAATAAACTGAGTATAATATTTAAATATTATTCACCTTTATTTCACCGTTCGTTCCGCTGGTCTCATTTTGACCATCTGTGACCTAAACTAGCCAGTTCCTTCATCTACTTTGAGACACAGAGCAATGGAATCCAATCAATATGAATCTTGTTCTAATTGGTTGGTATTAAATTGGTGGAACATCATCTGGTTTTTTACACACAACCAATATTCGCCCATGGGACTTCAAATGAGGCATAATACAAAATTCATAAAATATAATTTTACTGTACAAGGATTCGACATATAAATGTATAAAGTACACAAAACAAATGTTTGGCATAGCAAGCCAAAAGGTTACACGTAACAATATATAATGTACATTAAGCTGGTATAATTTTAAGTACATGCTTTACATAACTAAGATGATTGCAATATGGGAGAGGAATGCATCTTGTAACTCAATGCATTTCACTTCTTCAGGAGTAGATTCCTCCAACAACAGAGCTCTATAAAACCAGCTTGGCACTTGATAAAACATAATTCCTCCAAATGGTGACCGCTGCTCAGTGTCTGACATGGGAAGGGAACCAAGAAACCCAATGGGAAAACCAAGGAGGTGGCACAAGAAAGTTCATGGTTGAAGGTACCAAAAACCAACCTAGTGTTTGCAAAGATGAGTGATGATTCTCCAACCAAACAGATCATGATCTGTTTAGTTGGAGAATCATCACTCACCTTTGCAAACACTAGGTTGGTTTTTGGTACTTTGGTAACTTTTTTTTACCACAGCCATGAACTCTCTTGTGCCACCTCATTGGTTTTCCCATTGGGTGTATTGGTTCCCTTCCACTACTCCCGTATCAGACATTGAGCAAGGGTCGCCATTTAGAGGAGCTATGTTTTATCAAGTCCCAAGCTGGTTTTATAGAGTTCTGTTGTTGGAGGCATCTACTCCTATAGAAGTGAACATAATCAGGAAACGCGTCGAGTTACAAAATGCATTCCTCTCCCATATTGCAATCATCTTGGTTATGTAAGGCATGGACTTGAAAATATACCAGCTGATGTACATTACATATTGTTATGTGTAACCCATTGGCTTGATATGCCAAACATTTTTATGTGTACTTTATACATTTATGTGTCAACTCCTTGTACAATAAATTTTATATTTTATGACTTTTGTATTATGCCTCCTTTAAAGTCCCATGGACGAATATTGGTTGTGTGTATGTTATATATGGGGGTGGAGGCATGATACGTTAGACACCTGGTCACAGTTCTTTTCTACATCTGGTTCCTTAGGACTTCAAACAGTCAGAAACAACAGAATAGGTATTCAAAAGCAACTGCTGTTTACACATTTCCGCCCCAATCCAGCAGCCTGCTTTGAAGCAGCCCTACAAGATGGTACTTAAACAGCTTCTGAACCGCCCCGCATACATACACTGCGGCAGGGCGGCCCTTCAGTGCGAAATCACGTACCTGTATGTGATTTTGATTTCTGGGTCGGGGGCGCGCATGCACGCTGCCGGCGACCCGTTCCCTGCGGACCCGCTGTTTGCCGGCACCCACCGATCTTTCACGAGAGAGGCAGAACGACGGTCTGTCTATGTAAACAAGGCAGATTGCCGTTCTGTCAGAGGGGAAGATGTAGATAATGTATTTCTGCTAAGCAGGAACACGGATCTTTGTCTTCCGCCAGTCAAAGCATCCCCCACACAGTTAGCAAGCACTCCCAGGGAACACTTTTAACATTTTAATCACCTTAGATGTTAACCCCTTCTCTGCCAGTGTCATTAGTACAGTGACATTGCTTTTTTTAGCACTTATCACTGTATTAGTGTCACTGGTCCCCAAAAAGTGTCACTTAGTGTTAGATTTGTCTGCCGCAATGTTGCAGTTCCGCTAAAAATTGCTGATTGCCACCATTACTAGTAAAAAATAAAAAAATTCCATAAATCTATCCCATAGTTTGAATAAGCTATAACTTTTGCGCAAACCAATCAATATACGCTTATTGGGATTTTTTTTACCAAAAGTATGTAGCAGAATACATACTGGCCCAAATTGATGAAGAAATTAGATTTTAAAAAAAAATGATTGGATATATTTTTTGTTTATAGCGTAAAAAATGTAAAACCGAAGAGGTGAGAAAATACCACCAAAAGAAAGCTTTATTTGTGGGGACAAAAGGGCATCAGTTTTATTTGGGTACATCGCCACACAACTGCGCAATTGTAAGTTACAGTAACCCAGTGCCGTATCGCAAAAAATGACGTGGTCGGGAAGGTTGGGTAGGTGGTAAAAACACACTATTGTTTTACTGAATGGGTAAGATGGGAAGGTCACATTAAAGAGGATTTCCCTCGCTCTTGCCTTTTTCACTGAGTAACCCTCAATACATATTATTACGTGCCCAATGAATCCAGGGCTGTGCTGTTGTGATACTCCTCTGCACACCTGGTCCTGCATGGCCATCTTCCCCACATCCTTCTATTGGGAACCAGCTGTATCTTCCTGGTTCTTTCAGCCAACCCCTCTGATGAGGCTGAGTCAGAACTTTCCTCCAATTTGCTGTATGGATGCTGATGCCTCCTGGGATATGTGATGGGGATATCCCAGGAGGCATCACAAACTGGGTTCACGCCATTCTTGCATAGGCAAGAATGGAGGTGGAGGATGGACTATGAATGAAAAATAACAAAAGTAAATAAAAACAAAAAAGGTAAAGATTGGCTATTAGATTGTGGAGGGTGTATGGTCACAATGGTGCAAAGTGCTTTTCGGTGTGAAGGTCCACTTTAAGATCTGTGAATTGAGATTAGTTTAATTACTTTCTGTTGCTAGAACCAAAATACTCATTGCCTCATTGACATAGAACTAAAGGCAACCTTTCTGTTTTTTATTTTAAATAGGGTAAGGGAGAGATATACCCCCTTTCAATTTCTCTTTGCTAGATTACCCTTTGTGCCTTCACATCCCATGGCCAAAATAGGGAGAGAACATAAATTCCTCTAAAGTGACAGAATCCCTGGATTTTCCCTCTATTCCCGTTCTAATGACAAGCCAAAATTTTAGATTTTCTTTCACTTCCACTCTTGGTAATAATGGAAACAGGTCAAACAGAGAGAATCTCCCTAATTGCAACACAGACAGCAATAAAAAAAAAAAAAAACTGACAGATGTTCTAATCCATCTCCAAAAAATTTTTGCCTTTAGTTATACTCAGGGCTTTTTTCAGCGGGAACACGGGAGAATGCAGTTCCCGCACCGCCAGCACTGAATGTATGTAATGGTAAGGGATGTTGGTGGGTCTATGATGCTGGCTGCTGGGGGATCTATTGTAACTGACAAGGATTTGTTTTTGCATGGGGGTCTATTGTTGCTAGGGGGCATCTTATGTTATTGAGGGGTAAGTTGTTGCTGGGAGGGATCTACTGTTGAGAGAGATGTCTATTGTTGTCTGCTGCTGGAAGATCTGTTGTTGCTGCCGGGACCTGAGGTGGTATTTTGTAATGGGGCCCATTGTTATGGGGGGGGGTATAATGTTGTGTGAGGGCTGGGAGATCTATTATTGCTGGGGGGATCTAATGTGGCTGGGATGGGGTTTATTGATGCTGGGGTTAATCTATTGTTCCTGAGGTGGTATTTTGTAATGGGGCCCATTGTTATGGGGGGTATAATGTTGTGTGAGGAGTCAACTATTGTTGTTGGGAGATCTATTATTGCTCAGGGGGTCCATTGTTGCTGGGGTGGGGTCTTTTGTTGCTAGGAAGATATATTGCTGTTGGGGGATCTATTATTGCTGAGGGGATCTATTGTTGTTGGGGTTGGGTCTATTGTTGCTGGGGGAGATCTATTGTTACTGGGTGGATCTGTTATTGCTGCAGGGACCTAATCTGGCTGGGATGGGGTCTATTGTTGCTGGCTGCAGGGGATCAATTTTACTGCTTTTTTTGTTATTATTAACAAATTGCATACAAATTACTTAACACCATACAATAATATTTGGTTCTGTATTCTCTAAAAGAGATGGGTAGGGGGTGGAACCAGGGGATGGTACTGGGAAGTGGGTAGGGGGAGGAACCAAGAGATGGTACTCGGAGGTGGGTAGGGGGAGGAACCAAGGGATGGTACTAAGAGGTAGGTAGGGGGTGAAACCAAGGGATGGTACTCAGATTTGGGTAGGGGGTGGAGACAATTGGTGACTCAAAAGGGGGGAGTTCCTGCACCTATTCTATGAGAAAAAAAAGCTCTGGTTATATTAAATTCAGCCAGCACTTGGAATGTAGTATGCATTTTCTAGGATCCTTTGCAGTCAGGTTGAGCTTTATACATTTTCCTGTCTCAGATCTTCCTTTCTCTGTTTGTAATCTTATGTGTATATTTCAGTAAAGCCGATGCAGAGACACAGATCAATTCCTTCCATGTTATAGGTGATGCACAGAGACAGATTGCAGCAGGATTGTGCGTAATTAGACTGCAAACCAATTCCGAGAACATCTAGCATGTAGAAAGGCAATCTCAGGATTAGGTGTCCCCAGAACATTCGGTTACTGGCAGCATGATCCACAGCAGAGAGGTCTGGTATATCCAAACAAAGCAAAGATGGATGTAATTTTAAAGTAGTTGTAAAGACTGAAACTTTTTTACCTTAATGTTTAATCTGCATTATCGGTAAAAAACCTTCTCTGTGCAGCTCCCCCACCCTGAACCCGATGTCGATCCAGCGCTGTGCACGAGAGTGGCGGCTCCTTCAGCTCTCATCTTCCTCATTGGCTGCTGTCAATACGATAATGATTCTTATGCTGCGTACACACGACCGGACTTTCCGGCATACTTGGTCCGGCGTACCAGAGCCCGTCGGACAATTCGATCGTGTGTGGGCTCCAGCGGACTTTGTTTCTCAAAAGTTTGACGGACTTAGATTTGAAACATGTTTCAAATCTATCCGACGGACTCGAGTCCGGTCGAAAAAGTCCGCTCGTCTGTATGCTAGTCCAACGGACAAAAACCGACGCTAGGGCAGCTATTGGCTACTGGCTATGAACTTCCTTATTTTAGTCCGGTCGTACGTCATCACGTACGAATCCGTCTGACTTTGGTTGATCGTGTGTAGGCAAGTCCGTTCATTCGGAAAGTCCGTTGTAAAGTCCGTCGAAAAGTACGCCGGACAAAGTCTGCCGTAAAGTCCGCTCGTGTGTACGCGGCATTACTCTGAATGGTCTAGGGTTGTTAGTGGTGTAGTGTTAGGACCCTTACTTTTAAATATAGTCTGGGATTAAAAGTACCATTTCAGTCTTTGCAGATGACACTAAACTTTGGAGTGGAAGTGGAATAACGCCCTTTGTCTCTAATTTACAAGCTGTTTAATTGGGCAACTGTGTAGCAAATGAGGTTTCAGTTTGATAAATGTAAAATTATGCACTTGGGGGCTACAAATATGCATACATCATACATACTAGGGGGAGTACAACTGGGGAAATCAATGGTGGAGAAAGATCTGGGTGTTCTGGTAGATCATAAACTTAATAATAGCCTGCAATGCCAAACTGTGGTTTCCAAAGTGAGTAAAATCCTTCCTTGTATTGTAGAGAGGTATGGACTCCAGAGAGAGAGAGAGATCATATTGCCCCTGTATAAATCATTAGTAAGACCTCATAGTTACATAGTTAGTGAGGTTGAAAAAAGACACAAGTCCATCTAGTTCAACCATAATATGCTATATGGAATATGCAGTTGAGTTTTGGGCACTAGTTCTTGAAAAGGATATCAGGGAACTGGAGAAAGTGCAGAGAAGGGAAACCAAACTGATAAGAGGCATGGAGGAGCTCAGCTATGAGGAAAGATTAGAGGAACTGAATGTATTCTTTCTTGAGAAGAGGAGATTAAGTGGGGATATGATCACCATGTATAAATACATAAGTGATCCATATAGTGAACTTGGTGTTGAGTTATTCACTTTAAAGTCACCACAGAGGACAAGAGGCACTCTTTATGTCTGGAGGAAAAAAGATTTAGTCTTCAAATACGGGAAGGTTGGAAAGGTTTCTTCACAGTAAGAGCTGTGAAAATGTGGAATAGACTCCCTCCAGAGGTGGTTCGGGCCAGCTCAGCAGCTTGCTTTAAAAAAAAAAAAAAAAGGCCTTGATTATTTCCTTAATGTACAGTCAGGTCCATAAATATTGGGACATCGACACAATTCTAATCTTTTTGGCTCAATACACCACCACAATTGATTTGAAATGAAATGAATAAGATGTGCTTTAACTGCAGACTTTCAGCTTTAATTTGATGGTATTTACAACCAAATCAGATGAACAGTGTAGCAATTACAACAGTTTGTATATGTGCCTCCCACTTTTTAAGGGACCAAAAGTAATGGGACAGATTAACAATCATCCATCAAACTTTCACTTTTTAATACTTGGTTGCAAATCCTTTGCAGTCAATTACAGCCTGCAGTCTGGAACGCATAGACATCACCAGACGCTGGGTTTCATCCCTGGTGATGCTCTGCCAGGCCTCTACTGCAACTGTCTTCAGTTCCTGCTTGTTCTTGGGACATTTCCCTTCAGTTTTGTCTTCAGCAAGTGAAATGCATGCTCAATCAGTTTTGTTTTTTCAGCCTAATGATGGCTTCACTGATAGTGACAGCTCTTTGGATCTCATTTTGAGAGTTGACAGAGATCAGTTTTTCTTAGCAGAAACTAAGGATATCCATTTTCCCCTTTGGCAGAAAGGATAGCTGCCTTGCTTACATCGGCAGACCGCCGTTCTGCCTCTCCTCAGAACGATCGCGGGTGACCGGCAGACATTGCATCTGCCGGACCCGCTGATTGGCTCCTGCTGTGTCCAATCACAGCCTGGCTCCTGTGCCGCGCACGCGCCCCGGAGCCAAAGAAAGAAATCACATACATTTTTCACTTAAGGGCCACCCTGTATATGTATGCGAGGCGGTCCTTAAGCGGTTAAAGAGGAAGTAAACTTCCATACCTGACTTTTACCTATAGGTAAGCCTCTAATAAGGCTTACCTATAGGTAGTGTAAATATCTCCTAAACATGCACACCGTTCTGGAGATATTTACATTACATGCAGCCAGTGACATCACTGCGATGCATACTAGCACATTACGACTTTACCTTGCAGGGGAAAAAAAAAGGCCAGCGGTATACAACCACTTTAAGTAAGTGATCACTAAGAAAAAAGAAAGTCAATGACATCATTAATGGCAAAAATCATTAACATGTCAACCTTCTTTCCGCTGCAATTCATCAAAATATTTTGACTACAACATTTTAACCACCTCCCGTCCACGCTATAGCCGAAAGACGGCTACAGCGCGGACCCAATTTCCCGGGAGGGTGTCCATAGATGTCCTCTCGTGCTCGAGCAGCCTGCACGCCTCCTGCAGGGTACGCGCAGCACGCTCTATGATCAGCGAGTCTGTGAGACTCGGCTGATCACAGATCGGAGTAAGGGGTCGATCCTGACCCCTTACCATGTGATCAGCTGTCAGCCAATGACAGATGATCATGTGATGTAAACAGAGCCGGTAATCAGCTATTTTTTCTCCTCACGCTGGTAGTGCGAGGAGAAAAAAAAAGCCCAACACCAGCGGCTGTGAGAAGGACATCAGTCCTGATCGTGGAGAGCCTCTGCAAAGCCTTCTGTGCCCACCAGCGCCACCTACCAGTGCCCACCAGTGCCACCTACCAGTGCCCACCAGCGCCACCTACCAGTGCCCACAGTACCACCCATCAGTGCCCACAGTGTCACCTATCAGTGCCCACAGTGTCACCTATAAATGACACCAATCAGTGCCTCATCACAAGTGCTGCCTATCAATACCACCTACCAGTGCCCATCAGTGCCACCTACCAGTGCCCATCAGTGATGTGTATCAGTGCCACCCATCAGTGCCACCCATTAGTGCCACTCATCAGAGCCACCCATTAGTGCCCATCAGTGCCATCTAATCAGTGCCCATCAGTGTCGTCTTATCAGTGCCCATCAGTGTTGCCTTATCTGTGCCTATCAGTGCAGCCCATCAGTGCCCATCAATGCTGCCCATCAGTGCCCATCAGTGCAGCCTCATCAGTGCCCATCAGTGCAGCCTCATCAGTGCCCATCAGTGCAGCCTCATCAGCGAATATCAATGAAGGAGAAAAATTACCCTTTGCAAAATTTTCTAACAAACTATAAAACTTTTTTTTCCCAAAAATTTCTGTCTTTTTTGTTTGTTTAGCAAAAAAAAAAAAAACCCCACCTGTGATTAAATACCACCAAAAGAAAGCTCCATTTGTGTGAAAAAAATGATAAAAATTTCATTTGAGTACAGTGTTGTATGACCGCGCAATTGTCATTCAAAGTGTGACAGCGCTGAAAGCTGAAAATTGGTCTGGGCAGGAAGGGGGGTTTAAGTGCCCAGTAAGCAAGTGGTTAAAAAACCACCGGGGTTTCTACAAGCTGTTGGGGAAGACAGACAATAAATCATAAAATATATTATACGGCGGTTAATCAGACCAGGGATTTTTTGCCAACAAGGCAGAATAGGATTGTAATTAAAATCCTGAAAACAAACACATGCTGTGTCATTACATAAGGGTGTACTTGGCAATAAAACAACGTCATAATAACAAACACTGGTGTACAATGAGTCATTGTTGTGTCATTTATGGTGACTTCATTTTGGGATGACTCAGAAGACAAAAATTAATGGTCATTTGGGTAGAGACTGAAAGTGTCATCGGATCATCCTGGGTAAACTATCCGCTTACTTGATGCCAAATCTAGAAGTATGGGTATTAGCGGTGAATGAGACAATGAGAACAAATATGGTTTATGTAAACCTCCAAAGAGGTTTGTTTAAACGACACACAACATTCACCAGGAAATCACTGATCTAGTCCGCTGTAGGTATCCAAAAGCATTCATAAGATTTCATTAGCAAGATATAGTAGAATATGCTAGCAGGATCACGTGATCTGGTATTGGTTGATGGAAATAACCATGTTCGCAATATACAAGGAACAGGAATGATATAGACAAGCAATGTAACTGGGTCTAGTATTTCTCACCATTTACTGAGGGTTTAGAACTGGCTGGACAGAGAGGAATCATTGCGTTAAAGAAGATCTAAACTGCGGAAGCTGTGCCTAGAAGACAGAGGACAATAAACTAGTCACCAGTATCACCCGTAGGCTCCCTACAACTGATCTTTACCCAAATATTGGCTTACCATACCCTGTGCCACACTGAGACTAGGCGGCAGGGCTTTGCTTCCACATATGAGATCTGCCCCCTTGATGACTGGTGGTTTGATGAAAGATGGAGGAACAATTGAGCAGCAGCAAGAGAAAAAAATATCAACTGCACTCCAAACTTAGCTCCACTTGCCGCATTTATTGATTGCCGGCAAAGTGACTGCATACTGTATAACATGTCTCCACCCGAAAACCAACCTTCCTTGATGCGTTTCCTGGCTTGCTCACATGGATAGAAGTCCTGATCAAGCCAGGCATGGTGAAACGCATCAAAGAAGGATAATTTTTGGGAGCAGACATGTTATATGCAATCAATAAATACATCAAGACGAGCTACGTTTGGAGTGTGCCCGGTATTTTTTCATAAGGAAGATTATGGATAAATCCACCCACAGGAAAGCCTGAAAGACAGTAAACTTTGGTAAGTTTGGAGACCCCTGATATACAGTATATAATGATGGTGACAGGAACCTTGTGGAAGAAGACACCATGCCCACATCCCTGTAAGGCTACACAATGGGAAATTTCCTCTGGTGGGACTTTGTAAGGCAAGAGTCCTCAAACAAATGATAAGTCAAAAAAGTATCTAATTTTCTTATCAAACGTTAAAACATGACATAAATAAAAGTGGTGGAGGCCTCTGTTCTCAGTCCTTTGCTGAAACAGTCCGTATGGGGTTTATTGCAATATTGTAAACAGATATGTATACTCCTTTTTGTTACCACCATCTGTACTTGCTGGCATCCACCTCTTTTATTTATGCCATGTTTTAACTTTTGATAATAAAATTAGCTACTTTTTTGACTTTGACTTTGATCATTTGTTTGAAGACTCTTGCCTTATAAAGTCCCACCTAATATACAGTATAACCATGCTTTTCAAGAGTTGCTGAAAAAAAAAAAAAAAAAAAAAAAACTTTTACAAGTTTTTATAAACACAGTTGTTTTAACCCCTTGGTGTCGGCCGTACACAGATACGAGGCCTCTCGGTGCCTGGTCCTTAGCGCTGAGGGGCCGCATGTTTGGGCGAATTGCTGCTAATACGCGCTCCCGGCACAGTTATCGTCGCCTAATCAAAATACGTTTTTGGACTACGTGACTGCCGCAACAGCCAATCACAGCAGGCACCTGATCTTAAGCCACCGCCTCCCAGCATCATAAACCTCTTAAAAGGC
Organism: Lithobates clamitans; assembly: GCA_037952925.1. Classification (NCBI taxonomy): domain Eukaryota; kingdom Metazoa; phylum Chordata; class Amphibia; order Anura; family Ranidae; genus Lithobates; species Lithobates clamitans. The sequence goes on along the minus strand of JBBGZY010000938.1, from coordinate 937,371 downwards.
CGGGAGGCGCCCGCGCTAAGAGGTTAAACTAAGGTTGTACTTTGGACTCATTCACACCACAGCGCGCGGTACTGTGTGCATAATGCAGGTGCGGTGTCCAGCGCTTCAATGTGTTCTTCACGTGTATTGCAGTGTTTTTTCCAACTTCTAATGTTATTTTTCCGTGATGTAGCCCAATGTGATGCATGTTTTGGAAAGCACTGCACTGCTAGAAAATATAACATGTCACAGTCTCACGAGATTTGGTGATGTCACTACTTCTCTGTGTTCTCCTTGCTGGAGAGGAAGCTGTACCTGAGGACCTACAGCGCAAGGATCATTCTATCATCCATACTGTTGATCTGTGATTTATTCACCTCTCTTGCTGCTAATAAGAACATACCCAAATCCATTGATTTGCTCAAGAAAACTAGCTTCTCTTATCATTCATGGACAATCCAGGTGCTGGCTGCTATAGTCCGTCTCCGCTCTCCACCAAAAGATATGAAAAAATACCAAATATAGTAATGCTTCTGTGTTGCACCCTCTGCAGGGTGCAATACTACAAGGCTTCAGAGGAAACAAGAAAGGAATAAGGAAAAAAATGAATATATACTGGCTTGGTGTGCTGATATTCAGTACCCTCTGCTGGATGCAACAAATCAGGACAGAAGCCTTTGAGAGGTAATAACACTTAATGGAATAGGTCAGGGTGATGGGAACCAAGAGATAAGAGAATGTGGCACCTATGATGTAGATATGCTACTGTGCTACACCCTCTGCACAAATGCGGTGCCTTTAATGTTAAAAACCCTACAATTAGCTGGTGAGATACCAAAAGGGAAGTGTAAACTAAACCTTGCTGTCAAATGGTGTTGGTGTTGTACCCTCAGTCAATCTGGGGTACACTGTGAAAATAAAACATTATCTCAATAATGCTATAAACAAAACAACTCTATAAGTGTGTTACACTTTCAAAGATAAAAATAAAAATATAAGTATGTGATGCTGAAGTGAACTGAATAAGTGCTGTGCAATAAATCGAAGGAATTTTAATGAAATAAAAACATTTTAAATATGGATTTACACTAAGGGCATCCCTTCTCTTCTCCATATGGGGGGGGGGGGGGGGTGAGGCTTTTTGGTGAGTCCATTCATAATAGGAGCAGATAAGAATCACCAACACCGGCTGTCACCTAAATGAGAAGTTCTTGAGAAATTATTCTTCAGCTGGACACTTTTTGAGCACAAGTCACTTTGTTTGTTTTTGTATATATATATTGATTCTTATATTGATTTTTATATTGGTCTATATTGTTACATTTAACTTGCATATTCATCACACCAATGGTATTTATGTCATCACGTCAAATATAATCACCACATCACAGATATTTAATCCCTCTGGGTTAAATATTTTCTCAACTAGTTACAAACATCAATTTTGTGAAAGCACCTGCCAGAGGGCATAACACATCAAACGACAATTCCTTCGATTTATTGCACCAGCACTTATTCAGTTCACTTCAGCATCACATATTTTTATTTTAATCTTTGAAAGTGCAACACACTTATAGAGTTGTTTTGTTTATAGCATTATTGAGATAATGTTTTATTTTCACAGTGTACCCCAGATTGACTGAGGGTACAACACCAACACCATTTGACAGCAAGGTTTAGTTTACACTTCCCTTTTGGTATCTCACCAGCTAATCGTGGGATTTTTAATATTAAAGGCACAGCATTTGTGCAGAGGGTGTAGCACAGTAGCATATCTACATCATAGGTGCCACATTCTCTTATCTCTTGGTTTCCATCACCCTGACTTATTCCATTACGTGATATTACCTCTCAAAGGCTTCTGTCCTGATTTGTTGCATCCAGCAGAGGGTACAACACATTGAACACCAGTACACAGATTACATTGCACCTTTGCAGAAGGTGTATTTACTGAATATCAGCACACCAAGCCAGTATATATTCATTTTTTTCCTATTCTTTTCTTGTTTCCTCTGAAGCCTTGTAGTATTGCACCCTGCAGAGGGTGCAATACAGAAGCATTACTATATTTGGTATTTTTTCATATCTTTTGGTGGAGAGCGGAGACGGGCTATAGCAGCCAGCACCCGGATTGTCCATGAATGATAAGAGAAGCTAGTCTTGAGCAAAGCGATGGATTTGGGTATGTTCTTATTAGCAGCAAGAGAGGTGAATAAATCACAGATCAACAGTATGGATGATAGAGTGATCCTTGCGCTGCAGGTCCTCAGGTACAGCTTCCTCTCCAGCAAGGAGAACACAGAGCAGTAGCGACATCACCAAATCTTGTGAGACATGTTATATTTTCTAGAAGTGCAGTGCTTTCCAAAACATGCATCACATTGGGCTACATCACGGGAAAATAACATTAGAAGTTGGAAAAAACACTGCAATACACCTGAAGAACACATTGAAGCGCTGGACAACGCACCTGCATTATGCACACAGTACCGCGCGCTGTGGTGTGGATGAGACCAAAGTACAACCTTAGTTTAACCTCTTAGCGCGGGCGCCCCCTGGCCTTTTAAGAGGTTTATGATGCCGGGAGGTGGGGCGTGGCTTAAGATCACATGCTTGCTGTGATTGGCTGTTGCGGCAGTCACGTGGTCCAAAAACTTTGAAAGATTTCGATTAGGCGACGATAACTGTGCCGGGAGCGCGTATTAGCAGCAATTCGCCCAAATATGCGGCCCCTCAGCGCTAAGGACCAGGCACCGAGAGGCCTCGTATCCGCGTTTATAAAAACTTGTAAAAGTTTTTTTTTTTAGCAACTCTTGAAAAGCATGGTTACACTGTATATCAGGGGTTTCCAAACTTACCAAACAAAGTTTACTGTCTTTCAGGCTTTAGGGGGGGCCGGACAGGGGCCAGAGGGATTAGAAAATTCCCAATGTTATTGGGGGTAAACAATGCCCACCATTGGTTTTAGTGGGATAAATTGTGCCCCATTGTTGGTATCAGTGGGAGAAATGGTGCCCCATTGTTGGTATCAGTGGGATAAATTATGTCCTATTGTTGGTGTCAGTTGATGGAATAGTGCCCCAAGGGCCTGATAAAGGCAGGCAAAGGGCCACATCCGGCCGCCGGTCTACAGTTTGGAGACCTCTGCTGTATATTGACTGCAGAACTGGAGGTGCTTGTTTACATGTAGATCATTTGAAATGTAGTTTTACTTTCAATATGCAGGGGATGTGCAGAAAGATTTGTGTAAAGAAAATTGTGTTTGATGCACTTTTCAAGAATAAAGTGTTTATACTTTCTTGTTACAGTACATATTCTGTAGTAGAACATTTGTGTTGCCAAAAGCAAAGCTAGCCGTACACGCTTAGATATTTGTTTGAAAATGTTCATTTTTAAAACATTCATTTAATTCTCTAATGGTTAATAGGGACAAATGGATGATTGTTTTCAGCCATAGTGAAATTCCAAAGGCGAAGGATGGAAAATCTTTCTCGTTTCTTTCTGAATGAACAAAATGTAACTGCGAATATTGTCCTCAGTCTGGTAAAACTCTACTTGATGTAATGCCAATGTGCTGGGAAAAGTGTGATCCAGAATTATGTGTATGGTATGGGACTATATGGAAGAACAATACAAAGGCTTCTCTATAGTGGAAGCAAAATTGGATGTGCAAAATATGATGTTGGTTGTAAGTGTTCTATTTAGAACTGTTTTTTGAATATTACTTGTTGATGTAGGAATATCATTTTGGAGGAAGGCTTTGCGTTTTTTGGAGACATATCCTCAATTAAAAGTTGAAAGATTCTAAACACTTTTGATGTCCCAGTCTATGGAACAAGGATCTCATGGTTGTGCAGGGTAATCTAGTTATTGGGAGTACCACTTAATGTTCGTCAACAATGTCATTGGACTTACATTAGGTCTTATAATTATGATATATTTTCTTTTATTTCTTTGTTGTGATTTATTTTGTTAAATAATTTTAAGTGAAATTGATTTTATGAATATTTAATAAAGTGTACTTTTTTTAGATATATAATATTCTTCTGTTTGCCTTCAAAATCCCACTTGAGGAAAATAATGACAATATGTATGTATTAGGAATGGTGGCTTCCGCACCCACAGCTAAGGTGACTTTGGTGGCATAAGCAAAATTTGATTCATTCATAAACATTCTTAAATAAATATTCATAATTAATAAAATAAAATTCATAAAATAATACATTCATATATTAAATAAATAATAAGAAGAAATTAACTAATTAATAAAACTAATAAAATAAAAATTCATAATAAATATATCTTAACGTGTTACTAAACCCACAACAGTAAAATCAGTCTGTATATGCGGTAAAGCATGCTTGTTATACTCACTGTGGAACCCAAGGCGTTAATCTTTCACATTGTGTAAAAAGGTTGTTTAATCCTGTCTTCTCTGATCCTCCCCTTTTTTTACTGTCCTCAATACAGCTGCTGATAGAACAGAGCCTTTGGAGTCACACTGCAGATGCTCTGTTTGGTGTGTATTGCTAGAGTGTTTTTTTTTTTTCTTGGGAGGGTGCATGTGATCAGCACAGGGTCAATCAGCACTGTCCAGACAGAGGGTCAGGGGTCATGCAGCCTCATATGACAGTCAAAGGAGAATGAAAACTCTTCCTACAAGCTTTAACCAGACACTGATAGAAGTCACAAGACTGCTATATACTGCTGATGAGAAAAGGTATTTAGCTGTTTATATTTACTAAAATAATTGCATTTCCATGTTCTGTGTACTGTGGGAGACCAGATATAGTGAATACAGAGTCCTGGGTTTAGTAACACTTTAACCACTTGCCAACCAGGCCATAGCCGAAAGACGGCTACATCGTGCCCCCTGGACGTCCATGGACGTCCTCCCAGAATGTTGCTCTCGCGCGCCCCCTGGGGCGCACTCCCGCAAACGTCAATGACCGCCGGGTCCAGAAGACCTGGCACATCACGGATCACGGTAAATGGCCGCTTGTAGCGCTCGTTTACCACGTGATTGCTCCGTCAAATGACGGAGCGATCATTTGTATAGTGCGAGAGATCGTTTTTAGCAGCGCTGTGGGCTGGATCTGTAGTGCCCACAGCGCTGCTCTGTGCCCATACTGTGCAATACTCTGCAATAATGTGCAATACTTTCCAGTACTCTGCAATAATCTGCAATACTGTGCAATACCCTTACCCTGCAATACCCTGCAATACTCTGCCAATACTCTGCAATACTCTGCAATACCCTGCAATACTCTGCCAATACTCTGCAATACTCTGCAATACTCTGCAATACCCTGCAATACTCTGCCAATACTCTGCCATACCCTGCAATACTCTGCCAATACTCTGCCAATACTCTGCAATAATCTGCAATACCCTGCAATACTCTGCCAATACTCTGCAATACTCTGCCAATACTCTGCCATACCCTGCAATACTCTGCCAATACTCTGCAATACTCTGCAATACCCTGCAATACTCTGCCAATACTCTGCAATACTCTGCCAATACTCTGCCATACCCTGCAATACTCTGCCAATACTCTGCCAATACTCTGCAATAATCTGCAATACCCTGCAATACTCTGCAATACCCTGCAATACTCGCCAATACTCTGCCAATACTCACCAATACTCTGCCAATACTCTGCCAATACTCTGCCAATACTTGCCAATACTCACCAATACTTTGCAACAAATTTTAACAGAAACAAAGATTTTTTTTTAAATTTTTTTTACCAAATTTTCAGTCTTTTTTGATTTATAGCGCAAAAAATAAAAAACCCAGCTGTGAATAAATACCATAAAAAGAAAGCTCTATTTGTATGAAAAAAAGGACAAACATTTCATATAGGTACAGTGTTGCATGACTGAGTAATTGTCATTCAAACTGTGAGAGCACCGAAAGCTGAAAATTGGTCTGGTTAGGAAGGGGGTTTAAGTGCCCAGTGGTCAAGTGGTTAATGTAGTATTTCCACTGCAACCCCAGTGACCGATGAGCATAAAATGTATTTATAGAAAAACTTAAACATACTTCTAAATATGCAATATACGTTTGATTATTTATTTTAAATGTATAATTTAATAAATAAAACGCTTTGTTTTGCATTATTCTTTCTTTTATTTCCATGAGTAATAAAAGAAATCTGTTCAATATCTTATGTCTGGGAAACCATTTAAGTAACAGGCCTGAATGAAATTTTTAAGAGCCATTCAAAAATGTGACCATGTATGACCAACTTAAGCCGGCCATAGACGGATCGATTTTTTTTTCATGCAACCACAGGGTCGCTGGACAGAAAATCGCTTGATTCCCCCATCAACACAGTCAAGGTTGATATGCTGATGGGGGAATCCATCCCCCGGAGCCATTGTGTTTTCCCAGCGGAGGGGCGCAAAGAGCCCCCTCCCAGGAAAACACAGTGACTACTGTATAGAGCCAATACTAACCATTAACAATAATCGCATTTAAAATCGGACAGGCTGATTGTACCCAAGTTGATTGATCGACCAACTTGGGTACATTCAGCCTGCCCATACATGGTTTGAATCTTGGATGGTTCCTGCTGAACAGGCCAAGATTCAACCTGTCTATGGCCGGCTTTAGTCAATTACTGCAGGCAGGGGCAGCTGGTCCATAAGGGGGCGCCCCCTAATCTCCATGTGCCACCCCCTAATCTCCATGCGGGGCGCCAGACTCATATGTTTTTATGAGGTTTTTTTTTTTTTAAGCACATGATTAGAGCCTGAGGCGCTAATTGGATTCAAAAAGGCTGGGCTTGGGGCGCAGAGTAGTGCACCCCGGAACCCACCCACTTGTGACATTAGTGAATCAATATTCGCTATTGTCTTCCGGCTTCTCCTCCCAGGTCAATCAGGACAGGAGGCTGATCTTAAGACCTGATTAGCCAGGAGGAGAAGGCGGGGAAGCCGCGACCTGGATGGGGTAAGTGCGGACCTGGCGGGGGGGTTTGTTTGCACCCCCCAAAAAGTGGAGCACCAGCCACCACTGACTGCAGGTCTTTAGATTTGGAATATGTAACAAATGATATCTAAAGCTCTAAGGGGAAGGGCCTTCTGATTCTGTACTGTCTGCCCTCATGTTGTAAAGCGCTGCGCAAACTGTTGGCGCTATATAAATCCTGTATAATAATAATGATCAACCATGTGTGATCTCCTCTCTACCCTGAGAGGTTTAACTAAGGATACTCAGACTTGTAATGTTTTCCATGTTTTTGTTTTTATTTCAAACCTTATCTCCATGCAGACTCTCCCCCATATAAACAAATTCCTCAAAAAAAATAAAACAACTTTTAAGACCAGAGATAAAACCAGATGTAACTGCATCACATTTGCGCATAGCAGTGGTGGAAAAAAAATAACTGGTTTTCCATCATAAACAGACTAGAAAAAAAGTTGCCAACAGAATCTTATTGTAAGAAAAAAGAAAGAAAAATGAAACAAAAAAAAATAAATAAAAAACAACCAAAAGAAAATAAAAAAAAAACAATTAAACAAAAAAGAATGCTAGAAAAAGTAAAACCAATCAAACAACCAAACAAAAGAAGAAAAAAAAAGGGAAAAAAATAATAAAACAACCAAAAGAAAAAAAAAAGAAAATCAATCAAACACAAATAGAATGAAAGAAAATAAAAAAACAAACAAAAAAACAAAATCAAACAAAAGAAGAAAAGAAAGAAAAAACCTTGCTTAATAGTAGGCTGTATAATGTACATGAAACAGGATCTATTTTTCACTCTGCCTTCAATAAAAGTACACAAGCACACACATAAATAAAACAACTTTTAAGACCAGAGATAAAACCTGATGTAACTGCATCACATTTACGCATAGCAGTGGTGGAAAAAAATAACTCTTTTTCCATCTTGAACAGACTGAAAAAAGTTGGCAATCGAATCTTACTGTAAGAAAAAAAAGAAAAGAAAAATGAAACAAAAAAAAAATAAAATAAAACAACCAAAAGGAAATAAAAGAAAAAACAATGAAACAAAAAAGAATGAAAGAAAAACCAAACAAACAAAAAAGAAAAACCAAACAAAAGAAGAAAAGAAAAAAACCTTGCTTAATAGTAGGCTGTATAACGTACATGAAACAGGATCTATTTTTCACTCTGCCTTCAATAAAAGTACACAAACACACACATCCATCTGATATTCTCTAGCCAGAGGGTGACCTATGACCTCCCGCAGGGGTTGCTGGACAATATCACTGACTTTTGACTTCTCAGAAAACTTTTTTCCCGTCAGAGCTTAGCTCTGATGCAGCTCCAGGCACCGTCAATAATCAAAGCCATACTTTGATGCTATTTTCAGACAACAGCCCAGCCAGGAAAAAAAAAAAAAACATACACTCCCTTGCATACACTTATTGCTATCAGCTGGGCCCTTGCTACTTACCAATTGGATTTTAAATACCTATAAAATACAACCCTTGACATGCCATTTATAAAGAAAGTAGATATTAAAACCACCAAAATAAACAAGGCCTGATTTCTTATTTCTTTGGGAAAGTTGGGGATTGAGCTTGTGGCAGAATTTGGATAGAGATTAATAGAATGGAGTCAAGGCATTCTCTTGGCCTCTCTCAATGAGATGACTCATGAAGAACGAGCAGTCACATACTTTATTGCTTTGAATTTCGTTCTTTTTTTTTTTTTTTCTCCAGCTCTCTTCAGGCTTTTCATTTCCTAGATATTTACAGCAATGTGTTTTATCGGTAATTCATCCCACAAGTGTTCTGTTTTCAGGGAATGATAACAACACAAGGCCCTCTATATGGGGTTCAGTTAAAAGAGATTCAATCTTTAATCACTTGTAACCATTTCCCTTCTCCCCCTTCCCGTTACACAATTTAATTTAGAATTTTTAAAAATATTTTCCCCTAAAATATATTTTTCGCAGGACCCAACTTCTGACATTGTCCCATCCATGATCGAAGCCTCCTGGGATACCCACATTATGTATCCAAGAAGACTTTCGGCAATCTCCAGCACGACGCACGTCATCGGGGGCTGGCTGCAAGAACCTGGAAGAGACAGCAGGCCCTCTGATGATGTAAGAAGGGAAGATGGAGGTGCAGGACCAACCGTTTGGCGTTGGAGTAGTAGATATTACCAGACAACACTAGATTCACTTGGCATGTATGTTTTTTTATTTAAATCTACTTTAAATTAGAATTTTTTTTCATATAATAATTTATAGGTATGAAGCCAGCCACAGATTGATTGGAACCAAGCAAATTCCAATCTATCTGTGGGCTACCTGGTTGTACAGAAATTGATCGATCTATCGATCAACTTCTGTACAACCACTCTATTGGGTTTTTCCCAAATGATCAGTGCCGCTGGCTATAGCCGGCAACATTGATCATTGAATTCTGCTGGCAGAGAGCACAATAGCGCTGCAGGAAGGATTCTAACCGGAAAGTCCGACAACAATTGTCAAATGGAGCGTACACACGGTCTGACTTTTCGCCAACAAGCTCACATCCAACACTTGTTGTCGGAAAATCCGATCCAATGCAAGAGTGCAATTTTTCACAAATTGCCAATGTAAAGGGACTGGTCACTGGTGTGGAGACACCACATTTTTTTTTTTTTTTTAAGATTATTACTGAAAATTATTTTGTTGTTTACAGCAGACGGGGTGGTTAAAAAATGTAAAAATGATCTGCCATGGGTGTCAAACATGCTATGTAGGCCATAAGCTGGTCTGCAGTGTTGTGTATTATTGTGGATGATATCCTGGTCTTTCTTCTACAAGGATTGATTTTTGGGAAGCTCCACCATATGAATGAAGGTATCCTTGTACCTACATTTATACAAGCAAGTAAGGTTCCTTCTTCCTTAGTACCCCAACAGGCGCAACCTTCCATCCATCAAATTCAAAGTAGGCACACCAACTGAAAGCCCAATTTCACCTTACAATAGCTGATCTGAAAATGACTTCAACACTTTCAAAGGAATGCAAATTCTTCTTTATAGAGGAACATCATTCCCCCTTACAATTTTTTTACCTCTTCCCTGTCCACTGGTTTGTCGTCAGGAAAAAGCCATACTTAAACGCTCAATGAATCCAATGTTGTCTACAGCTTCTCTTGCAGCACTTCAGGCCGCCATATTCTCCTCTTCTGATGTCATCACTGGGCAGCTGGCCCAGTGATCATTGGGAGTGTGAGTATGGCTTTGTCTGTTCTTGGTTCTTGCAGCCGAGCCCTGATTACACACCATGGGGTATGTGGTGTGTGGTGGGGGAATAGACCCAATGCAAGTGCAGTGTACAGGATATTGCTCAAAGCCTTTTGGGATTCATGGCTTCAGTATCCCAGGAGGCTTCAAGCAGGGGGAACATCATTCTAACCTAGGAGATTAAGCCAGAAGTACAAGTCCAGGAAAAAGTATTTGCCCACTAATAAAAATGTTAATATCTGATTGAGTAATGGGGATGGAGGAGTGATGGCAAGTCATTAAAGGGTCTGAAGGTCTACTTTAAATATGTAGCAATTTAAAGTTGTTGTTGTCAGAAAGATTGAATAAAACAGCATATCCATAGGTACAGTACATAGCATCACATGGAATACATCTGTACAAAATACAGTTTACAAGTAAAACATGCAGCAAGAGCTCACAGTCAGGGGAGCATGTAGATAAATTTAATACAATCTGCTCAGGTGTCTAGTATTATACCTTTACAGTTACTTATCTTAGGATGTGTGGTCTTTACCATTACATTAGTCAGCGGTCCATGAGGCCCAAACTTTTCCATATTTCCACTGACAGCCTCAGTTCAAATATGTAATCCTATACATAGGTAGTGCCGCTTTAATTAGTGCCTTCCAGGAGGAGATGGAGGGGGGGTCCGGTAAGATCCATATGAGAAGTATTTATTTTTTAGCATAAAAGAATAGGTATGAAATTAGCCATTTTAAATGATGGGATCGTTGCTCGTCATCGTGAACCCCCAGTAACGCCAACTCAGGTGACATTGGGAGTGATAGTTGCATTCTGGAGTTTAAATAGACTAGTGTGTGTGTGTCACCGGCGCAAAACCAAAATCTCCTAATTACTTTACTTGTAATTGCCTTAGCTGCTGCATTCAAAAAACTTCTCATAGAGATATACTATCGGTGCTGTGTGTGTGAATGCGCTGCTCCCATCTAAATATGCTTATATCCTACCTATAAAGTGCAGACCTATACCTTATACAACGTAAGATCATTCAGTACTATATGCCAAAAATTATGAAACAATTATGAAAGTTCAATAATTCAATGATGTGTCCATTTATGTCAAATAATAGCAAAGTCTCCCGGTGATATATTCAAATCTTCTATCAATTGCCGTTAATGGCGTGCTCTGATGTTAATACAATGTGCTAGTGACTTAGTGCTCCACCTCCACCTGTGAGATTGGCCACTCACCAGATACTCCTTTAAAACTACACCTTTGGTTCATTCATGGGGATAACCACTCCACTCAAAAGGGAACTTCTTCAACAGATGTAATTGGACCTTAGTGTTCCTCATGAAACATGAATAAAAACGATCATCGCGCAATACCGTTAATACTGTTTATTATAAAACACAAATAAAAACTGTGCACTCACATTTATGTGTGCCCCCCAGCCGGCACAAAGCTATTCCAACAGTTAGGTACGGGTAGGTATAGCCGCCTAGTTCGTCTATATGTGCTGTGCGACCTCCGTTCCTCCCCTCTTGCCTGTTCGCGTCCTTACCAATCCCGTTCGTATTGGATCACGTGGGTTTGTGTTTCCCAGCAGCCGAAACGCGTAGAGGCTGCTGGGAAACACAAACCCACGTGATCCAATACGAACGGGATTGGTAAGGACGCGAACAGGCAAGAGGGGAGGAACGGAGGTCGCACAGCACATATAGACGAACTAGGCGGCTATACCTACCCGTACCTAACTGTTGGAATAGCTTTGTGCCGGCTGGGGGGCACACATAAATGTGAGTGCACAGTTTTTATTTGTGTTTTATAATAAACAGTATTAACGGTATTGCGCGATGATCGTTTTTATTCATGTTTCATGAGGAACACTAAGGTCCAATTACATCTGTTGAAGAAGTTCCCTTTTGAGTGGAGTGGTTATCCCCATGAATGAACCAAAGGTGTAGTTTTAAAGGAGTATCTGGTGAGTGGCCAATCTCACAGGTGGAGGTGGAGCACTAAGTCACTAGCACATTGTATTAACATCAGAGCACGCCATTAACGGCAATTGATAGAAGATTTGAATATATCACCGGGAGACTTTGCTATTATTTGACATAAATGGACACATCATTGAATTATTGAACTTTCATAATTGTTTCATAATTTTTGGCATATAGTACTGAATGATCTTACGTTGTATAAGGTATAGGTCTGCACTTTATAGGTAGGATATAAGCATATTTAGATGGGAGCAGCGCATTCACACACACAGCATTCTGGAGTTTACTTCCCTAAAAACCTTCGTCCAGTAGGAGGAAATAACAAGACAAACCTAAAACATGTGGAAGAAGGTTTCCATGTGTGCTTTACATCTGGGACAGTCAGTGTCTTTGTCTGGGTACATCCTGTGTAGTCTTTGTGGCATATAATATACCCTATGCAAAAATGTTACCTGTATTAGTTTATCTCTAGAGGAGATAACTAATTTGGGGCCGTATTCCAAGCAGTCCTCCCATCCCTCCCTATCTAGTGAGGGTATGTCACTGCGCCATGTTTCCCATAAGTGTTCTATTTTGGGGGACTCATTACCCAATAATGCACTATATAGAGTGGAAAGAGATTTGTTTAAATCTCCTGGAGCCAGAAGCTCCTCTATGGGGTCAGCTTTGAGTGCAAACGGTCGTGGGAATTGGGCTCTGATGGCATGCTTAAGCTGTAGGTATCTAAATTCCATCCAGGTTGGCAGATTATATTTGACCTTCAGGTCTGCAAACTTTAGTAAGGTACCCTGGGGCATAGCCCTAATTAATACTTACCTAGAGCCGGGTATACACTATTAGTTTCTTTTTTTATTCAACCCCGCGGGTTGAACGGAAAAAAACTGTCAGCTCCGGTCGGAGCAGCTGTACTAACCATGTGAGTTTAGTCCAGCGATCTCCCCCACTGAGTTGTTGTGTTCTGACAGGGGGATGCCCCCCCTGCCGAAACACTCAGCGCTCTCTGCCATTGGCTAAGAGCGTTGATCGGGAGTCGGTCGGCTGCTGGTTTTCCAGCATGCACATCCAACATACACTTACGAGCAGAATGTCGGCCGTTCTTTTTTTGAACCGGCAAATGTCTCCCAACATTTTGCCCATGTGTACAGGGTTTAAGCCCGATCTCGATCCAGCGATGTGCAGGAGACTTGAGGCTTTCTCCTTCCTGATTGGCTACCTGAGATGCTGCAGCAGGAGCTATTGGCTCCCACTGTTGTCAATCACAGCCAGAGAGGTTGGAGCGGGGGGGGGGGGGCAGGACTGTCTTTTGGATGCAGAGCATCGGCGCGTGTGGCCCCTTGTTATGGGGGCACTTGACAAAGAAAGAGGGGCCCAGAACACCAACAGGGGACACCAGAAGAGGAAGATCGGGGCTGCTGTGTGCAAAACCATTACACAGAGCAGGTAAGTATAACATGTTTGTTATTTTTTTTAATAAAACATTTTCCTTTACAATTACTTTAAGTAGGGTGTGAGGGTCATGGTTTCTATATATGCCCAGTTTCGGTCCCAGGACAATCCTAGGTAACCCTTCATATACATATGTAAATATATTCAATATAGAGAGAGTGAAATGTCATTTTGGTTGCACGATGCCTAGAGATACACTAAATTATTTTTTTCTTTTGCCAGAACATATGTCACACCGCATGTCAGGCCAGAAAAGGGAACCTATATGGGTACCATGTATAGTAAAAGTATTTCTAATGGTCGTGATGTAAAAAATAAAATAAACAAATAAGTATTCCTAAGAAGACTAGAATCAGTGTATATACCAGAAAAATGGACATTCCAGCTGAAAAAGTTCCCGTTTGGAATACCATGACGGCCTCTGGATAGATGGGTCACATGGGAGCTTTAAACATATCCCACTGAAAACAAGCCCAATCTGAAAGTCACGCTGATCTGTTTGACATATTGTCGCAGCAGCTGGCTTACATATGGGAAGTGATGGCTCTTGAAGTAGACAGTTCAATCTATCTGTGTTTGTTTATCTAATAATTAATATCATTCGCACAGAACCAAATGAGCTGCTACATAATGATGAACTCAGTAAGGGACAGCACAGGGAAAGTACTTAGTAACTGAAAAGCAGAGACATAATAACTTGCGAGTCTTTGCCTAGGGCATTGGGGTGGAGGACAGAGCATAAAAAGCAACATTTTATTTTTCCCTCTGTTTTCAATGACTGTTCACATCTTGGTTATCAATGATAAATTCAGCACCAGAACTCGGAAATGGAAGGAGTCTTAAAGCGGTATTAAACCCCAAAACAAACATTTATTATATTGCAGCTTATCAAATCTTAGATGTGATGGCTGCATTCGTTTGCCTTTTAGGTTTTCTTCTATTTTCATCCAGCCAGTAAATCTGTTTTTCACAAGCTCTCCAGCACAATGTATCAGTTTACATGGAAGAGAAAGACCATTTAACATTGACAGGGGGTGATTAAAATGATCAGCTTTTATTTATTCATGCAAAACCTAAAATAATAAAAGGTTTGCTGTAACTGATTATAAAGTGTGAGCTGGAGTTTGGCTTCAAATTGTTAGTGCTTCTAAATCTAAAACTGGCAATGCTGCTGTCTGCTATGCCTCCTATGCTCATTTCTTGCAGACTAAAGACGGAGGTCTGTTATCGGCCAGATCACCAGGAGAAAATCCCTTTTCTGACCTGCCCCCTTACCCTCCTGCAGTGGCCGAGCTGTAGGGGTCCTGGATAGGGCGATGGTTCCCGGCAAGCAGCCTCGAGACCCACCCTGCCTCTTCTCTAGATAGGTTAGTCATGAACCTGCTTTTTTTAAAACAAAACAAGTCCACTTTATCAGAACCCTAAATAACCACTAGTGTAAATGAGACCAAAGAACTAGGTGTTGCCACAACACTATGTAGTCCTCTTTTGGGGGTTTTCGAGAAATGGCCCTCCCCAACAGGATATTGCATTAAACCTGTAGGTAAGAGAATCAGAACCTTCACTAAGTAGAAGAGTGGTATTGATAATAAAGGTAGTAGTGCCTGCACCCAGGACAGGACAGAGGGGATTCCCTTCCTTGGAAATTAACCAGAAATCTAATCAAAGTAATTGGAAGCAGAAGAACTGCTGCAACCGGCATATAACAATAACCATAAGTATATAGATGCACACCGGTATAGAAATAATACAAGCTTTATGTGGGAAAATATTAATAACACTACATACCTCCAATGTACAAAGAGGTATTATCAGCAAAGGGCCTGATAGGAGTCCCGGTGGAATTTTGTATATTTAGCCAGGTATAGTTATTTATAAAGGTATTTCCAAATGAATGTTGCAGCAAAGTCCTGTTCCAAGGGCCCTTGAGGATGATGTGGTGTCTATCTTTGTGTCAGAGACCGAAGACAAGATCTGCAGTGATGGGGAGATCCTCCAGCCATTACCCAACCAGCCTGGAACGCAGTCCTAGTTATCTGGCATTGCATAATCATCTCTTCAGATCTTGTAATAGTAGCATGGACAGGACTTGAGGCTGAGACCTTCTCTCTCCCCACTTCATCCTTCCAGGATCTTTTCCAACAACCCCCAAGTCAGGAGGTGACATACATCATTTTTCATTACAGTACTAGCAGCTGAGAGTAGAGGGCAGTGAATCCCTACATCTGGACATATTTTAATGGGAATTTGAATTTCACAAGAAGAAGAACAAAAGCCCTGGGCAATTAGGTCGCACCTAAGTATGTATTTTCAAGCCAGTGCTACTGTTGGTCTTTGCCATTGTGGCTTCCCCACAGCCAGAATAAATGAAATATCCTCCACAGACTCCAGACTAACCTGTCATTCCATAGAAAACAAACAGTTTTTTAAAAAAAAGATTACAGTTACAATTCCAAAGGGGCCATTTCAACAGATTAACACTTAGTACAGCTTTAGGCATGAAGCATAAAATCTACATAATCTGAACATCAGCACAATCTTCTCCATCACATTATCCAGTGAAGATGACGTAGAGGGCTGAAGTATCATATTAGATTATATCTGTTTTATCAGGTTACACTATAGCTATAATGGTGGATATATATTTAGAACTGTCTGGAGCTAAAATGATGCAGGTACTGGGGGTAGTGAGGGCTACATCCTGTTTAATTCCACGTAGAACACAGTGCTAAAAGCTATTTTCAGATTTTTTCTTGAAGGAACTCATCAACAATATCCTGGAATTTTATTTGAATGCTTTACTTGTTGGATGATATAATGATACAAAATACACTCAATTAAATGCCTTCCTGTATGAAAATATCGTGCGTGTTAACTGTTCAAAGCTTCCCTATAAAGCCCTCTTATGGCAGCCAAAGTGAAGGAGTACATTTTAGCTACTTCTAAGAGAATTTTAAGTGGTTGTAAACCTCAGGCATGAAATAAGAACAAAGCATAACCCTCTATAGTGTGTACTTGTCTCAATTAAGAGCACTAAGTGTAATTTATGTCTGCTGTTTCATTCCTCTGCTATCAGCATGAATCACTTCTGACATGTTTTCCTGACACCAAGAGTAAAATGGTGACAGGGGAGGGAACTCCAGCACACAGCCTGTGTTCCTGTGTGCTGTGTGAAGGGGGGGGGGGGGTGTCCGTTCCCTCCAATCAGCTCTCAGAGATTTCCTCACTGAGCTTTGCAGAGTGTGACTTCAGCTTTCTGTCCCCTTTTTTTTCTGACAGCTCAGACATGCTTTATAAATTCAGCACTCTGAATGGATGTAAAAAAGAGAATACCGCAGATAGACCGGTACAACTTATGTAGGAGGATTTGTTTCACCTCTGTCTATCACCCAAGGATAGTCCCTTCACTGGAACAGCCACTTTAACCACTTAAGCCCCGGACCATTTTGCTGGCCAAAGACCAGAGCACTTTTTGCGATTCAGCACTGCGTCGCTTTAACTGACAATTGCGCGGTCGTGCGACGTGGCTCCCAAACAAAATTGACATCCTTTTTTCCCCACAAATAGAGTTTTTTTTTTGGTGGTACTTGATCACCCCTGCGTTTTTTTTTTTTGCGCTATAAACAAAAAAGAGCGACAATTTTGGAAAAAATGCATTATTTTTTACTTTTTGCTATAATAAATATCCCCCAAAAATATAAAAAAAAAACATTTTTTCCTCAGTTTAGGCCGATACGTATTCTTCTACATATTTTTGGTAAAAAAAAATCAAAATAAGCGTTTATTGATTGGTTTGTGCAAAAGTTATAGCGTCTACAAAATAAGGGATAGTTTTATGGCATTTATATTAATAATTTTTTTTTTTTTACTAGTAATGGCGGCGATCAGCGGTTTTTATCGTGACTGCGACATTATGGCAGACACATCAGACACTTTGGCGCTATTTTGGGACCATTCATATTTATACAGCAATCAGTGCATTTAAAAATGCATTGATTACTGTGTAAATGTGACTGGCAGTGAAGGGGATAACAAGGAGGGGGTGCTGCAGGGGTTAAGTGTGTCCTAGGGAGTGATTCTAACTGTGGGGGGGAGGGGCTATGTGTGACATGACACTGATCACCGCTCCCGATTACAGGGAGCGGTGATCAGTGTCCTGTCACTACGCAGAACGGGGAGATGCTTGTTTACATCAGCATTTCCCCGTTCTTACTCTCCGTGAGACGATCGCGGGTATCCCTGCGGACATCGAGTCCGCGGGGCCCACGATCACACTCACGGAGCTCGTGGCAGGGTTGCCCGCGTGCCATTGGCGGCGCGCACGTGACCGCATGGCGGCAAATTTAAAGGGACGTACATGTACGCTCATTTGCCTGTCCAAGCCATTCTGTCAACGTAAATGTTCGTGCGGCGGGCGGCAAGCGCTTAAAGGTGAACCCTAGTGGGGGAACTCTCTCCACTCTTTTCTCCCCCCTTTTCTTATCTCTTCCTCTTTGCTCCCCCTTTTTTCCCTCTCTTCCTCTGGGTGTGCGCTTTTTCCTCTCTCCCCCAGGGTTGCCACTTTATTCCTTTAAACCCGAACACATATTAATTACACAGGTTCTAGGGCTGATTAAGTTGGTAATTAATCTCACTTTGTGCCTTATCTGCATTAAATTAGCCTCAGAACCTGTGTAATTCATATGTGTTCAGGTTTAAAGGGATGAGGCGACAACCCTACCCCCCCCCCCCTTTTTTTTTTCTTTTTTTTCTGTTCAGTTTATGTTTTGTTTGTCGTCGCCCCCCTCCCCCTTTTTTTAGTCCCTGTACCCATCCTAACCTTTGATCCCAAGGGTACAGGCACCCTGCTTTGACTCCCAGCTGGAAGGTCATTGTATTTCGATACATTACACCTATAATGAAGATCGCTGTCTCCGCGACCTCCTGAATTTTTCTGCAGGGAGCCTGTAGTGGGCGGGGCCCGTTGAGGAACCAATTAACCAAACCATTGGGGGTCAGTGGGGAAAAATGCTCCTTACTTTGGTGGCCAGTGGGAAAAATGCATTCTTTACAGTAGCGGTCAGAAAGTCACACTAATGCCGTGTACACACGAGCGGACTTTACAGCAAACTTGGTCCGTAGGACCGGAGTCCGTCGGACAATTCGAATGTGTGTGGGCTCCAGCTGACTTTTTTTTCCCAAAAGTTCGACGGACCTAGAAATGAAACATGTTTCAAATCTTTCCGACGGACTCGAGTCCGGTTGAAAAGTCCACTCGTCTGTATGCTAGTCTGACGGACAAAAACCGACGCTAGGGCAGCTATTGGCTATTGGCTATCAACCTCCTTGTTTTAGTCCGGTCGTACGTCATCACGTACAAATCCGTCGGACTTTGGTTGATTGTGTGTAGGCAAGTCTGTTCATTTGGAAAGTCCGTCGGAAAGTCCGGCGAAAAGTCCGCCCGTGTGTACGCAGCATTACAGACAGTAAAAAGGATCATTAGTGTCAGGCCACTGACTCTGCCATGTGGCATTGGCCCTGGAACTTTGAGGGTACCATAAAATGGGAAATCAATTAGCCACAGCTCAAGAAACCCCTAGCAACCTTTGGAGGAACCCTATGGTTCCACAATACCCTGTTTGAGAATGGCTGCTCCAAGGGCTCAAGCACACGGGTTCATTTGCCCATACAGCTTAAATGGACATATTTTAGCGCCTGCATTTGTTTACACCATAAAGGTGAATGCAACCTTGTGTATGAGCCTTTTAATGGCCTCTTTCCTGTATTAAGGCAAACTAAAACTAACTCTGTGGATGTAGATGCTGGGAATATCTAAATAAGGCTGTACTAACTAGTCTGCAAATAGAGGGAGAAACAAGGTAACATACCAAAACCCATACATTATATTATACTATATTACCAAAAGTATTGGGACACCTGCCTTTACAATCACATGAACTTTAATGGCATTCCAGTCTTAGTCCGTAGGGTTCAATATTGAGTTGGTCCACCCTTTGCAGCTATAACAGCTTCAACTCTTCTGGGAAGGCTGTCCACAAGGTTTAGGAGTGTGTCTATGGGAATGTTTGACCATTCTTCCAAAAGCGCATCTGTGAGGTCAGGCACTGATGTGGATGAGAAAGATTGGCTTGCATTCTCCGCTCTAATCATCCCAATGGTGTGTTATCAGGTTAAGGTCAGGACTTAAGGTGCAGGCCAGTAAAGTTCCTCCACTCCAAACTCGCTCATCCATGTCTTTTTGGACCTTGCCTTGTGCACTGGTGCGCTGTCATGTTGGAACAGGAAGGGGCCATCTCCAAACTGTTCCCACAAAGTTGGGAGCACAAAATTGTCCAAAATGTCTTGGTAGCCTGACGCCTTAGGAGTTCCCTTCACTGGAACTAAGGGGCCAAGCCCAACCTCTAAAAACAATCCCACACCATAATTCCCCTCCACCAAATGATTTAGACCAGTGCACAAAGCAAGGTCCATAAAGACATGGATGAGCGAGTTTGGGGTGGAGGAACTTGACTAGCCTGCACAGAGTTTTGACCTCAACCCAATAGAACACCTTTGGGATGAATTAGAGCGGAGACTGTAATCCAGGCCTTCTTGTCCAACATAAGTGCCTGACCTCACAAATGCGCTTCTGGAAGAACGATCAAACATTCCCATAGACACACTCCTTAACCTTGTGGACAGCCTTCCCAGAAGAGTTGAAGCTGTTATAGCTGCAAAGGGTGGGCCAACTCAATATTGAACCCTACGGACTAAGACTGGGATGCCATTAAAGTTCATGTGTATGTAAAGGCAGGTGTCACAATACTTTTGGTAATATAGTATACATAACCTTTTCATGTCTGGTTGAGTCCATAACTAGCATTTTTATATTCTTAGGTAATTAATGTTGTTATGACTAGGGACTCCCAAATCACTGCTTTTTGAGGATATAGAAAGAGGGAGACCTAGAGGCTATTTTTGTTGTATTTCACTTTGCTATGTAAACTGTTTATTTATGGAACAAAAAAAAAAAGAAAGAAGCCCTTGCAAATACCCAAAATACGCCCAACTTTAAATAATTGAAATAAACTTCATTATCCTTACATAAAATTTGTTTTCTTCTCCCCTGGAGAGGTTTGCTCTGTTCTGGTAGCTCTTATTAATCCACCATGTGTGTAACATCCACTGTGACTTTCCTAATACACCTACATATACATAGCATGAAAAATCCTCAGAGCTTTGAACTTTGCTTTGTACTTTCTTGTGATCTCCCAGAACTAATCACAAGTTGTGTTATCAAATGTCAGATTATGCTTTGGAGATCTTTGTGGCACAGAAAAAAAGCTGAATAAAAGTTAAGGTGACACTAAACTCTCCAAATCGCAGAATTCCTGTTTTTTCCTTTTTTTTTCGCTGCTGTGATCTGACTTCCTGTAAGAGGATGGCTACATTTATTCTCCATTGTTCCACTCTATGTGTGAAGGTAGCCACCTTCTCTTTTGCTCACTCCTGAGATGGACTAAGTATGGTAATTGTAGTGTGCATAGAGCATTGTACATGACCGCAACTAAACAATTCAATGAATAATGGATTACGTAGAAGATGTGTTTGGATTATTTTTGGCAAAAAAGGGTATCTTTTACATGGATGAGGCATGGATGGGCACGGATAAGGCACAAATGAGCACTAATGTGGCATGGATGGAGCACGGATGAGGTATGGATGGAGCACGGATGAGGTATAGATGAGCATGGATGAGGCATGTATGTGCACAGATAAGGCTTGGATGGGGCATGGATGGGCATGGATGACATGTGTTTCCACAAGTTTTTGAAAAATATGGAAAGAAAATGAAAACGCATTTTTTGTTATACAAAGTGGTCAATTTATAAGATATTTTTTAACACATAGCATGTGCATACCAAGAATTACACCCTAAAATATATTCTGCTACTTCTCCTAAGTATGGCAATACCACATTATTATTAGTATTATTATACAGGATTTATATAGAGCCAACAGTTTGTGCAGCTCTTTACAACATGAGGGCAGACAGTACACTTACAATACAAATCAATACAGGAGGAATGAGAGGGCCCTGCTCATTAGAGCTTATGTGTGAGACTTTTATACAGCCTGGCAACATATAGAAGCCCATTATCCAGGGAGCACCGTCAGGATGAGCACTGCCACTGATGAGGCAGGAATGAGCACTGATGTGGCATGAATGAGCAGGTATGTGGCATGGATGAGGCACGGATGTGGCATGGATTTGGCACAGATGAGGTATGGATTAGCACGGATGAGGCATGGATGAGCACTGATGTGGCACTTATGAGCACTGATGTGGCATGGATGAGTAATGGATGGGCATGGATGGGCACTGATGTGGCACGGAGGAGTCATGGATGAGCACGGATGTGGCATGGATGAGGCACAGATGAGGTATGGATTAGCACGGATTAGGCATGGATGAGGCATGGATGGGCACAGATGTGGCATGGATGAGGCACAGATGAGCACTAATGTGGCATGGATGGAGCACGGATGAGGTATGGATGAGCACGGATGAGGCATGGATGGGCATGGATGAGGCACAGATGATCACTAATGTGGCATGGATGGAGCACAGATGAGGTATGGATGAGCACGGATGAGGTATGGATGAGCACGGATGAGGTATGGATGAGCACGGATGAGGTATGGATGAGCACGGATGAGGTATGGATGAGAACGGATGAGGCATGGATGGGCACAGATAAGGCATGGATGGGGCATGGATGGGCATGGATGAGCACAGATGAGGCATGGATGTGCATGGATGAGGCATGGATGGGCATTTATGAGGCATGGATGAGGCACGGATGAAGCACAGATGAGCATATATGAGGCACCAATGAGCACATATGAGGCACGGATGGGCATGGATGAGGCATGGATCGGCATGGACGAGGCACAGGTGAGAAATGTATGAGGCACAGGTGAGACATGTATGAGGCACAGATGCGCCGGGCCTGGAGAACCCAGTGATCACGGACGCTTAAGGGTGCGTGCCTCAGGGATGCTCCCTGGACGCTCTCACAGAACTAGCTGACCGCACTGTAGCCGTCATTCGCCAAGTGGTTTGGGCCCTGCCTTCCAGGCTTGGCGTGCATTAAGCGTGTGGGTAGTGTAGAGACAGGACACCCTGCCTGGCAGGGACAGTGAACAGTCGTAGGGACACCCCATCCTTCCTGGAAGCCTCCCCATTTGGGCATGGACCGACCAGGCCGCATTCCAGACGCTGTCGGCATATCCAAGACCTGCTCTGCTACACATTGCTGTTACATCCCATGAGTGTTCTTGGTCGGGTGTCCTCCCATCAGGCTTGTAAATTGTGAACCCGAACTTTAATGCAAGTTCTGTTTTCTGCAACTGGACTCCATGTTTACTGCCTGTGCACCTTCCCACCAGCACTTAATCGTAACTTTACAATACAGTGACTTTTGGAAAGTGCTCGTCAATATAGTGCACACTATTGCAAGTATGCTAATGTGAACGAGCCCTAAAAGTGGTCCGTGAAATCCTTTGTGGCTACATTCTATCATCCTGCTGAAGTCCTCGGCCTCAGCAACATAAGATATATGGTTGAGACAGATCCGGACAAGCTCAGCGGCAGAGAACAGTGGTCAGCTAGCATGTGACATTAGTGAAGAGTGGTGGTAATAATTAGGAAGAAGGGAGAAGATTACATCACCTTCTTCAAGAGCTATATTTAAGACATTGGCTCACCGTTCACAGTTTAATGTTAGTGGAAATAATGACTCCACGGCATAATTACATTTTGGCCAGAGTCATAAGGCCCACTGCCCTGTCATGACACGGAACCTATTTGTTCCAAGAGCTAAATGCTACCCTAATGTATTAATATTAACATTAATATTTGGGGACGGTGGGCACTGCATTTTTTTCTTATTCAATCATACACATTCCCTAAAATCACTTTATAAATCAAAGCACCATATCTTCATATCAGTGCATTCAAAGATTTTTGAGCTATACCCTGTGAGATTATTATTATTATTAATATTATAATACAGAATTTCTATCATTTCAATAGTTGTGCAATGCTTTAAAAATAAAATGAGACAGTGCATTTTTAATACAATTGAAGACAAGAGAGTTAGACAAGAGCCTACCATCTAAAATGGAAGGGCAGGTGAAATAGCATAGGCCTCCCCTAAGTGAAGATATAGGCCGGGAGCTGAAGGCGCAGCTTAAGCGGAAGGTCTGCATGACTGGGTTTGACAGGCTAGGATGCAGTAAGGCATCGGTTAAGTTTAATAGTTTTATTGGAGGACAGGCTTTAAATTTTTTGGTGGAGAGTAGGGTGAGGTAGAGTGTGGTTACAAGAGTCTAGTGGGGGGGGGGGGTGCTGTCCCTGGCATCAGTTGGTTAGGGGACAGCAGCGAACAAGCTTCTCCCACCCTCCCGCCCCCTTTTTAATTGTATATGGGTACTTTATTTGACTGGTGTTTTTGGTAGTTATAGCAAGCAGAGGTCCCAGGGTTTTTGAAGGCGGGGATGGTTTTTCGTTCTTTGGAGAATGATGGGTTGGGCCCATCTTTGGTATGGGTGTACCTGCCCGAATAACTGTCGGAAGTATATGGGATTGGTTAGCTGGCTGTATCGGCTGGAGAATTAATAAACCATTGTCCCTGAGTCAA
The DNA here is from genome assembly GCA_037952925.1 of Lithobates clamitans. Taxonomy (NCBI): domain Eukaryota; kingdom Metazoa; phylum Chordata; class Amphibia; order Anura; family Ranidae; genus Lithobates; species Lithobates clamitans. The sequence continues at coordinate 913,055 of JBBGZY010000938.1, read as the reverse complement.
TGTAGTTGTGGCTGGGGGCCGTGGAGATGCAAAATTTGGTGCCAGATACAGCTGGGTGGTCATTCAAGTGTGCCTTCAAATATCCTAAGACCTAGTAAAAGAGCTGGTAGTTACATCAGGATGTTATGTTTTGGTTTAATTGTGAATGTAATGTTAATATAATAAAGAGAAAATATTGTTATTGATGGTTGTTTAATAAAAGGGTTGCTATGGCCATTTAAACCCAAAGAAAGATGTTTGGTCTGAGTTATTATAGTTTTCATTAAAAGGTTTGTAAGTGGTAGTAAAGGTAATGGGGTAAGTGGCACGGCAGCCGTAACATGGGCAATACCTGAGTCATGAGTTTTCAGAGATCGCTCAAAGGTGGGCAGAGATAGGGTGGTGCAGAGTTTCATAGGTTTGGAGAGACTTTGAAGAAGTCCTGGAGGCAAGCATGGGAGGAGGCAACAGGAGAGGTCTTGAGGGCAGAGTTGTGGATGGCTTTCTATATTGTTAATATGTTTACCGGTACACGCTGGGCAACAAAAGCCAGTGGAGGGATTGGCAGAGAAGGGTGGCAGACAAGGAGAGGTCGGTAGGGTAGATGAGAATGACCGTGGCATTCACAATTCACAATTGACTGAAGGGAGAAAAGCCTGTGCAGCAGGTAGGTCAATGAGGAGATGGACTTCTAACCCAAACAAAGATATTGACTGATTACTTCTGCTGCTCTTGTTATTGTGGTTTCTGTTTTTATTATTTGTATAGAAGCGACAAATTCTGCACCACTTGACAAAGCACATTGTATTATTCTTATCAACCTCTTCCTGCAGCAGCTTATAACCTGATTAGAATAGACATGTGCTGCAGAATGAAAACATTTGTTGTGTTACGTTTCGATTCGTTATTTGCATAAATTCGTTTTAGGGAAATTCGTTTTTTTTTTTTCAAATTCCTTAAAGTATCCGGCATACATAAAGCTGTAAATCACATTAGAAGGATACAAGCATAAAGCCACCCCAGAGAGGTCCAAAACAACAGATGATACAATATCGGTTATAGTGAAATTAGTTTAATTCATTTTCGGAATTCATTTTGTTTATTCGAATTCAAATCGATTTAAATTTTTCAAACTCCATTCGAATTCTAATGGCATTCCATTCAAATTGTATTTGAATTGAATACCATTCGAAATCGAATTTCTTCTATTCAAAATCCGAATTTTGGAAGATGGCTATATTCATTCTAGTCTATTTTTTATTTTCTGTTCTGTTCTTTTCTTTTCTATTATATTCTATTCTTTTCTATTCTATTCAAAATTTGAATTTACTCTATTTGAGATTCGAATTTTGGAAAACGGTTATATTGATATATTCTTTCTATTTATTCTATTATTTTTTATTGTATATACTATTCTTTTCTATTCTATTATTTTATTTTCTATCCCATTCTATTCTTTTTTATTCTATGCAAATGTATTCTATTCGAAATTCAAATTTAAAAAGATGGTTATTTTCTATTTTATTTGATTCTGTACATTTCTTTTCTTTTCTATTTTGTTCTGTTTTACTCTATTCTTTTATTTTCTATTCCGTCCCCTTTTTCTATTATTTTTTTTTTCTACTCTTTCATTTTCTACTCTGTTCTGTTTTACTCTATAATATTCTAATCTTTTATTTTCTGTTATATTTAATTATATTCTTTTCTATTCTATTCCTTTATTTTCTATTTTTTTCTTTTTTCTTTTATTCTCTCCGGAAATTCTAATTTGATTTGCAAACTATTCAAATTTGAGTGTCGCCCGAAATATTGATTTATTACTTCGGATTCATTTAAATTAGTTACTATTGTAATTCAAAAATTCGGATGTAACAAAAAATGTGTCAGAATTTCAATTCAGAACTAAACGAACATTTGCTAGATTAGAATCTGTAGCCTGTAGTTATAGTGATAACCATGCACAGAGCGTAATGACCCGTACACACGCGGTCAGCAAATTGTAGGAAAAATACCGCTTTCGAATAGATCATACGATAATCCAATCATTAGTACCCAGCTTTCAAAACCCGATCATGACAAATATTATATCGATATATTATCCGATGGGACAAGCACAAAAAATGTTCTTGAACGGTACCAGATCGCTTGATTCACATTTAATCAGTACAGTTGTCAGTCAAAATACAATACAAATACACTATAACACATTACATCACTTCTGAATTTTTATTCTTTGTACGAGAATTTTTTTGTACCTTTAGTAAACTCTTCATTTTTCGATATGAGACTAGCATGCAAAAAAAAAAAAAAAAAAAACAGGCAATCATTTGTCCGATAATAATCTCATTGTGTTTAACAGGCATTAGCCCTTTTTTGTGGTAACCATTCCACCGCAAAACTTTACTTACAGGGGCTTCCCTGGCAGTATCTCTCGACACAGAGATACCCTAATGCAGGTGTGTCAAACTCAATTTCTCTTTGGGCCGCATCATTATTAGGAATGCCCGCAAAGGGCCGGTTGTATCAATAATGCCGCGTACACACGACCGTTTTTTCCGTCGGAATAAACTCTGAAGATTTTTCCGATGGAGTTCTGACGGAGTTCCACTGAAACTGTCTTGCCTACACACGATCACACCAAAGTCCGACCATCTAGAACGCGGTGACGTACAACACGTACGACGGGACTAGAAAAAGGAAGTTCAATAGCCAGCGGTCAATAGCTTCCGTCTCGTACTTGCTTCAGAGCATGCGGCGTTTTTGGTCTGTCGGAACAGCATACAGACGAGCGGTTTTCCCGATGGGAATTGATTCCGTCGGAAAGATTTAAAACATGTTCTATTCTAGGTCTGTCAGAATTTTCGAAAAAAAAGTCAGATGAGGCACACACACACGGAATGTCCGATGAAAAGATTCCGTCGGACTTTTCCTGCCGGAAAGTCCGACCGTGTGTACGCGGCATAAGACTATATAAATGTAACTACTCTTTATTATATTAAATATGTGCCTCTGCATTTGATTATTACTGGTTTTAGTAATAAAGCTGTAAAGAGCAGCACAGAGCCCACTCACACTCCTGTAGCAGATAATGCAAGTCTGAAAAGGAGGGTTGCACACCACTGTTATCATCCACAAGAAACTCTATTGGAGCCTGCTCAGACAGAACATGATTCTGCCAGGTTGTTTTGTCTGAGGAGTCTGCAATGCACGGAGTAGCACAGGATCTGGCAGAGAAGTTCTGTTCTTTTCTCTGCTGCTTACTGCTGAGACAAGATGGGGATGGAGACGCGGGGGGGGGTGCCGCTGCAGGAGAAGTGTGAGGGCCACATGAAATGGCCTGGTGGGCCGGATTCGGCCCGGGGGCCTTGTGTTTGACACATGTTTTCCAAATAGGTATTACAAACACTTGGGCCACACTTTTCCTTCGGTAAGCCTGATACTACAATCTTCTTTTCTCTTTCTATGGTACTAGACCTCAGCAGGATCGAGTTTCTTGCCCACTTCACTGATGCCTCTCCCGATGGATAGCATGCCACCCCTCTGTCTCTGCTCCCTTTTAGTTGTGCTTTTACCCTGCATTCTCAACCTCTCTTCAGTCAGTATAAATTCCCTGTCCTTCTAAAGTACCGTATTTATCGGCGTATAACAGTTTTTCACCCTGAAAATAGAATGAAAATGATGTGTTCGTGTTATACGCCGATATTGGGCTGCCTCGGAGGGGAAAGGAGGAACGAGCGCCACCAGATTAAACAGAACGGGGATCTCCCATTTACTCAGCAGCCTCTGTAAAACAAAGTCCTGCCTCCTGGATCGGCTACTATGATAGACGTCACATGTCCTGGCACTGGACCAGTGTTCTGTCTATCATAGGAGCCATCCAGGAGGCGGGACTTCGTATTACAGAGGCCGTTGAGTAAATGGGAGATCCCCGATCTGTGTAATCTAATCTCCATGCAATGGTGAGACTGCAGATGGGCACTGATCAGGTAATGGTGAGGCTGCAGATGGGCACTGATCAGGCTGCAATGTTGGGGCTGCAGATGGGCACTGATCAGGCTGCATTGATGGGCACTGATCAGGCTGCATTGATGGGTAATGGTGATACTTCAGATGGGCACTGATTGGGCTACAATGGTGAGGCTGCAGATAGGCACTGATCAGGCTTCATTGATGGGCAATGGTGAAGCTGCAAATGGGCACTGATCAGGCTGCATTGATGGGCACTGGTGAGGCTGCAGATGGGCACTGATCCTTATTTTGCTTCAAAGTTCTTTATTTAAAATGTAAGGTTTTTTCCTGAAACTTTACTCTTAAAATGAAGGTGCGTGTTATACATATATATTATGTGCACACAAATGCAGTTATCTATCAAGCTTCTCTTTATATATCACTATTCTCCAAATAGTCTCTTTGTTCGCAATATCAGGTGGTAGTCTGATGCCATGAACAAAGCTTCCACAGGGCCACTTTTTTACAGGCCACTTACTCAATATCAAACACCAATGACTCACTTTCCAAGCATTAACTCATACAGTCACACCCATTTGACCCTTGCAGCCAATGGTGCCAGTAGTTGGTTACATCATGACTCTTCACACAGGAGCTACCTGGAAGAGGCCATGATCACAAGCTCTCAACCTCCAGCTCTCCACAGAACACCTCCATACCATGCCACGTAAACTATTATGCTCCTTTGTCATTGGGAAAACACAAATCACAAAGTGGGCAGGCCATGCAGGAAATTCTTTATGGGGTAAACTAAATTTTGTACACCTGCTGCTTGCTTGAGCGTTCTCCTGACTGTTAAAGTTAGTAGGGAACCATGAACACTACAGCATCATTGCCAACAGAAACAGCAGGCCACTTTTATTTTAGCCTATCTCATCACATGGCAAGCCAAACACTTCACTAAGTGCCCCCATAGAGTACTTCTTATACATGAAGCTCTAGAGGATTGTTAGGAACACATGCATGTTGATACCTATGAATACATAGCCTAAGAGAGCTTTAAAGATTGAAGCTGATTTAAACATGGACATGCATCTGAGATCCTACCCTGCAATGTACACAATACAAGTGGATGGACACCTGTTCTCTGCACACAGAAGCACCAGCAAATATTTCAGCACAATGGTAACCAAACAGAGATCAGCCGTAAAGAATTCCTGGTGACATTACCTGCACTAATATTTACATATAGCACAGGAGTTATGTTATTATTATTTAAGGTACTTGTATAGCACTGTCAATTTATGCAACACTCTACATATACATTGTACATTCATATCAGTCCCTACCCTCAAGGAGCTTACAATCTAAGGTCCCTAACTCACATTCATATACTGGGGCCAATTTAGACAGAAGCCAATTAACCTACCAGCATGTCTTTGGAGTGTGGGGGGAAACCCAAGCAGGCACAGAGAGAACATGCAAACTCCAGGCAGGTAGTGTCATGGTTGGGATTCAAACCAGTGACCCTTTTTACTGCTAGGTGCGAGTGCTACCCACTACACCACTGTGCCACCCAATATGTTAAGATTTTGTTTTCTCTGCTCTCTGAATAAAAGGGATAGCCCGAGGATACCCAAAGGCTTAACACAACTGTCTAAGAACTTTATGATTTTCAATTTGATTGCTGCTAAATGTAAATTTTTAGTAAAATGATCCTCACCACAAGCTGCTGTCACCAAAAAAAAAAAATCAATCTATAAAACTGGAATATTTAATCTGATCTCAGTCATGTTTTCTTTTTTATTTACATATGTGCATATAATTTTGTGGGTAGTCTGATAAATGTGAGTATGGAAAAAAGATATTTTAGGACTCACAAGGTAATCAGATTACTTTGATTCGTTATTCTTCTCAAAATTTTGGTAAAATCTCTGATTACATGGTGAGTTCAGAATGTACCCTCCCCTTGGACTGATTTTTCCCCCCGAGAACTCTAGGGTACACCTGTAGGCAGGTGTTGTCTATATTCTCCACTGCAGGTGGCACTCGACTACAAAGGCAATGCAAATGAAATGGGGGAGGAAGTTGTGAGGCACTCGGTTCCTCTATAATTTCCTCGGTCACAGGGAGACATTTTACTTCACTTTTTTTACACATAGATTTTACTTCAGTGGCCATCTTGGATAGGACAGAACCTATTTTTAAGCCCTTGCTCCTGGGCTTGGTGGCTTTTATGCAAGTGGATAGCTTAAGGCAGTGGTTCTCAACTCCAGTCCTCGGGACCCACCAACAGGTCAGATTTTAAGTATTACCTTGGGGAGTTGCAGACTAGAATACTGCAATCACTGAGCAGCTAGTGATATCACCTGTGATGTATTTCAGCTATCTTGCAAACCTGGCCTGTTGGTGGGTCCTGAGGACTGGAGTTGAGAACCACTGGCTTAAGGAAAAGAACCCTATCTGTCAGGGACAGCACTAGAGATAGGTACAGGTTTTAGAGGAGACTATGCCACTTTCTACGAAGCCTTCCTATTTGGGTGTGGACTGTCCAGGCCGCATTCCACTCCTCAGTGGCAGGCACTGTTGGCATCTTCCATTCTGCATATCGTGGGTCCACCACTTGCCTCAGTTGTAACTGGTTTTGGTCAGTGTGCTCCCCACTGGGCCTGTTGTACTTGCTGAACTTTTATACAATATACTGTGTGTGTTTCCTGCCCACTGCACAACGCTGCACCTAACCCACACACCCTCCAATGGTTTTGCTTCAGTTTCCATGTACTCAAAACTAACAATTTATACCAACAGACCCACAACCATTGCCTTCTTAATATGTCCAAAAACCTACAACACTCACCAGGTGCCACTTCCTCAAACCTTCCCTTCAGTCAGAATCTTTGATGGTTATATTTACTAGAAAAAATCCATTTTAGAGCTTGTACATATAGGCACAGTAGTAGCAATCCAGTCAACATTTCATGGCTTTCTGAGTTCTGAGCTAGCAAAGAATGGACCCACTAGGAAAAATGAATGTTTTCTATGGACTGACATAAAAACGAGACCAACACAAAAACATTTCTGCCAAATTGTGTCATGTGTACTGAGCTGTTCAGCTGAGGAGAGCCAGACAGGTAGGTCCAGTGTTTAAGGGGAATTTGGTGGGCTACAGAAGCACTTATCCAGCATTCCCTTATAAAAGCCATATTTTAAAGAACTTCCAATAGTTTTCCAATATCCAGACGTGGAGCAGAAGGATGAACAAGCCAGACCAAACTGTTTATGCTTATAGTCTCTTTGCAAGTAAATCTCTATCCTGTCAAGCGCCTGGTCAAACGCCAAACACCTTACATGGCGTTCCACAGACACCATCCATACCAAGGCGGACCTCTCCCAAAGTAAGGTGGCCTACATGGCTATAAGGCTTCTGCAAATGGTTCTTGCCACAACAAAAAAGAAGCATCTCACTGCACTCTTGTCAACTTCAGGAAAAATGTTTGTGTTTCTTTTGCAAGGTATATACAAGCCTTAAAAGCATCCAGCTATTTTTTTATCTCTACATATTCATTCTCTCACAAGACTATCGAGCTGTAGGGGATGGCAACCAAGTGTTTTGCTTTGTTTCCCAGCATGCATTTGGGCAGGAGGAAAATGGAGTGTAATTCTTTTCTCAATCTGCCTATAGAGGGCACATCCTGAGATAAGTATTTTGCCTTAACCTATGGCAGTAATTCCCTTGAGTTTAACACGTTTCAAAGACCACTGCATGGCTTTGTCTGATGTTTGGTTGTGTAAGATGATCTTTTCATTGCACTAGGGAATGTGACAGTAACTGTAATAATAATGATTTACATTATTTCATAGGAAAAGCCAAATCGGAAAAATGAGTCACATTCAGTGGTGGCTCAGTGTTGTGTTTGGACTTCATTTAGGCATTAGCAACTGTTGGTGCATATCCGTTAGATCCCGGCTCTATGGATGCTTTATTTTTCAAGAAATGCCAAACTTTATTTTATGCTTCAAACATAAATTCTTATGAGAATACTCTGCCTCTCTAGTGTAATGGAACCGCAGGATGTTTTAAAATGTTAAATTGCTAAATATAACCAGTTAACACGTCCACCACTTAATACTCGTTGACACAATAGCTTCCATAGAACACATAAGATTAAAACTCCAGTTGCATCATGAGAGTTGTTATTTATTTAAGTTAAGTTAACTTTAAGATATTTAAGTTAAAGTGGTTGTAAACCCTTACAGCCCACTTTTACCTACAGGTAAGCCTAGATTAAGGCTTACCTGTAGGCGCAAGGAATATCTCCTAAATCTACAGGGTTTAGGAGATATTTCCAAAAGACAGGCACCGATGTCTACGGCGCATGCGCCCCGTAGACAACAGCGCGCTGGCGCACTGAGCGTGTCGTTTCTAATGTCGATCATGCCGTTAGTGGCGGCACCAGCGTGCATGCGTGGGAGTGATATCATCGCGGCTCCGGCCAATCACAGCGCCGGAGCTGCAATACCCAGAAAGAAGATAGATGCTTCATGGAAGAGGGGTCAGCGGTGACATCGCAGGCTCCTGTGTCAGGTAAATGACACATAATGGGCTACTATGCCCATTATGCTTTACCTTTGCAGGGAAACATAGAGGAAGTAAACCCAATTATGGTTTACCCTTTTTCCACCCTTCTTTTGCGTCTCAGTACTCAAACTGAGGGACCTCAAAATCAGTAATGGGTTAATGCAGGGGTGTCAAACTCAATTTCATCGTGGGCCGCATCAGCATTATGATTGTCCTCAAAAGGGCCGTTTGCATCTGTAAGGGTAGATATCCAGCACACCCCCTCCCCTTACATTAGATGCCAAGAGCCACCCCACCATCAGAAGTTGAGTCCCCTACTCTCCCTAACATCACAGTGCACTCCCTTTCCTTATGCTGCTGCTGGTAAGAAGCTGGATGCATTGCTTGAAAGCAGAAAGCAGGGGTCTGGAGGAGGACAAGAGGAGGGCTGGAGCTCTCCTACAGCTGCAGGAGAGGTGTGAGGGCCACATGAAATGGTCTGGAGGGCCGGATTCGGCCCGCGGGTCTTGTGTTTGACACCTGTGGGTTAATGCATGGAACAAAGAACTAAGTGCAACAATCAGTATCCATACAAAGTAATCAACATTTATCTTACACTGGCCTTACTTCAGTACAGTGGACAAATGACTTGGTTAGTGTACAATGCGCATTTAGATTATGCACTTGACTCCTCAAGGCTAAACTAAAATAATTCCAACAAATGTCCACCCAAAATCTATTACTTGGGTTCACTTTAGAAATACTGATTACTCTCTGGATTGTTAAAAGTGGAGAGATTGATGCCCATCTTTGAATTCCAGCTCTGCAAATCCCCCAAGGCAGTGGCATACCTGTGTACATAGAGTGATAGATGTCAATAGTTATTTGAGAGGCAGAAGTTGCTAATTGCTCAAGGAACCCCTAGCAACCTCAGAACCAACCCTAGGGTTCCATGGGACCCCTGTTGAGAAAGGTTGGACTACACCCACCTTTCACCATCCACATCTTTCAAGGGTCTTAAAGTCTTCTCAGTCAAGTTGTGACTGCTGGAATGTACTCTTTATCACTGCTCCTAAAGGGGAGGAACAGCTCTGCCAGTGGCTCAGCCTTAAAGTAACTCTGTCATGAGAAAAGTTGGGGACTGCCATTGCTGACCTCTTCTTTGAGAGTGGTAACCTCTTCGGGACCGCCGCACGCCGATATATGTCCTCACTTTGAAGAGGAATATTGTGGTTATGGCAGCAGCTAGCTGCCTAACCCTGGTATCCTCTTCTTCAGCGGGTGGTCGGGTTTCCGATAATAGTGGTCTCTATGGCGGATTCGTGGCAAGATCACGTTTATCGGTGGCGGGGGAGGCCCCCCTTCTGCCACGCTCTGGTGCCCTCTGCCGCTTACCGGGGCCATCGTTAGCGGCAGAGGCGATTCTCCTTCCTGGGTATGGAGACAAGTGAGGGGAAGATGGCCCCCACCCGTCTCCATACCATTGCATGGGGGAAGCAACGTCAAAATGTCACTTCCGCCCATAGCTCTTAAAGGGACATTTTTTTTTTTTTCAAATGACAACATTTTTTTTTATTTTGTCGTGCTTTTTTTCTATTACAAGGGATGTTTACATTCCTTGTAATAGGAATAAAAGTGACACTTTTTTTTTAAAAGAACAGTGTAAAAATAAAAAATAAAAGGTAAAATAAATAAGAAAAATTTTTTTTTAAACGCGCCCCATCCCGACGAGCTTGCGCGCAGAAGCGAACGCATATGGGAGTAGTGCTTGCATATGAAAACCGTGTTCAAACCACACACGTGAGGTATCGTCACGATCGGTAGAGCGAGAACAATAATTCTAGCTCTTGACCTCCTCTGTAACTCAAAACATGCAACCTGTAGAATTTTTTAAACATCGCCTATGGAGATTTTTAAGAGGTAAAGTTTGTCCCCATTCCATGAGTGGGCGCAATTTTGAAGTGTGACATGTTGGGTATCAAATTACTCGGCGTAACATTATCTTTCACAATACCAAAAAAAATTGGTTCTAACTTTACTGTTGTCTTTTTTTTTTTAAATTAAAAAAGTGTTTTTTTTTCCAAAAAAAAGTGCGCTTGTAAGACCGCTGAGCAAATACGGTGTCACAGAAAGTATTGCAACGACCGACATTTTATTCTCTAGGGTGTTAGAAAAAAAAATGTATGTTTGGGGGTTCTAAGTAATTTTCTAGCAAAAAAAAATGTTTTTAACTTGTAAACAACAAATCTCAGAAAGAGGCTCGGTCCTTAAGTGGGTAATTACTCATGTTGATGTTTCAGCATATTTCTAAGTCTCTGCCCTGGAACTAGCACAAAGATAAGAAATTCCAACATTTTCTAAGTCAATTACAGTGCCATTTTCAAAAGAGGGCCAGCACTTAGGGCCGGTTCACACTGCTGCGAATTCTACTGCGAATTTTAGCCATTGCGATCGCTCAGATCGCAAGTCATTTTAATAACATAGTTTTCCATGAGTGCCGTTCACATCAATGCGTTGCGACTCTATGCTGCGTAAAAAAAGGGTCCCGTCCGAGTTTGATCCGTGTGCGATGCAAATTCAGCTCCATAGATTGCAAAATTTGCAGTAGAATCGCAAGAACACATAAAGAATTCGCAATGCAAATTTGCAACGCAATCGGATCAAAATCGCGCTAAATTTGCACTGCAGCAGTGTGAACCGGCTCTTAAAGTGATATTAAACATTAAAAAATGTAACAAAAGGTGAAACTTTTTTTCTCATTTTGGATAAAGTAAGGGAGAAGGGAGGGTTATAACCCCCATCATTTTTTTTTTGTCATCTGTGTGTCATTGGGGAGATTTCTCCTCACTTCCTGTCCTATAGCCAAAATTGGAAGAGGAAATCTATCCAAAGTGAGGGAATCCTGGTGTGTCACCAGAGTCACCAGAACTATTGTCACCATGGGAAGATTTCCCCTCTAATTCTGATCTGATTTCCACCCACAATTTTATATTTTCTTTTACTTTCACTTTGAAACAGGACAAATATAGGGGGTGAAACGGGGACACAAACAGCAATAAAAAAAACGGTGTTCTAATCCCTCTCTCCTTTATCCAAAACTTTTTAAAAAAATTGTTGGCTTTAGTTACACCTTAACTTTTTAAAGATATTTTTTTTTTGAAGAGAAAGCCTACACTTACATTATAGAACAATTCTTCTTTTTTCCAATTGCCTCCTTTGTTCTCCTGCAGCCAGTTCCCAAGCCACGGGCACTCCTTCCTCTTTGCAGGTGTCTTCTCAGATAGCTAGCTGCTCAGGAGATACCCATGTTTGTGCACTCCTTGCCTCTGCTGTGCATCCATAGACACACACAGCACCCTGCAAGCTACATCCCTGATACCTGCTTCCAGCAATTTGACTGATGACGGCAGGAGCCAATCACTAAGCTGCCCTCGGTACTCTCCTCTGCAACCCCAATGCATGGGGAAGTGGTGCAGTTCAGAGTACCCTGCGGCGGTGAACATGGACCACAGGTAAGTGTTTGGGAAAAAGGGAGCAGAAACAGGTAGAGACTGCATTAAGGTAAAATAACAACTCGCATTATGTACCACTTTAACACATTTATTGAAATACTTTTAGCCAAGGAGGCTTAAAGTGTAACTCCACTTTCGTTGAGAAAAAAACATTCCGTTCTTTATGTCGACCTATACAATTTATTGTCTCTCTCAATTTGTCATAGTTATACGTACTCACCAAAATGTACTCTGTTTACTGTAACTTTCCTTATGCTAAACCTAAGCTGTCTGTAATTGCAATTTGGTTGTTGCCAATAAAAAACCTTTGAAAAGAGAAAAAAAACATTCCCCTCTGGGTGATCTATGTGCATTGCAAGGATTTTAGCAAACTTTGTTGCAGATTCCTACCTTTCGTTATTCTGAAGAAATCCCTGTGAGCTTGTCTGCGTCCATGTGGTAAGTGAATCTAATGGGAGTGGTTTCATAATTATTAATCGGATGCTGCACCTGCAGGGCTCTAATGGTGAAAGTGGCAGGGTGTCCTATTGGGAGTATCTCACTAAAAATTACATTTTTGTTGCAGAGGATGCTTGAAATCTGACTTATCTTAGTGTAGACTTCTGGGAAAATCAGTGAGCCAATCACACAAGCAGGAAATGTTGTTTCTTGGGGGCGTTCTGTATACATTATGTGTACAGAACACCTTCAGGTAGCCATATTGCATTTTACAGGAAATCACAGAGCTGCAGATTGAAAAGGAAAGGTCATTTTTAATAACATTCAATTCGCAATTATATATGCTATAATATTTTTTTTTTATTAGATTTTTTTTCTTTCCCACAAAAGTGGAGTTACCCTTTAAGTCAGTCCCAAAAGTATCCTCCCCTCAGCTGGTAGCCAGGGGTTGTGCACTAAAGGAGAAGTTTATAGTCAGGCTCGGTAACATGTAAACACAGGTTGGTTGCACAAGGTGTCTGATCTTGTATCTACACTTTAATTAATCACTGGCAAATATTTTTCTAGGTAAATTTCTTTTTAGCTAGTAGCAGTCAAAGTGATGAAGAGCGTGTGTTTAATTACAATACATCACACTCCAGACACCTCCCCAGGGCAGACCGGGAGTTTAACGATGTGCTTGGTAATGAAATCATAATATTGATTTTAAGCATGAGTGTGGATTCTCTTTATGAAGTAAAAGAGATTGAAAATTAGGTGTTTTTGTAAACATTTGAATCAAAAAGGTGTTATTAAAAATGTAAATGTTAAAAAGCCAATTGAGAGGTGACAGTAACAAACAGTTGAATTAGGTGACCAAACAATCTCGTGACCAACAGTATCCTGCAGACATTGCCGTCTGACACTTTTCAGGGGGTTAAACAATCAGAAAATGTTGTGCAATCTCTAGTGAAATTCTAGCAGGTAGAGTTTTCGTCGAAGAGCTTTTTTTTCTTTTTCTTTGCACACTGCCTACGGCAGAAAGGAAGCTGGGTGCAGGAATGATGGGCATGCTCAGGAGTTGATCGGTGGTCATCCAATGGCCAAAGAGAGAAGACGCCCAACTGGAGGAGAACCAGGAGAAAATGGCAGAGGTGGCAGAACCCAGACTAAAGTACAAATCATTAGTAAGACCTCCTCTGGAATATTCAGTTCAGTTTTGGGCATCAGTTTGCAAAAAGGATATCAGGGAACTGGAGAAAGTGCAGAGAAGTGCAACCTAACTGATAAGATGCATGGTGGGGCTCAGCTATGAGGAAAGATTAGAGAAACTGAATTTATCCTCTCTTAAGAAGAGGAGATTAAGGGGGGATATGATCAAAATGTATAAATACATAAGGGGTCCATATATAGTGAACTTGGGGTAGAGTTATTTACTTTAAGGTCATCACAGAGGACAAGGGGGTACTTTTTCTTTATGTCTAGAGGAAAAGAGATTTCATCTCCAAATACAGAAAGGTTTCTTCACAGTAGGAGCTATGAAAATGTGTAATAGACTCCCTCCAGAGGTGGTTATGGCCAGCTCAGTAGATTGCTTTAAAAAAGGGCTTGATACCTACCTAAATGTACATAATATAACTGGACACTAACATTTTAGAGGTAAAGTTGATCCAGGGAATATCTGATTGCCTCTTGGGGATCAGGAAGAAATTTTTTACCCTGCTGGAGCCAATTGGATCATGCTTTGCTGGAGTTTTTAACCTTCCTCTGAATCAACAGTGGGTATAGGATTGTGTATATGGGATGTATGATTTTTTAATTGTATTGGTTGAACTGGATAGACGTATGTCTTTTTTTCAGTCTGACTAACTATGTAACTATGTAAAGTGTACTTTTGCCCCAATGTGCTGAAACAAACATACAGGAGGGCGCAACTGACTTGTGCATTATCATTGATAAGGTTTATTAAACCCACATAGACAAATGGATACTCACATGCCAATAAAAAAAAATCAAGCAAAACAGATCTACTCCAGCTGGAACGCAATCCGACTCATCCTGGGAGCAAATGGTTGGACAGCTGATGCGTTTCGGGGGTCATGCCCCTTTTCTTACAGCTTAAGCTCTGAGGAATGGGGCAGCTGGAGTAGATCTGTTTTGCTTGATGTTTTTTTATTGGCATGTAAGTATCCATTGGTCTTTGTGGGTTTATTAAAATGTATCAATGGTAATGCACAAGGTGGTTGCGTCCTCCTGTATGGTTTTTTTTTTAGCTTGTTTGGAGGTATTCCTGTTCGGTGGAGGGCTGCACCCTTCATGGGCATTGTGGAATGTAGCGTGATAGAAGATCCCCCTTGGGTTTAGCGCTAAAATCTTTTTTTTGGACTTTGCCCTAATGTGCCAACATGCTGTGAGAGAGGGTTGCATCCTGTCTGCACAGATGATCATACTCACATTTATAATGGAACCACCATGGTATCCACCCAAAACTTTTTTTACCAAAATTGAAAAGGACAGTTAAGAGTTGGAACCCACTGATAAGATTTAATCTCACTTAAGACAGAAAGTAGCTCTCCCAAAGGTGAGAGGAAGTCCCATCATCACCAGTTTTTTCCTGATGGACCATTCCCTTTCCACTCCCGCTCCTTGACCGCTGTGAAACGTTAGATTTCACTTCAATTACTATCCCAGAGACAACTATCACCAAAAAAAGAAATTTAAAGTAAATGCCTCCAATAGGGACATAAGGACACAAAAAAAACCTAACTGTGGTACTAACTCACCCCCTCCCCCCCCATACACTGAAAAAGAAAATTTGGCTGGAATTCCATCCACTTTAGGGACATACGCTCACTGGTATGCAAAATGCTGGCCCAAAGGGGCACATCGTTATACGGTGAAAAGCAAGACTGTGGCAGAAAGATACACTGAGCATTTTGAGAAGGTGGAGGGAAAAGTTGATATGTTGTCCCTGTGTCTGCTAACATCTCCTACTAAACACATTGCCCAATAAAGGAAAATTAATAATAATAATAATAATTCTGCTGAGTTTACCTCACTGATTTCCCATGAGTTGTGCTATCAAGGTTTAAGGGTAAAGGTTCCCAAAGAATCAACTAAGGCAGCCTTTTTTAATTTTTACCCAAAGAGAAATCTTGAAATAATTTTAAGGTCTAGGAAAACCCCCGGTAAATTAATTTATAGAGTGTCAGTAGGAAGAAGATCCTTCACTTTGATCATCAATGGGGAAGAATGGCCCCTTACAGGGCTGGCCAGAATGCCACCCTTACTGACAGCTAAAAAGAACATGTCATGCTGCTGGTTCTTCCAAGTAGCATTGAAGTCAGAATTACGCAGGCACCATCAGATGGGAGGTCAGTAAACCACTGCTCATGGATCCCCTAGCAACCTCTGGAGGATCCCTAGTTGGAAATGTCTGATCTAAGGACTGGTTGCTAGTTCCACAGAAAAGTGTCCTGGATTTAGGGGTCCTGAGGAGTTCTGGACATCAAGTAACCAAGTAGTCATCTTCTGTTGGTGCCTTTTGTATAATTCTACTGCAAAGTTACAACCTTCATAGTCTCTCTTACATATGGGGTTGGACATAAGCACGGGAGTGGGGCTGCTATAACTCTAGGTCTATCTGCTGCACATGAGTGGCTCTTTTACCCCCTAAATAAAGAGAAAATGGGTCTTATTTATCATTGAATTTTAAATTCTATAACAAATGTTTTGCACAGGTTCTAAAGGCTGGAAATCTAGCAATCATTGTTCCTTTCCCAGCACAATTCAAAGAAGATTATTTGAGGGTTGGTTCAGGTACTAGTGATGAGCAAGCCATTTAGACAGCAAGATACTTCAACTGTTTTTGTTTTGTTTTCCGTAATTAGCCATAATCCATACATGAAGATTTTTAAAGCCTGCAAAAAAGAATGATGTACACGATTTCTGAATTGCGTTGTCCTACGCAGATCTGACTAATCAGTGGTTAATCAGAGCGTCTAATGCAATACAACTGCCGTCTGCAGTCTTTCGAACATCCCTTTTTACAATATGAATACAGGTTAAGGAATCCACTTCAAATATATTTTTAATATTTCTTCTTTTATGTTATTGTGGCACATTTTTATGTTTTTAAAAATCAGTATAATGTGTACACAGCTAACAATCTTTTTTTACTTAAATAACATACAGTATATATTATGGAAAAAATCTCATTTTTATTGCCCATTTATCTTTATACACTGAAATGATAACAATATTTGACCTTTTCTCTTTTCAGAAGCCAAATGAATGATGCACTGCAGTTAGCTACATGCTACCCTAACCCATCAGTGCAAATGGGCCCTTTTAGTTATTGTAGCAGTCTGCACAAATAACCACAGTTATGTGCTGCGAATGTACAGATTGCAGCCAATTATTGGACATTATAGTTTTACAGGCAATCTTAATTCACTTACCTTCTTCACTGGTCTCCAAAAAATGTAATCTTAGACCTGGGTGATTTTTGACTTCAGAACCTAAGTATAGACTCCCACAGCTGTTTAAATAATAAATGGTCTCGGGGTAAAATAAAAAGAAATTTGCCCAGCAGGACAGGAAATTGCAAAGCTGTGGAGGATACAATTCCTAAACTCTCATTCTGCTTCAATTTTTTGAGTCAGCAATGGCAGCCTCCATTTTTCTATGGGCCAAGGTTCTGTGGGCCCACTAAATTTTACCCAAAGACCATTTATTATTTAAGCAGCTGTGAGAGACTAAAGCCTCGTACACACGATCTGATTGTTGGCCACCCAAGTGTCTGATTTTTGTCCAAAGGGCGTATGCCAGAAACCTGTCTTGCATACTAAGGGAACCCTTTGGGTTCCTTCTGCTGATTTCGTGTTTGGTGGGCATTGATTCCAAGCATGCGTGTTTGTACTTTCGACTTTTGTGTGAGGGACTTGTGTACTGACAATTCGAAAATAAGACAACAGACCGTTATCTGCCAAAAATTTACTAGCCTGCCATCCAACATTTGTTGGCCAAAAGTCTGACAACAATTGTCAGAAGGAGCGTACTAACGGTCAGATTTTAGGACAACAGTCTGTCAACAGACAATCCCCTGCCAACAATCTGATCGTGTGTACGAGGTTTAAGTCTCTATTTAGGTTCTAAAGTCATAAATCACACCGGTCTCAGATCGAACCTATTAACTTCAAAATAGAGACTAGAGGGCAGAAACAAGGGTTAAAACAATTTAGCGTACTCAGAAGCACATCAAACTTAAGCATGTACGTTGTTATGTTGCTACACTAGTGGTCCTTATTGTTTTAGGTAGCTCGTTTGCCCTGTGGAACACCATTATCACCATTCCTGACATAGGCCAAGTGCCTCCTGAGCTCAGTGCTTTACATCCTCCTTGGTACAGAGGAAGAAACAAAAATAGACACATCAAGACTTGTCAAATAAGAGGGATTGAATGTAGATAAAAAGTCATTATTAACATTGCTTACTTACTTACTTACAGTGCATTCATAAAGTATTCAATTTTGTTATGTTGCAACCTGATAATACAGCTGTTATTATTATTTTATTATTATTATACAGGATTTATATAGCGCCAACAGTTTACGCAGTGCTTTATAATATAAAAAGGGAGACAGTTACAATACAATAAAATACAAGAAGGTTAAGAGGGCCCTGTACATAAGAGTTTACAATCTGAGAGGGTGAGGAAAGTGGTATAAAAGGTTATAACTGTGGGGGATGAGCCAATGGATGTGATAAAAGATTAGTTGGAGGCGTGATAGGCTTCTCTAAGGAGATGAGTTTTCAGGTATCGCCTAAAGGCAGTCAGAGTAGGACATAGCTGGACAGATTGAGGTAGAGCATTCCAGAGGATGGAGAGGATCTGGAGAAGTCCTGGAGATGAGCATGGGAGGGGGAGACTATTATTATAATACAGGATTATTATACAGTTGTTTAATTTCTTTTTTTTTTCTCAATAATCTACACTTAGTACCCCATAATGACAAAGTGAAAACAACATTTTAGAAATGTTTGCTAATGTATGAAAAAGGAAAAACTGAAATATTACATTGGCATAAGTATTCAGATCCCTTGCAACAACACTTGAAATTTAGCTCAGCTGTCTACCATTTCTCTTGATCATTGCTGTTCTTTCACCTTGATTGGAGTCCACCTGTGGTAAATTACACAAATTGATTGGACTTGATTTAGAAAGGCACACATCTCTCTATAAAAGTCCTCACAGCTGACAATGTATCAGAACAAAAGCCATGAGGCATGAGCCATGAACTGCCTATTAAGCTCAGAGATAGGATTATTGCAAGGCACAGATATGGGGAAGGCTACAAAAAAAAATTGTGCTGCACTGAAGGCTCCCAAGAGCAGAGTGGCCTCCATAGTTCTTAAATGGAAGATGTTTGAAAGGCCTCTTCCAAGAGCTGGTCGCCCAGCCAAACTTAGCAGTCAGTGGAGAAGGGCCTTGGTGACCAAGAACTTGAGGGTCACTCTGACTGAGCTCCAGAAATCCTGTGTGGAGATGGGATAAAGTTCCAGAAGGACAACCACCACTGAAGCATGTGCAAAACACATGAAAGCCCGCTTGGATTTGCAAAAAAGCGCCTGAATGACTTTGATTGTGAGGAACACGATTTACTAGTCTGATAAAACCAAGATTGAACTGTTTGGCCTCAATTCTAAAGGTTTGTCTGGAGGAAACCAGGCACCGCACATCACCTGCCCAATACCGTCCCAACAGTGAAGCATGGTGGTGGCAACATCATACTGTGAGGGTATTTTTAAGCAGCAGGGACTGGGAGACTGGTCAGGATTGAGGGAAAGCTTAATAGAGTGAAGTACAGAGATATCCTCAATAAAAACCTGTTCCACAGCGCTCAGGACCTCAGACTGGGCCGAAGGTTCACCTACAAATATAACAGTGATCCTAAGCACACAGCCAAGACAACACAGGAGTTGCTTAGGAACAACTCTGCGAATGTCCTAGAGTGGCCCAGCCAGAGCCCAGACTGGAACCCTATTGAACATCTTTGAAGAGACCTGCAAATGGCATCCCCATCCAATCTGACTGAGCTTGAAAGAATTTGCAAAGAAGAGTGGCAGAAAATCTCACAATCCAGGTGTGAAAAGCTTGTCACGTTATACCCAAAAAGACTCAAGGCTAGAATTGCTGCGAAAGATGCTGAGTCAAGGGTCTGAGTACCTAAGTATATGTGATATTTATGTTTTATCATGTTAATAAATTCACAGACACTGTTTTGACGCTGTTAGCAGATCAGTCTCTTCTAGAGTTTCCTAGACTTTAGCAGCACATGTTGGGAATGTCCCATATTATAACAACCTACATGTGTGTAATGAAACAAAAACTGAGCAAGACTCTTCCCACACCACCATAAAACTGTGGTTCCAAAGCATTATTACAAAAGTATATATTTTTTTCTGTTCTAGGTTGAAACTTTGCAAAATGTGGCTTATGGAGACAGCAGTTCGTGAACTGCAGTGGTTTTCTCTTTAGGGTAATAATGTACAATCCATTCCATTTTGACATATTAAAAATAAACCTAGCCAAATTTCACAACTATTTGATAAGCCAATAAGCCAAAGCATCACAGTAAATAAACCAAGCAGATGTCCCCGTAGAGAAAACACGACTGCTCAGTCCAGAATAAGTTTCCCATTGGCAGGACATCCCTCTCTTCTTGGAAATGTCATTTCCCAATAAACTCGTTCATCATCTGCAAAATTGAAAAAAGCAAAAAAAAGGCGTGGTGGGAATCCTCATTGATAAACATTTCCTGTTATAACTTGAAGTAATTAATCTGGGCTGGAAGGTTTTTACAGAGCACTTGTTCAAGTGTGTACTCCTGTCATATTTGATATGCTGGCCTTTGTATGTAGAGCAAAGAGCAGTGTGTTCAGTTCCATGTGTGCAACCAATCAGAAGTTTTCATTTAATGACTAGACTACAGTAAAGTGAGATCTGATTGGTTGGTTGATTTGATTGGTTGCTTTGGGCCACAGCACATTATCGTTGTCCTGCTTTGTTCAGTTGAACTACAACCCTTCTATACTCATATGTTATAGGAATGGGGAGATGTGGAGGAGTTCTGTAGTCTTAACACACTTCCCGTCCTAGCGTGACAACACTGCTCCTACTTTACCTGGAGGTTGTCACTCTAGGATAAGTTTGTTGTTGGCAGAATCAACAAGTAAAAAAAAAAGGAAAAAAGCATAAAAATATATATATTCATAAAATAAATAAAAGTAAATCCAATTCTTCAACCACATCTAAGGACTCATAACCTGCAATATATTACATTTGGGCAAGGTGCCTTTTAAAAGAGATAGATGTCCTCAAAACTAGGGATCTTGTATCTACCTGAAGGATAGAAGAAACTGGTGGGTGATTTGACTTGCATCTAATGAAATTTGTGATATTAGGTGGACATTTTAGGCAGAGTAGGGCATTGTTGGAACAGGTTTTTGTTTTTACTGTTGTCTATGTCCCAGTGAGGAGATTTCCCTTAACAACCTGTCCCACAGATAGAAATTAAATCTCTCCAAATTAACGTAAATTCCCTTTTGGACAGTTGTCCTGGACACAAGTGCCCGCATGCCGCAATAAAGATCTCCTCTTATCTCCCGACAGTGACAACTGTAAAATGTTGGAACTCTCAACACCTTTTGTCCCAGTGACAATGGTCTGCATGTGGGCAGGTCAGGGTGACAGGGTGGTCGTCACGTCCTCCATGTTATACCTCCTTGTTGGGCGCCAAGCGAGGGTCACATGAGAGGCCTACCCAGGGGTTGGTTTCTTTGGGCTACACTAGGCACCTGCGACAGGCTCACTTTATTATACATGGAGTACCTTTACCCTTGTGCCATTTTCATCAATGTCCCAGAGAGGCAGAGCAGACAGCTGTGACTGACAGTCACCAGCTCTCTGCTCACGAAGCTCTGGGAACTGATTGATCAGCGATGTTTGATCGCGCAGTTCTCAGTCTAAAAACCGGTGGGGGACCTAGGTAAGTATGATTCTTTAAAAAAAAACGGAACTTCTCTTTTACCTCTTCCGTACATGGACACAGGCTGGGGACTTCTGTGGTGTGAGTCTGCTCCAATGCTATGTTAGACAGACCGCCCGCAGAGAGAGTGTTAACAACAACTTCCTCCTACAAGAGGCTATGCCACCTATCTCAGGGTCATGCTTAACGATAGGCTGCTTGATCAACTTCTGTTACCCTAGGTAACCATTTGCTTGTACGCCACACTGTGTTAATTCTTATGAAGCTGTCTTCATACCCCAAGTATCTAGTGACCTGAACCATGAGGTGGTACTGGTTACTTACTTTACACCCATTTGAATAACTTCAGATCAGGTGGGAACAAAGTTTTCAAAGTCTGCACCTTTCTACTTTACTTAGATAGGTGCAAAAAAGGTATTACAGTGTTCAACTGAGACATAATTCTTCCCTAAATCACTAACCCTATCTACAGGCCGTGTGCTGCCGCGGTATGAATGCAAAGGTAATGTCCATGTGGTAAAATAGTCCATCAGAGGCATCCTCCAGCAGCTGGCGTATTGGGAGTGAACCCCAAGTTCTCATGGCTTTACATCCAGGTGGTAATGAGCAACATTCTTCAGCTCCTCATTGTGCTGTTTTCCATCTCACTCCCTTACGGGTACTGGATCTCTATCTCACTCTGGCCTATTACAGGCTCTGGACCCCTTTGGATCTTCCCCGACCTCCAACTCCCTCTACTGTCCCTCTCTTATATAACACAGGATCAGTGGGTCGGACCCAGAGAAAAATGGACCAAAGAACCGGGAAAGCATGAACTCCTACCCTCCCATCTGGGACAGCTCCTAGCCAGCTATTTTCAACCTGCCTACATGCAGGACAAATAAAGTGGGTAATTTATCCCAGCGGGGACATAGTAGACAGCAATTAAAACCTGACAAGGTTTCTAACCCTTCCCCACTCTATCCAAAACAGAAAAAAGATACGTGGCTATGAATATGATATAAGGATAACTCCTTCAAAGTAATTCAACAGTTGGTGGATCTTGGCAATGGTGAGCGAAGGGCTCCCCAGTTTCCATGTCGTGGAAGATGGAAATGTAGATGATGTTTCCTGGAGGTCAAGTTGAAAAAACTTTAACCAGGAGATAAAGGAACAAAGCTAAGAGGTGAGTGCAATTTACATGTTACAGTCTCCTTCCCACACACCACCACTTGCTGGGCTTTTGTGGAGTTGTACTTTAACTATATCCCCAAGCATGAAAGCTGACAATGAAAATAACACAGAAGGTTGTAGCTCAGCCACTGTCGAGTCTCTATAGACTGTCTATGTCTATACAATAGGCAAAACAGTCTATTATTCCTTTGCAAAACTGAACAAAAATACACATATGGATAGAAACAACTGGACATGCTGTTTGACATCTGAAACAGAAAAAAATTAAATTGCCAAAGGCCATTGCATCACAAATACACCACAGTGACTTTTTCTCTCTCAGTGTCAGTGTGTTGGCCATTTGACCTCTACGGCTGCAATTCCTTTTCATGTGAGGCTTAATTGTCACTTAATGCTGTGTCATGCCATTCAGTGCCAGAGCTCTGCAGACTTGTCAAGTGTCATCCTTCCCAGCCAGATACATTACACTACATCTGAGTCCAGCCATCCTGGATTAGGATTTCTAAATACTTCACACTCGAGGTCCAGAAAACCATATGTGAAACCTGACCTGCTAAAGAATAGTATTTATTTTATGCTAATGTTAAAGGAATGTACCGCTCAGGGGTAAAATAAAACATGGTGGAAAACTGGCCAAGGTTTCATAGCTTGGGTGCACTGTTTTCTGATGTTCTAACCCTTTCTCAAGCAGGATTCCTCCAGAGGTTGCTAGGGGTTCCTTGAGCAATAAGCAATTTCTACCTCCCAGTTAAATAACCACTGACAACAAAGGTCTTTATTGTTTTTTGTAAGGAGGGATTCCTCTCAGTATTTTGGGTTCCATGCACCACTGTCACTCTCCTGACCTGCTTGCAAGTTCTTGATCAGTTAAGGAAGCTTGAGTAAAACCCCAAAGTGTTCTATACATTAGTAATATTGTTGTTCTTTCAATATTTTTGATGTGGAGTAGTTTCCTTGTACCTCTGCTGGCCCGGGATTAAAATACTGAAACTTGCATTAAAGTACTGTACATTTTCTTTAAGGGTGGAGGTCTGCTTGTGGCAATCTGTTCTAAGAAATATCTTTCAGGCTCCGTTCACACTGGAAACAGCTGCGGATCGCACAGGAGCGCTGTGCGTTCCTGTTTACCATTTCAGGGACCAATCAGGGCCGAATCTATGCCTGAATTCGGCCCTGAAACAGAGCCAAAGACGCACAGCGTTTCTGTGCAGTGCACTCCGCAGCCACAACGGAGATATGTGAACCGGCTCCATAGGGAGCCAGTCCAGTTTATTAGTGATAGTGTATATACACAGGATAGCAAAGCTCAAGCTGAGAACATGTCTCAATCCAAACAATCCAAACAATTCTAATAAAGTGAAGCAAGGGAAATTAATAATTCAACATGGGTTTTTCCAGAGATGAAAGTCTGGCTTGAGCCAAAGTTGTGAGGTGTGTAAAACTGGTCAATGGTGCCTAGTTTTATACTCTACCTCTTGAATAGAATGCACCTTTCCTCTTTTATTGAGTTGTGCTTCCACCACACCATGTCCTTCGCAAGCCCTACGCATCCTTGTGGTCCTTCAATCATAAATTCCCCAGATCCTTTCTGTCCCACATTCTACTAAATGTAAAGCCTTTTGTGTCCTTTGCTCCACTTTAAACCTAGCCAGAGGTTCATGCAGCTGATTCTGCATCTTCATCCACAGACATAAAATAAGTTAGCATTGATATAGGGCAGTGGTCTCCACACTGTGGCCCTTTGCTTGCCTTTATCTGGCCCTTTGTGGCACTATTCCTCTCACCAATATGAGGCAGTATTCATCCCACTTACACCAATGATGAGGCACCATTCCTTACACTAACACCAACAGTGGGGCATAATTCCTCCCAGTGACACCAAGAATGGGGCACAATTCCTCCTGCTAATACCAGTGATGAGGTACTATTCCTCCCATTGACACCAATGATGGGGTACCATACCTCCCACTAATACTAGTGATAGGGTACTATTCCTCCCATTGACACCAATGATACCAAAAACCAATTATGGGACACTATTTACTTTGACTCTGAGGGTCATTTTCTACTCCCAATGATCACAGTACAGCCCCCCTAATGTCAGAAGAACAGTAAACTGGCCCTTTGTTTAGAACGTTTGGAGACCCCTGATGTGGGGCGTCTCCTGATCAGTAGGCCAGGTAACTTCTCCCTAGACTTGCTTCTCCTATCTGCAGTGATCTCTGCATAAAATAAACACTGAATTTACTGACATGTGAGTATATGGAGTGGGTGGACCAATTCAGTTCTAAAAATTTAAATAGGAAACGTACATTTTCCTAACCATTTCCATTGTTTGTAGAAGTCAGAATTTCATTTTCTGATGAAGGATACATTTTAAATCTTGACTGAGAGTTTGGGTGATAGCCAGATGAACATGCAATCCGAATAAACATACAAGGACCAGCCTTGATAGGTCTATGTTGAAATGTTACCCTTTGCTCTGTATGAATAGCGTTGCTGCTGATTTAGCAAGGATGGACGTGCTGCAAGCCAAGGATGAGCTGTCAGAAAGGACAAATTTAGTGAAAAACAAGCAAGGTTCATGCACATAAAAAGGCTGCAATCCAAAATAATACCTGCTAAGTACAAATGAATAGGCATAGCTAGGCTTTATTGGACCAGTTCTGAAAAGCATGTCAAAGTTGAACTAAAAAAATAAAAATTTGCCCTTTGGTGTGTACATGTTCCTTTACTAGCCATGAGACTTTTTTTCAGTTAAACTAGATGTAAACCCAATCATTAAATGTCAAAAAAGAACCTGTTCCTGCTGACTATTTTACTAAAGGAAGAATATTATTTTATCTTGGTGTGCGGGATTCCTGTCGCTGGTACAACTGAATATTTTTATGTTTATTGCACTTTAATTCTTGTTTACAGTGCCTTGAAAAGGTATTCATACCCCTTGACATTTTCCACATTTATCATGTTACCACCAAAAACGGAAATGTATTTTATTGGGGTTTTATGTGATTGACCAACACAAAAGTAGCACATAATTGTGAAGTGGAAGGAAAATGATAAATGATTTTCAAAATTTTTTACAAATAAATATGTGAAAAGTGTGGCGTGCATTTGTATTCAGCCCACTTTACTCTGATACTCCTAACTAAAATCTAGTGGAAACAAATGTCTTCAGAAGTCGCCTGATTAGTAAATATAGTTCACCTGTGGGTAATTTAGGCTGTGCTCATACTATTGCGAATTGGATGCAGGTTTCTCCGCATCCAATTCGCATGATAGGAGACTGTGACCGGCTCTCAATGGAGCCGGTTCACACATCTCCGGGGCAGCCAGCAGAAGCAGAAGAGTCCTGTGCGTCTTTGGCTCCGTTTCAGGTCCAGATTCAGCCAAAAATTCTGACCTAATTCAGACCTGAAACGGTGAACGGGGATGTACCGGACCCCTTGCTGTGCCCCGTTGCCGCACATAGTGTGAACCCAGCCCAAAAGCAGAGTTCCAGGCTAAAATGCAACTAGGTCTTGAAAACCGTTGTCGTTTTATACTTTTATGTTGTTTTCAAGCTGGACTTCCATCTTACCTTGCCGCAGTGAGGTACGTAATTTCTGCGTTTGCATCGGCCCCTCCTCCACCCCCCTCTGCCTTCTGGGACCTATGTGTGTCCCAGAAGACGATGGGACCATTCAGAAAGCGCAGCACGACTCGCGCATGCGTAGTAGAAAGTAAGTTTCCTTTACTTGCAATGCAGGCGCCTGCACCCAAAGCCGATGGACAAATTGGCTTGGGGTGCTGGCATCACAGGAACCCTAGACAGGTAAGTGTCCTTATATTAAAAGTATTTGTAGCTGCTGACTTTTATTTGTTTTTTACAGGCTGGAACCCCACTTTAATCTCAGTATAAATAAAGCTGTTTCTTTGAGATTTGTTAGAGAACCTTAGTGAACAAACATCATCATGAAGCCCAAGGAACACACCAGGAAAAAAGTTGTGGAGAAGTTTAAAGCAAGGTTAGGTTGTAAAAAAATATCCCAAGCTTTGAACATCTCACGGAGCACTGTTCAATCCATCATCCAGAAATGGAAAGAGTATGGCACAACTGTAAACCTACCAAAGCATGGCCGTCCACCTAAACTGATAGGCTGGGCAAGGGGAGCAATAATCAGAGAAGCAGTCAAAAGGGCCCATGGTAACTCTGGAGGAGAGATCCACAGCTCAGGTGGGAGAATCTGTCCACAGGACAACTATTAGTCGTGCACGCCACAAATATGGCCTTTATGGAAGAGTGGCAAGAAAAAAGCCATTGTTAAAAGAAAGTCATAAGAAGTCTTGTTTGTAGTTTGCAAGAAACCATGTGGGGGACACAGCAAACGTCTGCAAGAAGGTGCTCTGATCAGATGAGACCACCATTGAACTTTTTGGCCTAAAAGCAAGTAGCGGTACCCCCGTAGGGGCTGCTGAAATTTTGGATTGTCTGACAACCTGCCAGCCCTGCCTTCACTTCAGGCATTCTGAGTCATGAAACGCTCACTGATTTTTTTATTTTTTATTGAGGGATATAACTTGGATGGGGATTGACTATATGGGATGCCCAGTAAAGAATCAATGGCAATTGGTTTGGGTCAAACTATGTACACTCCCTGTACATAATCCTTCAACTTCCTCCTGCACACTTTTGCTTGAAGTTACCTCTCCTCCCTCCTCCAGCACATCACTTGCTGCAGACTGTTACTCTCTATAACCTCCAGCACATCACTTAATTCCCAGGACCAGCTAGCACATTTGTATGTGTAGAGCCCTGGGGTTTAGTCAGGGAGCTCCTCACCAAATTCCTTGTCAGGAGTAGCTACTGTAGGTAATTGCTAAGGATCCATTGATTTCTCCCTAAGTTTGGCCTGGTTGTACTTTCCTCTTCTACCACTAGGTGGCCAGGCACTTGGAGGTTTTTGATTGAGGACAACTCAAGGTCAGGGTATGGGTATATGGGGTATCACGGCCAATGGGCAGGAATTTTGTTTAATCCCTTGGCCTGCTGGCAGAGCCTATATATTCGGGGGAGGTCAGGTGATCCAGGGTCTTATGTGCCACCAGGACCTCCATCTGGGTGGACAAGTGTTGTTTGCCACAGGCTGCTAGGCCAGAAATTGGGCCAAGATCACCCCCCCAGACTGGGGAGCTTCCTCAAAGACAGCCTCCACACTCTCTTACTCCAGCTCTTCCACCAACAACCCCTTCCTTAGCTGGGCTGACCCCTGGTATTTAAGGAGGCCTGCCCCCTGCCAATCCTGGTTGGGGATTCATCGGGGCTCCCCGAAACACCCCAGGCAGCTCCACCTCTCCTCTCCTCCTCTCTTTCCAGAACTTTCTCACAAACTCTGGAAAGAAGAGGGAAGTCTCAGTAATGCTGACTGTGAGTCACCAGCTGCTACACTGAGCCACTCCCAGCCCGGATTAGAACAAAACAAACATGCCTGACTACCAGCCAGGCCTGCCTAAATTTACTTGTCTTAACAAAATTCCTACCTCTAGCACCTATCTACCTAGAGGGTGCTACAAGCAAAACACTATGTGTGGCGGAAAACTAACACTGAACACACCATCCCCCCAGTGAAACATGGTGTTGGCAGCATCATGTTGTGGGGATGCTTTTCCTCACCAGGGACAGGGAAGTTGGTCAGAGTTGATGTGAAGATGCATGGAGCCAAATACAGGGCAATCTCAGAAAAAAACCTGTTAGTGTCTGCAAAAGACTTGAGACTGGGGCGGAGGTTCACCTTCCAGCAGAAGAACGACCCTAAACATACAGCCAGATCTACAATGGAATGGTTTAGATTAAAGCATATTCATGTGTTAGAATGGCCCAGTCAAAGTCCAGACCTAAATGAAATTGAAAATCTGTGACAAGACTTGAAAATTGCTGTTCACAGACGCTCTCCTTCCAATCTGACAGAGCTTGAGCTATTTTGCAAAGAAGAATGGCCAAAAATGTCACTCTCTAGATGGGCAAAGCTGGTAGAGACATCCCCGAAAAGATGTAATTGCAGAGAAAGTTGGTTCTACAAAGTATTGACTCAGGGGGGCTGGATACAAATGCACGCCACACTTTTCACATATTTAATTGTAAAAGATTTGAAAAATCATTTATCATTTTCCTTACACTTCACAATTATGTGCAAATTTGTGTTGGTCTATCATATAAAATCCCAAAAAAATACATTTACGTTTTTGGTTGTAACATGACAAAATGTGAAAAGGGGTAGGAATACTTTTTCAAGGCACTGTATATTGCTGTATTGATTTTAATGTATTTTATATTTATTTAGCTTTAGATTATTTGTGAGCGCAGTGCACATTATAGTAAACTATCACACAAACTGCCTGAACAAGGATCTTAAAATGGTATTAAACCCAAAACCATAATACTAATATATTGCATTACCAATCATTAGATGTGGTGGCTACTTTCTATGGCTTTTTTGTCTGTTTTCACCTGGAGATCCTGCTAGTAACACACCTCCTGTATTAGCATAGCTCCCAACTGTCCTTGATTTTGAGGGACTGTCCCTGATTTGGAACAAAGTCCCTCTGTCCAGTGGCGGCCCGTCCATTAGGGGCGCCCAAGGACCGCCCCCTCTATCTACGGCCACCACCTTCCATTCATGCGTACAGCCCCTTTCAGGACACCGGGCGCATGAATTACATCGGCGGGGGTGTTTTTTTGAAGCACCTGGTAAGAGCCAGAGGCTCTAATAGGCTTCAAAATAGGGTGGGCTCGTGGCGCAGAACATTGCGCTACGAGCCCACCCAAGTGTTACAACAGGGAATGAATATTCACTATTGGAACACCGATCCTCAATCTGGCCAATCAGAAGCAGGTGGAGGGAGGAAACGGAAGTTGCTGCAATGCCCGTGGAGAGCAGGGGAAGGTAAAGTCATCGCTGGCGCCGAGCAAGGAAAGTCACCAGTGAAGCCTGGGAGAAGCGCTGCCCACCATAGATGGGGTAAGTGCACCAGACCCGACCGACTGGGGGGGATGGTGGGACTGTTTGCCGCCCCCCCCAAAAAAAATTACCACCAGCCGCCACTGCCTCTGTCTCTCTTTCCTCTTCATTTGTCCCTCATTTTGGTCTGATCTAGATACTGTAGTTGTATATAAAATCTTATTTTATTTTTCAAAAAGTGTTTCCCAGTGCTACATCTGTCATCCAATTACTAAATTGCTGCATTTGTAAGGCCCATTTCACACGATCGGACCGTTCAGGTCCGCCTGTCAGTTTTGACGGCGGATCTGAACGGGCGCTCCATGTTAGCCTATGGAGCGGCGGATGTCAGCGGAGACATGTCCGCTGACATCCGACCCGGTCCGATACACAAAAAGCAGACGGATGGCCCTACGTCCAGATCCGTCGCTGGCGGATCGGATCGGGTGAGATCTGATTAAAACGGACATGCTGTCCGTTTTCATCCGATCCCTCCATAGGCAGCAGTGGCACCTGACAAGCCCCTCCCCACTCAGTGAGCAGAGAGGGACCTGTCATCCGCCGGCTCAGCGGAGATCAATGGAGAGATCTCCCGCTAAGCCGGCGGACCGAGGAGGGCTCCGTGGAAAGGGAGTTCGCCTCGTGTGAATGAGGCCTACATTTCAAATGCCAGTACATTATAAAGGAATAGTCGTGGTAAAAATAAAAAGCAATTCTGGGCTTAAAGTTAATGTACACCCGAAAAAATTTTTTTATATATATATCATAATGTAGAGTATAAGATTTCCTATCATTTGAGCCCAGTCTTGCCACAAAGAGTTAATCCAGCTCTGAGCAATCCTCTTTTATTGTTCAGTGAGAAAAATCTTGACAAACTGAGAAAAACTTTGTCAAATCCTCCCCCTTGCTGTGAGTGACAGGTGATTTACAATTCTCGTGCACTAGCCTAAGACACAGGCATTATTTTTTAATTCCCTCCCCCACTCCTTTCTTCAGCAGCTCTGCTAGGATTGGATGTTCCACGCCTCAGCATGATTGGGCATGCTGAAGTCATGTGGTTACTTTCCTGTCTTTTCACTGGATGTTAGAGATCATAGCAGAAGTTTAGTGTTAGAAATACACAGGAGAAAATGCATATTGACAAGGGGAGTGTAGAGGTGGGCGGGGAGTCTACTGACATCACGACTCCACCCACCGAGCTCCAGACAACAGACCCCGCCCACAGAATCTGCAGTTTTTCGGCTCTCATAACAGACAGAGGGGAGACATTTGACAGGTAAAGATACATGCAGGAGGCATGTATATCCTTATAGATAACCCCTATGGCAGTAGTTTAGAAAGGATGACATTGGGTTTACATCCACTTTAACTAATCCTTTTTTGTATAATTCTCCTTTAAGGAGGAATGAAAGGGGATGTGTCCTATGCCTACACACTTTTGCTAATAGTTGGGAGGTCTGTATTAGTGAGACACAACTCTGGAGGAATGAGAACAAGAGGCACAGACAGCAGCATTGTCAGCCTGGGGGGAGGGTAGTGTTAAATGTATTAGCAGATTAAAATAAAACTTTACTTAAAGAGGAACTATAGTCTGCTCACATAATTTGTAGAAAACATCTTTGCCATTCTGAAGCTTCCCTCCAACCACTTTGCATATTATTTTATATACACTGTGATTCTGTACTTGCCAAATATGCAGCAGAAATCTCCCTCCACTGAGTCTGGCTGCAATCATTTTAACTGTGGGCAGCTGAAGCTGCTGCCTGTTAACTTCCTGGATTTACACAGACACACAGAAGCTCACCTTGAGCTCAGCAGCTCTCATTGGCCCTCTTATAACTCATCTCTCCCCCCCCCCCCCTTCCTGGCAAATTCTCACAAGAGTTAGAGAGAGCTCTATGCATCATGTCATTAGCCTAGGCTTTTTACCAGACAAGAAACAAGAAGTAGACTGTATAAAAGGTATTTACTGGCAGAAAAAAAAAGTTTTACTATCCAAAGTTAAAACAACAAGAAGGGCAGAAGATTTAATAGATAGAAAGATGAAAAAATAAAGAAATATAAAGCATAAAAAAGGAAACTAATGCAGCCACCACATCTAAGAATTGTTACTCCTCTATATAATATATGTTTGCTTTTGGGTTTAATGCCACTTTAATAATTCTAGGAAAACTGCAAGTCAGTTTACCCCCTTTAGTGGATCACCCCAGAAACCCTTACTCTACAGAACGGCGGGAGCCAGCATCGAAGGGGGAGCATTTTTTTTTATTTTCAGCAGGTCGGTGGCGTTGGCGGAGAAAGAAGACATTGCTGGAGGAAGCGGAGAAAGAAGACATTGCTGGAGGAAGCGGAGAAAGGAGACGTCGGTGGAGGAAGCAGAGAAAGGAGACGTCGGTGGAGGAAGCGGAGAAAGGAGACATCGGTGGAGGAAGCGGAGAAAGGAGACATCGGTGGAGGAAGCGGAGAAAGGAGACATCGGTGGAGGAAGCGGAGAAAGGAGACATTGGCGGAGGAAGCAGAGAAAGAAGACATAGGCGAAAGAAGGGGAGAAAGAAGACATCGTGATTGATGCTGGAGCTACGACGGGGGGACAGTCTTCATTTTTAATAAAGGACTTGTCAAAAAACGTCTTTTGTTTTTTTGTAACACTACACTGCTGTTTTTTTTTTTTTTTTGGTGAATGGGTAGGGGTACAGTGTACCCCATACTCATTCACATAGAGGGTGGACAGGACCTTCCAGATTCTGATAAGCCCCCTGCCTGCAGACCCCCCCAACCACCGGCCAGGGTTGTGAGGAATAGGTACTTGTCACCAAGGTGCTTTGGGGCAGGGGGGGCAGAGACCCCCCCTGCCCCAAAGCACCCCCCCCATGTTGAGGGCATGTGGCCTGGTATGGTTCAGAAGGGGGGAATTTTCTAGCCAGCAATTCTTTTTTTTACAGTCAGCTGTCAGCGGGAAACCCCACTGACAGCTGATGACTCATCAGTTGTTAAGAACGCAGCAGCCAGCTTCCCGGCTCGCTCCTTAGCAACCAGCTATATACAGTGTTTTTAAACGGAAAGTAAAAAAAAAACACAATACGAATTTTAAAAACGCAGCAATTGCGTTTCTGGTGTGACTCAATTTAAGGCTATTACATGCAAAACGCAATCTGCTGCGGGAAAAAAGTCCCTGACCCTTTTCAAAAATGCACTGGCTGAAAAACACATAAATGTTTCTGCAAAACGGAAAACACACAAAAAAGCGCATAGGTGTGAACATTGGGTAAAAGGACCACAACCTAAACAAAGAGGAAACATACCCCCCATCCAGGAGCTGTCCCTGGTGTCCTGTACATCTGTTATACAGTGGGCTGCAAAAGGCGGATACCAAGTCAAATTCAGGTTCTTATATTAGTTGCTTTAAAAATACTCTTACCGATTTTTAATGAATACATAGCTGCATAATTTGCCATTAATTTTTATTTTTTTCCTGGGGTTTAGGTTTATTCGTAGCGTGGCAGGGCAACTTTAACCTTTTTCCTATACCTCATTGTATGAGCTCTCAGAAAAATAACATTTCCAAGTAACTGATTTCGAGTGATGAAAAATTAGACCTGACCTGGCCAAACTGAGACATATGGGAATAAAAAACAGCCAAGTATAACGTGGTATTTTCCATTGCCTTTCAGTTTCCATAAGCAAGACCACATTATCATGCTCAGTTCCTTAATGTGGTCCCATTGTGAACACAGAGAGGTCACTGGGTCGCGCAATGACCTCTATGGGTCTAAGTACAACTCATTGACCTCTATATTTAACTGAGGACATACTCTCAATCATGAAATCTCAATCCCACACATGTATTAACAGACAGAGCAAGATAGGGGGGCAGCCAGGAAACAGAGACATGACCTTTGTCAAAATAGTACAACAGGCGCTCTGTTGGGTGACCCTCATCACATATAAGACTTCTTGTGTGTGCTGGAAACAGACAGACCTAACAATGGGTTGCTCTGAAAAATCTTAGTATGCGGAAAAATTGAGAATTATCAACACCTTGGCAACCCAAATATATGTCAGCAGTTACCATAAAGAGCTGCATGACCATACGCCATATGTCGTAAACAACCAGCACGGCAACATTTGAACTTTAAAAACTTTTTAAAAGTTACATAAGTAACATTTATTGTTGACGTCAATTCCAAGGCAGGCCTCGGCACACAATGTTTGGCAATGATAAGATGCCATGTCCTCAGGCACAGAGGGAGGTTCTTTGGGTTTCGTAAATTAACAAAAATCAAAGCCTGTAGATGCTTTAATTCACATATTTACTATTTCACTATTTATAAAACTGTTCTCTCTATTCATTGTTGCAACCTGTTCATCTAACTCTTCACCCCATGCAGCACATGCTCAGTTCCCCTGCTCATTCTGCTGCCAACAGCAAAGTGATGTGGCAGGTGTGTCCCTACTCAGGTGTTGCCACAGACAGGGTGCATCACAGGCACCATCAAGGCAGATGGTTTCCCTACCCAAGAGGACGGCATAGTTCTAGTGTTGAGGTCACTTTTCATAGTCAGGACTCGGAGGCAAGAGCCAACGCAATGGGACAAGGAGCTTTCCAAGATAAGTAACCTACTGAAATCAATGACTCTTACGCTCCCACTGGCCACCAAAAGTAAAGGGACACCATAACCACCAACCACCACCAACTAGAAGGGGCCAACACATTGAATACCAACTAATAGGGGCCATTATACTGACCAAAGATCAAAAGAGCACCTTGGGGTGGACACGAAAGCTGTAAGCTTGTGCAGAATAAAATGGAAAATTGCAAACTCCATGTTTTCTTCACAGATACACTCTATTCTCGAGGAAAAAACAAGACTTGAAAGCACCTGTGGTCAGTAGGAGGAAGAATAGTGCCTCATCATTGGTTTCAGTGGGAGGACTAGTGCCCCATCATTGCTTTTAGTGGGAAGAATAGTGCCCCATCATTGGTTTCAGTGGGAAGAATAGTGCCCCATCATTGGTTTCAGTGGGAGGAATAGTGCCCCATTATTGGTTTCAGTGGAAGGAATAGTGCCCCATCTAAGGTTTTATTGGGAGGAATAGTGCCCCATCATTTGTTTCAGTGGAATCAGTAGCACCCCATCATTGGTGTTAGTGGAAGGAATAGCGCCCCATCATTGGTATCAGTGTAAGGAATAGTGCCCCATCATTGGTGTCAGTGGGAGGAATAGTGTCCCATCATTGGTTTCAGTGGGAGGAAAAGTGCCCCATCATTGGTGTCAGTGGAAGAAATAGTGCCCCATCATTGGTGTTAGTGGAAGGAATAGTGCCCCATCATTGGTGTCAGTGGGAGGAATAGTGCCCAATCATTGGTATCGGTGGGAGCAATAGTGTCCCATCATTGATTTCAGTGGAAGGAATATAGCCCCATCATTGGTATCAATGGAAGGAATAGTACCCCAGGGGGGGGAACAGTGCCCTAAAGACTGGATAAAAGCAAGCTGAATGCCTTAAGAGTTCCCTAAGGTGCCCCTGATGATGTCATTTCTGACGAAACGGCCGTAGGGTAGACACGCTCGTACCAACGGCGCATGCGCGGAGTTTCGTTTTTGAGCTGAGTTTGTTTTTAATTACGTCCTTGCAAGGAAAAGTTTTATGGATGCCGATGTGGCGATTTTTAATAAAGGAAAGTCAAAACGCTCTACACTATTGGAGTTTCTTTCTTTCCCCTTGGTTATCTGGAAGTGATTTTTTCATGATTGGGTTGCTGTCTGGAGGCTTATGGAGACCATTTGCTGACACACATTTACCACCCTGGAAGAGATCCATTCGTTGTGAAGACAACACCACGAGTTGATGCTATTATGCCTCTGATCAGAGGCTGGTCTGGTAAGCCTTTAATCTATACAAGGTGACGGGCGTACATCACGGTGACAGTCACGAATTTATTCCCACAACAAAGTCACTTCAATCCTCAATTTTTTATGGACACTTTTGTTTCTGTATTTTGAACTTTACTAAGATATGTGGATGTGGTGGTATTAACCACACACGTATCCCTATGGTGAAGCACTTCTTTTATATATTTTTATATATTTGTGCATGATTTATTTTCATTGTTTATGGTTCACATATAACAGTTAATTATTTATTCATTAGCACCATTTTTTGGGTTTTGCATATATCCAGCGCTGCACTTCTTTCTGTATTTAACTCGAACTAAGGGATCAAGCCCAACCCCTGAAAAACTACCCCACACCATAACCACCCCTCCGCCAAATGATTTGAACCGGTGCACAAAGTAAGGTCTATAAAGACATGGATGATCGAGTTTGGGGTGGAGGAACTTGACCGGCCTGCACAGAGTCCTAAACTCAACCCGATAGCCAGGCCTTCTCATCCAACATCAGTTCCCGACCTCACAAATGAACTTCTGGAAGTATGGTCAAACATTCCCATAGACACAGCGCTGTGTCTTAGCCTAGGCCAACAGGGCCCAGGCCTAGGGCGACACTTTGTGGGGGGGCGGCAAATAAGCCGCCCCCCACATGTTAAAAAGCTCTCCCCTCCTCCCGGGTCCCGCTGCAAAATAGTCAGCGGCGGCTTTTGTGTAGCCGTTACACTGTATGTCATTATATCAGTGTCATTATGGCATGGGGCGGACTGTGCGGGCGGGCAGCAACTGGCACCCCCATAAAGCGGGCGGTGATTGTCCAGACCGGCCACACTCAGTACAACTGCCGGAGCCTAATGTTCCGCCTACTTTCCTCCACGGCATCCTTCCTGCCCGGGCTCTGTCGACTCAATGAGAGAGAGTAGGACGAGGGGAACTCACAGGCAGGCCAGCCCACCCGCCTGCCCGTCCAGCAAGCACTGGTGCATCCTCCTCCTAATTAACATGTGGTGCAGACCTGCTGCTTGTCAGACCCGGACAAAAGCTGCAACTAAATGCCACATGGGTCTGATAGGTTACAGGCAGGGACAGAAGCTATCTCTTTTATGAAAGAAAGCACCATGTCTCTTCCTTCTGTGCTCAACAAGAGCAGTTGCATTTCGTTTACAACTGCTTTCTATCTTAGGAGCAATAGGATCAATCAAATATAAAGTGATCAATATGCATTACATTAATATACAGATACTAATAAAGTGATTTGTGCTACAAATTCATTAAACAGTCGGCATTCAGTGAAAATTCGTATGCTCCAAAGTGCTCCATGCTATAGTCGATACATAATTTATGTACAATAATAAGCTGTGATATGAAAGTGCTCAGTGCCTCTATGCATTATTCCAGTGCCCCAGGTGTCACACTCTGTGCCCCCCTCCTATGTGTCCTCACTCACCGGAACAATAAAATATCTACGCCTCGTGACAGATAGATCAGGTCAGCCTCATATTTACTTCTCTACTCCATGTACATGTTGAAAGAGTAAAGACCGGGCATGGGCACCCATAGTGTAAATCCATTTTATTTGATTAAAAATACATTACAAGTAGCTGCTACTCACACATAAAACTGCTCGTTCCCAAGCTACAAGCGTTTCCTACACTATGAATTTACACAATGAATACCTGGTGTTTACTCTTTCATGTACATGGTGGGACTGCGCCATTGCGGCGGACAAATCGGACACTGTCTGACTTTTTTGGGGACCAGTGACACTAATGCAGTGATCACTGTCACTGTACTAATTTATTATTCATTTATTTATATCAGGTACTTCTATAGTGACATCAAAGTGGAGCCTAAAGAGTAAGGGGTGTGGTTTACAGATGATAGGGCGGGTCTTACACGTGAAGGGGCGTGTCCTTTACAGAAAGGGGTGGGTCATATTTAAATTAGGGGGTGCACAAGTTTAGTCAGGCCTAGGGCAGCACAAAACCTAAATACACCACTGCATAGACACACTCCTAAACCTTGTGGACAGCCTTCCCGGAAGAGTTGAAGCTGTTATAGCTGCAAAGGGTGGGCCAACTCAATAGTGAACCCTACGGACTAAGACTGGGATGTCATTAATATTCATGTGCGTCTTAAGGCAGGAGTCCCAATACTTTTGGTAAAATAGTATATATATATATATATATATATATATATATATATATATATATATACAGTATCTCACAAAAGCGAGTACACCCCTCACATTTTTGTAAATATTTTATTATATCTTTTCATGTGACAACACTGAAGAAATGACACTTTGCTACAATGTAAAGTAGTGAGTGTACAGCTTGTATAACAGTGTAAATTTGCTGTCCCCTCAAAATAACTCAACACACAGCCATTAATGTCTAAACCTCTGGTAACAAAAGTGAGTACACCCCTAAGTGAAAATGTCCACATTGGGCCAAATTAGCCATATTCTCTCCCCGGTGTCATGTCATGCATTAGTGTTACAAGGTCTTGGGTGTGAATGGGGAGAAGGTGTGTTAAATTTGGTGTTATCGCTCTCACTCTCTCATACTGGACACTGGAAGTTCAACATGGCACCTTTTGGCACAAAAAACCCTCTGAGGATCTGAAAAAAAGAATTGTTGCTCTACATAAAGATGGCCTAGGCTATATAGAAGATTGCCAAGACCATGAAACTGAGCTGTAGCACGGTGGCCAAGACCATACAGCGGTTTAACAGGATAGGTTCTATTCAGAACAGGCCTTGCCATGGTCGACCAAAGAAGTTGAGTGCACATGCTCAGCGTCATATCTAGAGGTTGTCTTTGGGAAAGAGACATACGAGTGCTGCCAGCATTGCTGCAGAGGTTGAGAGGGTGGGGGGTCAGCCTGTCAGTGCTCAGACCATACACCACACTGCATCAAAAAGTCTGCATTGCTGTTGTCCCAGGAGGAAGCCTCTTCTAAAAAAAGATGCACAAGAAAGCCCGCAAACAGTTTGCTGAAGACAAGCAGACTGAGCACATGGATTACTGGAGCCATGTCCTGTGGTCTGATGAGACCAGGATAACTTATTTGGTTCAGATGGTGTCCAGTGTGTGTGGTGGCAACCAGGTGAGGAGTACAAAGACAAGTGTGTCTTGCCTACAGTCAACCATGGTGATGGGAGTGTCATGGTCTGGGGCTGCATGAGTGCTGCCGGCACTGGGGAGCTACAGTTCATTGAGGGAACCATGAATGCCAACATGTACTGTGACCTACTGAAGCAGAGCATGATCCCCTCCCTTCGAAGACTGGGCCGCAGGGCAGTATTCCAACATAACGACCCCAAACACACCTCCAAGATGACCGCTGCCTTGCTCAAGAAGCTGAGGGTAAAGTTGATGGACTGGCCAAGCATGTCTCCAGACCTAAACCCTATTTAGCATCCGTGAGGCATCCTCAAACAGAAGTTGGAGGAGCGCAGGGTCTCTAACATCCACCAGCTCCGTGATGTCGTCACGGAGGATTGGAAGAGGACTCCAGTGGCAACCTGTGAAGCTCTGGTGAACTCCAGCCCCAAGAGGGTTAAGGCAGTGCTGGAAAAAATTGGTGGTCACACAAAATATTGACACTTTGGGCCCAATTTGGACATTTTCACTTAGGGGTGTACTCACTTTTGTAGCTAGCGGTTTAGACATTAATGGCTGTGTGTTGAGTTATTTTGAGGGGACAGCAAATTGACACTGTTATACAAGCTGTACACTCACTACTTTACATTGTAGCAAAGTGTCATTTCTTCAGTGTTGTCACATGAAAAGAGATAAGAAAATATTTACAAAAATGCACTTTGTAAATTTTCTCAATGCTTTAATTTTTAGTGGATTTTTTTAAAATAAAGGGGGCTGGTAGTAAATATGCAGGCCTTGCATTTAGCTGCAAGGCTTTCTGTAAGGTACACTGAGGGGACTTTCTGATTTGAACACAGCAGCATAGTTTCCTGGAAATCATTAGTAGTTCATGGATTGGTTTCATCTTTGTCTGCAATATATCTTTAATCAGCAAAGAAGAATACAAAAGGCCCATGGATTGTCCAGCCCATATTTTAGGACAACAGCTGCTTTGTGGATTGATGAACTCTGTGAAATAGTGTTATCAAGTGTATTTTAACGTGAACTTTCACTTCTTCCCTCAATAAACAAACCCCAAACTGTTTGCAAAAAAAAAACCTTGTTTAAAGATCACAAGATGACTACGTGCTGTCTAGGACTAAATGTCATGATTTTATTTTTCTGTTAAGCCTGGAGATTCAGTTTAAAGTTACGGTTAAACTCTAAATGTTAATAGTTAGATAAATGGTAGGGGATGGTAGGGGACACAGCCTACCTTCCCAGGATTATTTTTCCCAATGACCAATCTACTGTTTAAGGCCTGATTCACACCTATACATTTTTAGTGCTTTTTGCAGATTTGCACTTCAGTCCATTTAACCACTTGCCAACCAGTCACCGCAGTTTTACTGCGGCAGAATGGCACGACTGGGCGAAAAAACGCACGCCCGCTGCTCGCGCCCAGAAGCCGATGTGAGTGCCTGGCGGGCGATCTATCATCTCCCCTACACAGCTCCATCCCCCTTCAGTTAGAACACAGAGAAGGAACACAGTTAACCCCTTGATCGCCCCCTAATGTTAATCCCTTCTCTGCCTGTGACATTTTTACAGTAATCAGTGCATTTTTATAGCACTGATCGCTGTATAAATGCCAATGGTCCCAAAAATGAGTCAAAAGTGTCCGATGTGTCCCCTATTTTGTAGACGCTATAACTTTTGCGCAAACCAATCAATATACGCTTATTGCAATTTTTATTACCAAAAATATGTAGAAGAATACATATCGGCCTAAACTGAGAAAAAAATGTGCTTTTTTTAAAAAAAAAATGGGAATATTTATTATAGCAAAAAGTACAAAATATTGTGTTTTTTTCAAAATTGTCGCTCTTTTTTTGTTTATAGCGCAAAAAAATAAAAACCGCAGAGATGATCAAATACCACCAAAAGAAAGCTCTATTTGTGGGGAAAAAAGGGCATCAATTTTGTTTGGGTACAGCGCCGCACGACCGCGCACTTGTCAGTTAAAAGCTACGCAGTGCCGAATCGCAAAAAATGGCCCGGTCATTCAGCAGCCAAATCTTCTGATGCTGAAGCGGTTAACATGGTTTCCTATGGAACACGTTCTGTAGTGCAAATCTGCAAAATGCAAAAAAGCACTAAAAATACATAGGTGTTAATCAGGCCTAAAGTCCAACCTGTTGATTCTGGGAACCTACATTAAGCCTTCCATCCTGTAAGCCAGTTGTTCCCAACTCCACCCATTATTGCCCCCGTGTCATCTTACTGTCAATATTTTTAATGAGAAGCCCAAAGCAAAAAATAAATAAATAAGCGAAGGGCTAACGTGACTGGGCAAACAGAGGAATCAGGGATAGAGAGGGTTAATTTTATGATGGTGAACATAGGAAGGTGCATGTACAGTGATTGGTGGGTGCACAGTGGTAGGAGGGGCCCCAAGGGGTATTCAAGCTGGGATTGCAAAGTTTTAGGCATTGGAGGAAGATTGTTGAAGAAGAAAGTTCCCGCCCTCCCACCCCTGCACTGGATAAATTCCCTTTTGTTGGTTATGGCGGTTGGGGTCTTTGGAGGCATTGTAAAATCTGCTGTGATTATCATATTGGGGACCCATCTAGGGTGTGGAGTGCCATGTGTAATACCAGTTAGCCATGGTTTAACTGGTAGGTTGAACTGTGAGATATATGCAGAGAGTTGGGGTTGTCTCCGAGCCAGTGTGGTGCGGTTGGGGACCGTGAAAGTAGTTCCGCAGACACAATGTGGATGTTTCAGACTGTGTGCATCCAAAGATCGGCAACCTTATGTTTATGGTTATTGCATTATTAATATTGTTTCTGTTTAAAGAATGTTTTTTCTTATATTTGGTTATTTGTTATTAAATGGCCGCTACGCCCAATTTTACTCCAAAAGGTGTCCTGTGTTTATTATAGTTAAGTATAGCATAGTGGTCATTATCACATTGGGTGATGACATATGTTGTGCCTAAGGCTGGGTTCACACTGGTGCGACACGACAGCCGTCCTACTTTGGATCCGACTTTGCCCTGCGACATGAAGCCGGCATGTGTCCGACTTTCAATGAACGGGGATCCGACGTGGATCCCCGCCAATGCTCGGCATTGTGTTTGGTATGAATCTTTAGGGGAAACTCCGCGCCAAATTTTAAATAAAAATCCGGCATGGGTTCCCCCTCCAAGAGCATACCAGGCCCTTGGGTCTGGTATGGACCTTGAGGGGAACCCCCTACGCCGAAAAAACGGCGTGGGGGGTCGCCCCCAATCCATACCAGACCCTTATCCGAGCACGCAGCCCGGCCGGACAGGAATGGGGTGGGGACGAGCGAGCGCCCCCCCCCTCCTGAACCGTACCAGGCCGCATGCCCTCAACATGGGGGGGCTGGTGCCTTGGGGGAGGGGGCGCGCTGCGGCCCCCCACCCCAAAGCACCTTGTCCCCATGTTAATGAGGACAAGGGCCTCTTCCCGACAACCCTGGCCGTTGGTTGTCGGGGTCTGCGGGCGGGGGCTTATCGGAATCCGGGAGCCCCCTTTAATAAGGGGGCCCCCAGATCCCGGCCCCCCACCCTATGTGAATGAGTATGGGGTACAGCGTACCCCTACCCATTCACCTAGGAAAAAAGTGTCAATTTAAAAAAAAACACTACACAGGCCAGGGTTGTCGGGAAGAGGCCCTTGTCCTCATCAACATGGGGACAAGGTGCTTTGGGGTGGGGGGCCGCAGCGCGCCCCCTCCCCCAAGGCACCAGCCCCCCCATGTTGAGGGCATGCGGCCTGGTACGGTTCAGGAGGGGGGGGGGCGCTCGCTCGTCCCCACCCCATTCCTGTCCGGCCGGGCTGCGTGCTCGGATAAGGGTCTGGTATGGATTGGGGGCGACCCCCCACGCCGTTTTTTCGGCGTAGGGGGTTCCCTTCAAGGTCCATACCAGACCCAAGGGCCTGGTATGCTCTTGGAGGGGGAACCCATGCCGGATTTTTATTTAAAATTTGGCGCGGAGTTCCCCCTCAAGATCATCTGAGCACAAGTCGCGTGCCGAAGTCGGATCATGCAAGACGGCAATCCGACTTTGATCCGACTTCAATGATAGTCAATAGGCTGAAGTAGGATCAAAGTCGGACCAAAGTAGTACAGGGAGCATTTCTAAAGTCGGAACGACTTGTGTCGGACCAGTTAGGACGGCTCCCATAGGGAAACATTACATTTCACACGTCATGCGACATGAGCTCCCAATGTCGGAGCGTTTGTCGGACCAGTGTGAACCCAGCCTCAGTCATGAGTTCTGGCTATTTACAGCTGAACCCCAGGCAGCTAGCAGACTCAAATCAATGCAGCTCCGTATTAATTAATACAGGGGTGATCAACCTTGGCAGTCCATCTATTGTGGAACTACAAGTCCCATGGACCACTGCAAGATTGACCGCCACTGGCATAACTTCCAGAGGCAGAGGCATTATGGGATTTGTAGTTTCAACAGCGGTTGTGTCGAGCCTGTCTACCCTGAGGCCTGAATTAACAAGCTGCTGTTTTTGAAATGCAGGCTGTAACTGAACTGGACTTGGTATTAGCCTCTTCCAGTCTTCTGTACAGCAAAGCTCAGACCAGGAAAGGGAAAAGCAGGAAAAAGAGCTGATCAGATGTGTTGCAGTGCTCAAAAGGGACCAAACGGGGTAATCATGTATGCTGCATGAACATGTGAAGGAAAAAGGAAGAAGAAGGAAAAAGGAATAGAAGGAAAGAACAGAGGAATGAACTCATCAAACTGCTTCTCTTCTCTTTACTGTCCTATAACAGGATGTGGGCAGGAATCTAGCCATATTGCTTAGCTGCCATAGAGAAACATTTGGTCTCCACTGTTTGTCTAGAGTAGACTGTGTGCATCTCAGACTTGATGGGCTGAAATCCTTTGGCAAGTAAACCAGCACCCATATATTGTATGTATTTTATCTGAGTATTTGAGTACTTGCTTGGAGTGCAGCTGGAACTAAGGGCTGTGAATCACTGGAACAACTTGTCCCTAAAAACGCTGAATGACAACCAGCTCTTCAAAGTTTTCACTTTTATTATTGCTCAATACCCTGTTACTCGCATGCGCAGTGCGCACCCAGCTGTGAAGCTGCAAGCTGTCACAGCTGGGTGCCCACACTTGCAATGCCAGCGCTGGGGAGAGACGAGGGAGAGAGACGAGGGTTTGGGCGCCCGCTTCGCTGGACCATGGGACAGGTGAGTGTGTGTTTATTAAAAGTCAGCAGTTATACTTTTTGTATCTGCTGACCTTAAATAAACTCAAAAACGCCTGGAACTCAAAATTTAGGCTGAAACTAAATTTAGTTTTTGGTTTCATTGCAGTCGTGGAACAGTAATTTATAGAAATAAGAAGCTTTGCTAACCATTTTGATTATAACTTCACTTATGTGTATCAGAAAATCTAACAATGTATTTAAAGTGACAACCTCATCTTAATATAAATTAACATCAATACTCACAATCAATTGTGCATGCAAAAATACTGTAAATTATAAAAAAGTTCCAGGTAAGGTTCTTCTTGTATTAGTC
The DNA here is from genome assembly GCA_037952925.1 of Lithobates clamitans. NCBI lineage: Eukaryota > Metazoa > Chordata > Amphibia > Anura > Ranidae > Lithobates > Lithobates clamitans. Next base: position 868,882 of record JBBGZY010000938.1, on the reverse strand, counting down.
CCACTTGCCAAACGTAAGTAAAAATGTGCTGTCCAAAAACACTCGTGCTCCGTGATTCACCACCACCTTCCACAATATGCACTCACCAGAAAGTAGTAATATAAAGGCCTGTGTTAAACCTTAATCCCTCTGGTCCTTTAAATAGATGATCAGTAATATGCCCAGCAGATGCAGCAGTACTCTCTCATATGTCCCTTATGTGGTTCTCAGGTACTCATGTAAAGAAAAACAGACATCATTGCGCAAAATTCCATTAATTTATTCCTTTAAAGTTATCAAAAAAAGGTTACACTCATTTGGTAGTGCCTTAAACCGGCACTGAGTTTTATCAGCGTTCCAGTATTGGCCTGTGCTAGCCGTTCCATTTCTGTAAGTCGGCGTGCAGTTCAAGCCTCGATTTCAGTGCGGGTCATGGGCCGGAAATAACATCAGTGTCGCACAACTAGCCTCAACGCGGTTTGCATGTATTATGCGTCATCAGGAAGGTGGAACAGTAATTGACTGTTTTTGTCTGGTTTCCTAGCTGGGTGTTTGATTTCTCCAATCTGCTTCTGGAAGAAGCTTCCAGAATATAGGGCAGAGAGAGAGAGAGTCAATTGAACAGTATGAGCATTTATCATGCCCCAGCCAGTCCCTGGAAGGAGGCATCAAGAAGGTAGCTAATGAGGTGATAAAATGTGGGAGGTCTTTCCAGAGTGTTCTTTCCCCTCCGGAGAGGATTCCAGTTCTTCAGGGGCTACTGCCCCTAGGAGATAGCTAGTGAGATAAGAAATTGCAGCTTGAGCCTCAGCAGTCCACCAATTGTCCATTGGTGGACTGTTCCTGCCATCTTCACGTCCAGAGCCGGTCTATGGGCGTGAAAACGTCAGGAACAGTCTAATGTACAAGACCGGGGGGGGGGGGCAGGATCCAAAGGAACCGATCTTGCGCTGAGAGGATAGGGGGATTAGGTGAGTATATCTTGGCTCTCCAAAATCCAAGAGAAAAACAAGCAGTTACCCAGGGTTCAGCTTTAAAATTTACCCCTACAGGGTTCAATCATGAGGACATTTAGGTATTCAGGTGGTCACATAGAAGTGAAGATGGTGAAAAAGCAGAAAGTATATGGCCTGGAGCTGAGTGAAACTAGCAAGAGGGCCAGCATGACTGGGGTAACATTGGGGTATTAATTAGGTTGTATCTGGTAGCACATAAGTGGTTAATTGTCCCTCAGCAGATGTAGTTGTGGCTGGGGGCCTTTGATTGGTTGGCAGATACAACCGGTTAATCATGAGTATATAGGCTTTTAAAGACCTTATACCTTCTTTTCTTGTCATAGTAGCAAGCAGGGGGTCTATTGGGTTTTTGAAGGCAGTGCTAGTTAAATAATTGTGGAAAATTGTGGGTTGGGCCCATCTGAGGTATGGGTGTCTCTTCCTAACAATATGGTGGTAACATTGGGGTATTAATTAGGTTGTATCTGGTAGTACATAAGTGGTTAATTGTCCCTGAGCCAGTGTAGTTGCGGCTGGGGGCCTTTGATTAAGTGGCAGATACAACCAGTTAATCGTGAGTATATAGGCCTTCAAAGACCTTAGAATGGGCATAAGATGAGGTTGGTTTATTTGTTATGCATTGACTGTATGATATGCATTAAACTTGTTTTCTTGTGAATGTTGTATTTAATAGTTTGAAAGAAAAGGCTGCTATGGCCACTTGACTCCAAGTAAAATGTGTCATCTGGTCATTTTGGAAAGGGGGACTGGTCAAGTGTTTAATGTTTTATAATAGATAATCAGAGCCCTTGCATTCTGCAGGTCCCTTAGTCAAGCCATGTGAAGACAAGAAAAATCCTGCGTCCATTTACAGGACTCCAGGCAAAACGAAGAGCTTTTCTGGTGTATTTGGTATTTGTTTTTGAATGTACGATCTGGAAGAAAAAAGACATGCACACGTGATGGGAGCTTATTAGTAACAACTAAAGCATAATCACTAAAGCTGGGTTCACAAAGTTCTGTAATGTTATGTCATGCACTGATATGCCTTGCGATAAGGCAATCCATTTAATGCCAAGGCTTCCCATCACAAGCAACATCACACCTGACCCGTTTTCAACACATGGTACACATGGTAGACCACTGCTGTGCATCGTGGAGTATTGGCGTATGTCGCAGCGTAGTTCACATAGGTGGCCTGGGGGCAGTAGAAACAGTCAGTTGATCTGCATTTTTACCGCCCCCACCTTCTATGTGACATGCGGCTACTCGGATCTGTTTACATTACTGCAGCTACAATGGTTCACTTTGCATTGTGGCAATCCTAACCTGACATGTTGAGTTTGGCATTCGGTTAATGACATATGGTTCTGGTAGGGTATTTCAATGTAAAACTCCCTTTGGGATTGAAAAGAAAGAAAAAGCAGGGCTTCTGGAGGCAGTGGCATCACTTCCTGAAGGCCTGTCAACTGCCTCTGAAAAAGTGGTCCACCACGGATCACTTTTAAGAGGGGGGTAGATCCTGCCATTCATGTGAATAAGCCCTTAGTAGACATGTGCACACTGAAATATTTTGTTTCGGAATTTCGTTTTCGTCCGAAAAATAAATTTATTTAGTTACTCCCAAAATTCGTTTTTATTTATTTCGTTTTTCGTTAAAAATTGCATTCGTTCGAAAATCCAAATTAAGGTCGAATCTGTCATTGAAGGCTTATGATGTCTGTAGAATGTTCAAAGAAGATTCGACGGAGCAGCTAAACTGTACGACGCCGTATAGTTTACCTGCTCCATCGAATCCTCTTCGAACTTTCAACAGACACCATAAGCCAAAGTACGTGTGTAGTTAGTTCTAGCTATTTTACTGCTCCTCCTCTTTGGGTACAATCAGCCAATAACATTCATCATCATCATTATTTTTATTTATCTTTTCTCCTCTACGTCAAATCTTTTCTCCGCTACGTCAAATCTTTTCTCCCCTACGTCGAATCTTTTCTCCCCTACGTCGAATCTTTTCTCTCTATGTCGAATCTTTTCTCTCTATGTAGAATAATCTTGGACTAACAGAGTTAAGGTAAGGCACATTCGACCACAGGTTTGATGGACACAGATTGTTATTGTCATCATCATGTCGAATCTCCTATCTATATCGAACTGTTGTAGCAACGAAAACGAAAATAAAGCATTTGTTTATGTCGGATCTTTCGTTTTTCGGATTCTGCACTTTCATTATCGTTTGTTAAAACGATAACGAAAATACCTGAAATTCGGACGAAAACGAATGCACATGTCTAGCCCTTAGTTTATTCGGGTGATCTGTATTTTAAAGGATAGGGAACCCTAGTGTGCCAGTGTTTGTTATGTTAGCACACACTACCAGGACAGCAGTGTGAACCAGTCATTATGCAACTGACATAAGCTGATGTAGCACCCTCCTAGGTAGGTGCTTGGATTGGATAACTTAGTATTAGTTGTGTTTTGATATAAATCAGTTTGTGTAGTTAGTGTGGCTGTCTTTGGTCTGACATGCAAAAGCATATTCTGCTCACTGTAATCATTGAAGCTGCAATCTACTTCTCAGTGTGTTTAGCTGCTGCCATTCTGGTCTACAGCTTCCTCTATATCCAGGAGACTTGAGAAGTTTTGGGATAGTAGGTGTGAAGCTTTGGAGATGGCAGCTTGAATATGGATAAAGCCCTAGCCTATCCCAGAGAGGCAGGCTCTGATGGCATGCTGGGAGACTGTATTTATTTAGTGAACACACTGAGCTCTAGGTCTTGTCCTAGAATGGAGGAGTCTAGTCTGAGGGGGGCATGCTACCCTCTCAGGCACAGGCTGCCATGTGGAGGCCCCTGGTGGATGACCTAAGAGGGGGAAAGCCCAGGTGCTTAGAAGAAGCTGACTGAGGGGGAGCTGTCTGCCACAGATCTGTCCAGTATCACTTGAGTGCCCTGCTTGGAAGATTGGAAGGAGGCATCCATCTTTCCTTGGGCCAGGTGAATACAGACATCTTGGGGACTTGTGCTTTAGCTACCTATGTTGTGCCTAGTGTAATCAGCTATGGGTCTGTTAGAGGGGAGACCGGCTGGTGTCCTGAAGAGCTCTGTCCAGATATTGTCAACTAAAGAGAACAGACTTTGATCTATTGGTTCTACTACTGCTTAAGCCGAAGGAAAGATTAAGTGTACACAGTTCTCATTCATGGAGTATCCCACCACTACCCTCATCCCTAAAAAATTAAAACAACAAAAACAACATCCCCTAGACTGGTTTTTGGACAAAGAATGAATGAGCCTGATGAGTGCTGGCTGCGGGGCTGAAGTTGGGAAGGCTTGGACAAGTAACTCCTGCGGCTCCTACGGGAGTAGCGCTACACTGATATTAACTGGATTTTCAGATACTTCCAGAGGTTAAAATACAGACCATTAATGATTTGGTGAAACACAGAAATAGTTTCACCCTGAAACTGCTAAACATTTCGTTATTTAAACTGTCCACAATACCTTTCCACAAATATGTCACTCCTAACAGAAGAGGAACAAATGCCAAAAATGACAGCATAGGTTATTATGTGTCAATAAAGACTGCCTGGTGAAGATAAGTCCTTGTCCCATATCAGACTCAGTTACCTGCAACCACTAGGTCAGCTGTTGCCCAACTCTCCAACCTTGCAAGTCAGCGTAAATGTTAAAACAAACGGCAGAGCAAAACAACATCAATTAATGATGTAAGTTATAACACTCTTAGTGCCGAAATAGAGTAAATCTTAATGGAACAATAAAAGAATATAAATAAAAAATGACAAATGATTGGGAGAGAAAAAGCAGTCTGTATAAGGTGAGGTGGACGTGGGTCAAAGGGGAAAAAAAAAGTCCTCCACCGAAATTCTATGAACTACAACATAAGCGGTTTACTTATTTCCTAGCTAAGGGCCCCTCCTCTACAGTAATGGACTCATCCCTAAATACCAGCACTGATCTAAAGGGAGAAGAGAACTGATCTTCAGAGAGTATTTGACAGGCAGAGAGGAAGCAGCTCAACTGTGTGGTTTTACTGCCCCCCCCTCCTCAACTGCTAGTGTAAATGAGCCTTTAAAACTATACCATAGAGCACAGCTTCAAATGCTGTTTTCGGGAGTTTAGTCTGGGCCAGCATACAGTATGTAAGGCCTAGGGAAGAGGACTTGCACCTTCATGTTCGCTGCCCACCCAGATCTTGGAGAAATTGATGATATTGTCCAAGCAGACTAGCACAGGCTCCTAAGCATCTCTCCATTAGGCGCTGAAACATGCTAGTAGCATTACTTAGCCCAAAAGGCATGCAATTAAATTAGAACAGCCGCAGGGGTGTAATGAAGGCAGTTTTTTTTGCGATCTTGATCTCTCACCAGAACACTGCTGGCCAAGTTAAGGGTTAAGGAGTATTTGGCTTAGCCCAGTGCCATATGCGATTCTTCTACCCTGTGGGTACATGCATTTGGCTTGCAGTAATCCACACAGAAACGCAGACATCCATCCTTCTTATGTACCAGGACCACAGGAACAGCCAAGGATACAACTCTTCCAAATCACCCTACTTTGTAACATGTTCCAGGGCAGGTCCTTGACCTCCTGGCACAGAGCTGGGGGAATGTGACTGTACCACTCCCAGAAGGGTGGAGCATCCCCATGTGAATTAGGTGGTCGATGTCCTCTGTGTACCCCTAGTCTTCCGGCTGGTTGCAAAGACCCGTAGGTGCTTTGGTGACGGAGCCATTGTTGTGACAGAGGGTAGTCCCGGAAGGTTATGTCCAGCTGTTCTAGCCTGCGTTCCGTGCCCGTTTCCTGTACCATGTTCAAAATGCACTACAGTTGCGATCTGCAGTGGGCGTCAATGTTAATGAAACCCCAAACACAGATCGCTGCCTGCACTGGATCGTATGGTACAAAAGCACTGGATCACATGTGTATCGCACAGGAATGCGCAGCTGTCCACTGCTCTACTGACACCATCCACTGCCCTATTAACTACACTGCCCTCTGCCTTGGTGACACCGTCCATGTTTTATTCCATTTTAAAAATGTTTCCATTTATTTAAAAGTGTTGTGACGGGAGTCATTTTGGGCCCATAGAACCCAGAATCCCTTGGAGAGGTTGGGAAACCCTTGCTTCAGCTCCCCATGCACCTCCTATGTCCAAGTCACCCTGTGTCTATTAGGGGCACAGGGTGACCGGGAACCCCAGTCTGATCTGTACTAATTGAAAGTTTTGTTACAAGCATACAGTATCTCACAAAAATGAGTACACCCCTCACATTTTTGTAAATATTTTATTATATCTTTTCATGTGACAACACTGAACAAATGATACTTTGCTACAATGTAAAGTAGTGAGTGTACAGCTTGTATAACAGTGTAAATTTGCTGTCCCCTCAAAAAAATCAACGCATAGCCATTAACGTCTAAACCGCTGGCAACAAAATTGAGTACACCCCTAAGTGAAAATGTCCAAATTGGGCCCAAAGTGTTAATATTTTGTGTGGCCACCATTATTTTCCAGCACTGCCTTAACCCCCTTGGGCATGGAGTTCACCAGAGCCTTACAGGTTGCCACTGGAGTCCTCTTCCACTCCTCCACTGACGACTTCACGAAGCTGGTGAATGTTAGAGACCTTGCGCTCCTCCACCTTCCATTTGAGGATGCCCCACAAATGCTCAATAGGGTTTAGGGCTGGAGACATGCTTGGCCAGTCCATCACCTTTACCCTCAGCTTCTTTAGCAAGGCAGTGGTCATCTTGGAGGTGTGTTTTGGGTCGTTATCATGTTGGAATACTGCCCTGCGGCCCAGTCTCGGAAGGGAGGGAATCATTCTCTGCTTCAGTATGTTACAGCACATGTTGGCATTCATGGTTCCCTCAATGAACTGTAGCTCCCCAGTGCCGGCAGCACTCATGCAGCCCCAGACCATGACACTCCCACCACCATGCTTGACTGTAGGCAAGACACACTTGTCTTTGTACTCCTCACCTGTTTGCCGCCACACACGCTTGTCACCATCTGAACCAAATAAATTTATCCTGGTCTCATCAGACCACAGGACACGGTTCCAGTAATCCATGTTCTTAGTCTGCTTGTCTTCAGCAAACTGTTTGCGGGCCTTCTTGTGCATCATCTTTAGAAGAGGCTTCCTTCTGGGATGACAGCCATGCAGACCAATTTGATGCAGTGTGCGGCGTATGGTCTGAGCACTGAGAGGCTGACCCCCACCCCTTCAACATCTGCAGCAATGCTGGCAGCACTCATACGTCTATTTCCCAAAGACAACCTCTGGATATGACACTGAGCACATGCACTCAACTTCTTTAGTCGGCCATGGTGAGGCCTGTTCTGAGTGGAACCTGTTCTGTTAAACCGCTGTATGGTCTTTGCCGCCATGCTGAAGCTCAGTTTCAGGGTCTTGGCAATCTTCTTATAGCCTAGGCCATCTTTATGTAGAGCAACAATTTTTTTTTTCAGATCTTTAGAGAGTTCTTTGCCATGAGGTGCCATGTTGAACTTCCAGTGACCAGTATGAGAGAGTGAAAGCGATAACACCAAATTTAACACACCTGCTCCCTGCTACATTTTCACTTAGGGGTGTACTCACTTTGTTGCCAGCGGTTTAGACATTAATGGCTGTGTGTTGAGTTATTTTGAGAGGACAACATATTTACATTGTTATACAAGCTGTACACTCACTACTTTACATTGTCACATGAAAAGATATAATAAAATATTTACAAAAATGTGAGGGGTGTACTCATTTTTGTGAGATACTGTATATATATATATATATCTATATCTCTATATATAGATAGATAGATATATATATATATATCTATAGATATAGATATAGATATATATATATATATATATATATATATATCTATATATATATATATATATAGATATATATATATATATATATATATATATATATCTATATATATATATATCTATATCTATATCTATATATACACACACACACACACACACACTGGTCTGGTGCTCTTTAATTACTTTTTTAATGACTGCGCACAAATGCCTGAACAGTTGGCAACCCTGTCTTGGGGGATTTCCCTTACCGGGGAGATATAATAAAATCCAGCCTAATCAGCACTGGATGAACCTGGCCATATCAATGAATGTTGGCAGAGAAGGTGGGGTCTGGGGAGACGATTGGTATAAGGAGACGGAGTACATGGTCCTGCCATGGTGTTCTCCAGCTACTGTACAGGGTCTTATAATTTTCTCACAGCCTCTTTAAACCCATTGTTCGGCACTGCCAATGGAGCCTAGAAAAACATCATTACAGACGGAATCTTAAGGACTGTACTGCATGGTACGGCGAACACAGACGGCACGTGACGCAGGGCGTAGCAAGCCACATCATGAGACTCTTTATTCATGTCATTTACATTATGGGTCATCTGTTTGGGAAAGTGTAGCCAGCTCTGTGGGAATAATTGTGCTGCTTCTAATTAGACAGGGAGTGCTGCTCTATTTTTCCAGGTCGGCCCTGCCCAATTAACATGTCTGCCAAAAGATTGCAACCAACAAATTCATAAAAGAGAAAGGAGAGATTGTGTCACACATTACAGCTCTGAATAAATCACAAGTTTTAACAGTTAAAGAAGGACTCCAAACAGGCGGTCAGGATCGCTAAAGTCTAGTGTGGAATGTAGCAAGTCTCAAAGCCCCTCACTTCCCATTCACACCTGTGCGTTATATGTGCGGTGCATTAAAAAAAGGTGTGCATGCTGCATCTCTGATAGGCTTTCATCAAAACACACGTTCTATAGAGTTCAATAGTAGCGTGCCTAACCCCCGTTCACATTGGCGCAAATTGACATGCGATTTGACAAGCCAAATCGCAGCCTATTGCCGGCAACGACACTGTCCCAATCGGTGCAACGCCAACTTTGCGGCGCCGCACCAATTTCCAAAAGTAGCTCCTGCATGAACCCGCACAGATGTCTTTCAAATTGCCCCTGAACTCGCACTGAAATGATGGTTTGAAATCGTTCGAGTTCAGCTGAACTCGCTCGATTTCAAACCTGCGTTCAGTGTGAACGTACCCTTAAATGCATTTAAAACGTGCCTAAAATGTAATGCGTCAATAATACTCTGAACTGTAGGGCCCACAAAGGGCTTGTTCACACCGCAATCTTTACATTCAGTGTGCAGTTCTGCATGCACGTTTACATGCATTTGGGGTTTGTTTGCAGTGCATTTGCAATTAATATTTTAAGCATTTTTTGATTATTTGTTTTCAGTCTCTTTCAGACAGGCAGTGGGGGGGGGGGGGGATGGCTGCCGGCTGCGCGGTAAAAAAGAGCCGCTGAGCCTCACCCGAACTGTAAAATAAAAGCCCAATTGGAGCTGTTCATATGCTGCATCCATGATTCTAGGCTTCGCAGCTCTTCATTTTTAACTCGGAGTGCAGAGTTGGACATTATTTAGCCCTCTGTATACTTATTTTTGGACTACAGAATAATTAGGCTAGGTTCAGACTAAAGCCACGTACACAGGGGCCAAATGTCGGGAGACATTTGCCGGTTCAAAAGAAAAAGGCCGACATTCGGCCCGTGTGTATGTTGGTGTGTCTGAGTGAAGTCCCCTGTTGTGACGGCTTCTGTCGGACGTGCATGCTGGAAAACCAGCAGCCAACCGACTGCTGATCAGGAATCTCAGCCAATGGCAGAGAGCGCTGACCAGAGTGTTCTGGCGGGGGAGCCGTCCCCCTGTCAGCTCAGAGGGGGAGATCGCTGTACTTATTTCGCATAGTTAGTATAGTGGCTCCGACTGGAGCTGACAGTTTTTTCGTTCAACCCGAAAAAAAAATGAATAGTGTGTACCAGGCTTAACACGGTGCGGGAAACACTGCAATCTTAAGCATTTCTCGCAGAGCATTGCAATCGCACTGCCCTTGTGATCTGCTGTGGGTGTCAGTAAAAAGTTATCGACACGCAAATCACAGTGCGCATGCCTGTAACAAATCACACCAGATCGCATGTTACAAAACAACCATGCAGCCCTATTTGGGGGGTGCCCATTCAAAACACACCGTACTGAATCGCATAATCGCATGTGAATTGCACAGGAATGCGGTGCAGTTCCTGTGCGATTCACATGCGGGTTATAGTCTGAACCGAGCCTTGTGTTTATATTGAAGAGATCTGGGAGGGTTTGAGTAGTTTAGATCAGCAAATGGCAACTGGGCAGGGATGACACCACTCAATCTCCAAAAATGATGTGTATTGTCAGCCTGCAACAGGAGTTAGGAGCTAGGTGTGTTTCTGGCAGATTAGCAGGTTTTTTTTCTGTACTTGCTTGGTCTTTAAAGGGATAAAAGGGGAAATATGCATGCACCGCAATATTATTATTATTATTATACGAGATTTATATAGCGCCAACAGTTTACTCAGCGCTTTACAATAAGGGGGACAACACAATTACAGTACAATTCAATACAAAAGGTACAGGAGGGCCCTGCTCGTCGAGCTTACATTCTAAAGGGAGGGGGTGGTGGTACAAAAGGTAATAGCTGCAAAGAATGATTTGATGGGGGTGGCTCAGGAACAGTTATGTGGGTGTGAGATAGGCTTCCCTGAATAAATGAGTTTTCAGGGATCTCCTAAAGGTGGAAAGGGTAGGGGCTGATCGGACATACTGGGGCAGGGAATTCCAGAGGATGGGAGAGGCTCTGGAGAAGTCCTGAAGGCGAGCATGGGAGGAGGTAACAAGGGAGCTAGAGGGCAGGAGGTCCTGGGAGGAGCGGAGGGGACGATTTGGGCGATATCTGCAGATGAGGTTGGTGATGTAGATGGGGGCGATGTTGTGAATGGCCTTGTATGTTATGGTTAGCATTTTGAATTTTACACGGTGGGGTAGGGGAAGCCAGTGAAGGGATTGGCAGAGAGGAGCAGCAGTCACGGATCGATTAGTGAGGTATATTAGTCTAGCAGCAGCATTCATAATAGACTGAAGGGGGGATAGCCTGCTTAAGGGTAGGCCATTAAGGAGAGAGTTGCAGTAGTACCTAAACTCTTCTTAAAGAAGGTGTATCTAACTATGTGGGTATGACATCATCACATGATGACAACCCTGATGAGAATGCTATCTGCATGGAGTCTGTATGTTCTCCCTGTGCTTGCGTGCATTTCCTCAGGGTACTTCAATTTCCTCCCACACTCCAGAGACCTTCTGGTAGGTAAAATGGCTCTTGCCTAATTTTGGCCCTAGTATGTGTATGTAAAATTGGGACCTCAGATTGTAAGCTCCTTGAAGTCAGGGAGTGATGTGAATGTACAGTATGTAAAGAGCTGCATAAATTGTTGGCACCATATAAACACCATTACAGTAATAAATAAAAAATAAAACAAACATGTTGACATAGGAACACATGCACTGAATACATTTTACATCAATCACTTTTAGATGGAAAACAAAATGTTCTCCTTCGGCAGAAGTCTCCCCACACTGTGACAATTACTGTAATTGAATGCTAATCATACAACAGCTGAACTATAGACAGTTAAGCTGACATATTTCTGAATAAAGTAATCGTTGTATAACAAACCCATGAGAGTGCGCAAACCAACAAGCCTTGTAATAGATGAATTACCATCGTATTACAAGTTCTGTTAATTAAATGATTCATGATGAGAAGTCACCCAGCAACATCCCATCATGGATGAAGGGACACTCCCAGAATGCACTGGAGAATTGAGGGCAGATGTATCCGTCCGGTCAACGACATCATGTGAAGTGTGTTCCAGTTATCACTACATCTCAGCCGTAATAAAGAGACAAAACTATCTAAAAATAATAATCTGTTTTCAAGTAAATATTGTAATCGCAGCCAGCTTAAAAAAATTCTCATAGCAACCAGTCATTCATTCTGTCAACTTTTCCCATACTGTACTTACCTTTTTTGGTAGTATTGTACCACCAATGTCTTTCTTCTTAGAAACTCAAAAATGAATTCTCATAATAAATTGTAAGCTTTAATTTATTCCTCCAAGGGACCAAGTGCATATAGCACTTGGTCTTGTTCTGATCAGTGGCCCTATTGCGGATTTAAAGCACCTCTTAATTTATGTTAATGCTGGCTGTAGCTCCACCCCAGTCTGAAGCCCAATTTATGATCAGTTCTGTCCAGTAATGGTGGGGTTAATTTACTACAGGCAAATAGACTGTGCAGTTTGCAAGTGCAGTTGCTCCAGAGCTTAGTAAATGAGGTAAAGCTTCACTTTGGAAAGAATACCGAATCATGCGCAAGGAATATAGAATTAAAAAAAACTGCATTTTTGCTTGCACATGATTGGATGATGGAAGTTAGCAGAGTTTCTGCTTATTTACTAATCTCTGGAGCAAATGCTCTTGCAGAGTGCAACTGCACTTTGCAAGGTGCATAGTCTTTTTGTCTTTAGTAAATCAACCCCATAGTATCTACAACCGGCAAAAAACAGAAGTCAAGAAATACTTGTCGTTTATGATTTCTTAGACCATAGAAATGATCAGGGCTGTTCCAGTCCCTGATCAGTTCTATGGTCAGCTGGTGGAATCGCCGGCTATAGTCCTGGACTCCCCGGTGGTATGAGAGAGCCCAGGAAGGCATAAGAAGGCCCCCCACCACTTGTAAAAGCAAACCAGTGGCTTTTTAGGATTGCTTTAAGGTGAAAATGCTCCACTGGCTGAAAAAAAAAATATCAGGATGATGCCTGCAGCTGTAGGCATCTTCCTGATAGAACCACTGAAAGGCCTGCGACGTATGAGCTCTGGTTTGATCTGCAAGACAACTCAGAGTTCATCCGTCAAGAGAACATAGGGGTTGATTTACTAAAGGCAAATCCACTTTGCACTACAAGTGTACTTGGAAGTGCAGTCGCTTTAGATTTGAGGGGAAGACCTGACATGAGTGGAAGCTCGGCTGATTTTGAGTGGAAGCTCTGCTGAGTTTATCATCCAATCATGTGCAAGCAAAAATGCTGTTTTGTATTTTCCTTGTATGTCCCCCTAAGATCTACAACGACTACATTTTCAAGTGCACGTGCAGTGCAAAGTGGATTTGCCTTTAGTAAATCAATCCCATAGTGTTAAGAGGGAATAAACACATTGGGGGTTATTTACTAAAGGCAAATCCACTTTGCACTACAAGTGCACTTGGAAGTGCAGTCGCTGTAAATCTGAGGGGTAGATCTGAAATGAGGGGAAGCTCTGCTGATTTTATCATCCAATCATGTGCAAGCTAAAATGCTGTTTTTTATTTTCCTTTTTGCTGCATGTCCCCCTCGGATTTACAGCGACTGCACTTCCAAGTGCACTTGTAGTGCAAAGTGGATTTGCCTTTCGTAAATAACCCCCATTGCATAAATCTGTGCCTTGAGGCATAAGGTCATGGTTACAAAGACAGGGATAGCTCTTAGGGTAATAGGTGTTAATGTTTATTATATCCATAATTTATACAACACCCAAATATAATACAGTAGATAGAAACGTTCATATCAGTGCATGTCCTTGGAGAACATCATCTCTACTAGAGTCAAGGCCATTTTGAATGGAAGTCAATTAACCTACCAATATGCCTTTAAACTGATACCTCTAAAGGAAATCCACAACAACCTATGTAGATAGTGTCTCTGGTGGGAATCCCCCCCAGTTTTGTAAGGCCATTATGCTAACCAGTAGACCATCATACTGAGATAGCCAGACAGACAGATTGCACTAGGACACAGAACAGAGATAAAGTCCTCCTCATGAACATTTAGGTCTCTATCCTCATGGCTGGCATAGAATTAAAGAGCCTTTTGTTAGCGATATGAGGCCACTCGTACAATAATGTTCATCATTGATAGCAGAGAAGGCTGCTGTGAGGACACAGGGCGAAGAAGGCACTTGTGAAAGAACTGTAGACTTTCTCATTCATTTATTACAGTAATATACCATTTAATATAAACTGGACGTTGTTTCCTTATCAATGGACTTCCTGAGCGGCAGAGAGAGCGCTCTGGGAGACACAAGGGGGCTCTTTTGGTGCCAGTCTAGAAATGCTGCAGGGAAAATATGGAGCTATATTTTATTATGCAAGGCAAATAATCCCAGGGTATTTCATGCTTACTTTACATGGATTCAATTAAATTTATATGCAAGAATTGAGATGTTATAAAGTCACAGTTGTTCAGATTAATATTTCATGACTGAAGACACAACCAGTCAAGCTAATTAACTCCTGTAATGCATTGCAGACATTTTTGGTTATGCAGATCACCGTCCTTCGAAATCTGCGCAGTTTTCTGGAATTGGTATGGAAGCTGTGATCTTATCCCACAGCTCATCTTTTACATATTACCATACTACATCAGTGACAGACTTACCATATGAGTAATATTTAAATGCCGGCCCCCAAACTGGATCAGCACTGATTATTAAAATGTAGATAAGACCACGGTCACCGAAGTCAAGCAGAAAATGATCTAGTTCCTTCGTCTTTGACATCTTATATAATACTGTAACTACGTTTTCAAGAATATGGTCCCCATGAAACACTATACAGATTGGACTGGACTTTAATCCAATGTTGTTTACCATAAAGCCCTTGGAAATGTTTATTCATATAACCTATGAGGAGCATGCATGCCTGGACCTGTCCTGTAGGCCACCCCTTCCCCCCTATTCATTTTAACACCAACTCATATTTCTCTTTCAACTTTCCACTTTCCACACATCATCTCTGGTACTTTAGATTTTCAAGTGGCAAGTCAACACACAGAATCCAAGCTCAAATGGAGACTCTTTCCAACCCACCACAGACCACACTTACAAGTCCAAAGACCACCTTAGGCATACCTCCCAACTTTCTGAGATGGGGATGAGGGACACCTATTAGCAAAAGGATGTAGGCATATGATACACCCCCTGCCACGCCCCCCTTAAAGGAAAATTGTACAAAAAACATTATTGATTAAACTCACAAGTGATTTTTTATCCCTACTATTCCTTTAAACTGGCTACTGTTATTTAGAAATGCAGCAATTTAGAAATTGGATGAAGGTCTTAGCACTGGGAAACACTTTTTGATAGATAAGTAGTACAATTTATATACAACTATATAGATCAGACCGAAATGAGGGAAAATGAGGAAGAAAGAGGGACAGAGGGACTTTGTTCCAAATGAGGGACAGTCCCTCAAAATCAGGGACAGTTGGGAGCTGTGCCTTAGGGCACACAAGGAATGTTTAAATACAGTGTGGTGACAATTGTTCAAGGTACTATGGTGCTACACAGTAAACAGAACCTAGAGTCAACCCAACACATCTATGAGGTTTACTGTACTACTAAATCTGGCCATAGAGTGTTCGAATCGCAGCTGGATCAGCAGGGCCCTCTGATTCCTCCTGTATTGAATTGTATTGTACTGAGCACTGAGCAGGAAACACATTGACTTTCTCTTCTGTCCCCACAATGTATTGGTGCTGTACTTGAGTGTTTAAGGCCTCATGAACACTGCTGCCTGTAAACGAACATTCAGAGGCAGTTGGACGTTTTTTCCAGCTGCCCCTGAACTCATCCAATGTTATCTTATGTGTATATGTACACAGGCTCATTTACTGTAGTTTTTAGGCAGTTGCGTTCAGAGGCTGTTCTTTGGACACCGAAAGATGGGTTCAGACGCCGAGTTTACCAGCATTTCAGACGCCAGACGCAGTAAAACACGGCTAAATCCGCCTAAACGCGGTACGGGTGTCTGTTTTTTGTGCTTTAAACGCCGGTTTCCAGCTGTTAAGAAAAATGTTCAGAAGAGGTTGCCTGAGCGTCCCATGTACATTAGGCCTAATTGTGCCAATAAAGGTGGATGCTTTCTACAGAGTGCAGCCTATGTTTCCCATGTATGTAGTCACACAAACTGGGCTTGCACCTGTATTTAGAAGTGGAAGGTGTGGAGGATAGTAGCGGCAGACATACCTGAAGCGGCAGCACATTGTTCATTAACCCAGTCATGCCGGCCCTGCGTCCATGCTTCAATTTTTTTACTCGACCCCAACTTTAACCGCCTCCCGCCCGGCATATAGTAAAATGACGGCGGAGCTGGGCGGCTCTCGTTTTGGGCGGACGTCATATGACGTTGCCCAGTCTCGCTGAGTTCACACGCCCACGGGAGCCGTGCAGTGCGGCGATCGTGGGTGTGCTGTGTCCCTTGGACACGACGCTATCCCGATCTTGAAAAAGAGTGCCGATCACGTGGGTAAAGAGGAGCTCTTTACCCACGTGATCAGTTGTGTGCAATCACAGCTAATCACATGTAAACAAGGAGATGCCATTTATTTTACTCTCCTTGCCTCCCACTGACAAAGTGTAAGGAGAGGAGAGCCGATCAGCGGCATCACCTCACAGGGGGGACATGTATAGCTAATTAGGGCACTGATCATCAGTCCCCTGCTTACAGTGCAGCCCCAACAGTATCCCTCAGTGATGCCACTCTGTGCCCATCTGTGATGCCAACCTGTACCTATCAGTGACACCAGTCAGTGCCCATCAGTAATACCAATTTGTGCTCATCAGTGAGGCCAAAATGTGCCCATCAGTAATGCCAATCAGTGCTGCCTTTCAGTGCCCATCAGTGCCTGCCCATTAGTGCCCCCTATCAGTGCTGCCTATCCATGATACCTATTATTGCCCATAAGTGCTGCCTCTTAGTGTCCATCGGTGAAACCTATCAGTGCTGCATATTAGTGCCTCCTATCAGTGCCCATCAGTGCTGCATATTAGTGCCTCCTCATTAGTGCACATCAGTGCCGCCTATCAGTGCCCATCAGTGCTGCCTCATCATCGCACATCAGTGAAGGAGGAAAATTACTTATTTATAAAATTTTCTGACAGAAACTAAGAAAAACTTTTTTTTCTTCAAAAATGTTTTTTCTTTTTTTTTTTAAACGCAGCGGTGATTAAATACCATCAAAAGAAAGCTCTATTTGTGGGAAGAAAGTGATAAAATATTGGGAACAGCATTGCATGACTGCGCAATTGTCATTTAAAGTGTGACAGCATTAAAAGCTGAAAATTGGCCTGGGAAGGAAGGTGAGGTGGTTAAAGAAATAAAAACTTGATGTACTGCATTTAGTTGTTTTTTTTAAATTTTGCCTCATATGCACTTTATTCATCTACACAGTCCAATGCTGTTGCCTTCTCTGTATGGGTGCCCTTAGCTGCAGTTTAAATACAGAACCCTGGCTGTAATCCATATAAATAATTTTAGTGACTGCAACCATCAGGAGGTATAATTAGCTTTTCTCTGCAGTTCGCTGTCAACATTGTAGCTGCAGCATCATCGTCGCTTGTGTAGCCTGGCTCTTCTCACCAAGTTTTTCTTGGCCGCCGGCCACTTTTGCACTTATGAGATAGCGCACTATCATATCCAGTGATGTTAAAAAAAAAAAAAACAACATTTGCTTACTTTGGAAAGTTTTGATAGGTGGGTGTTTTTCTGCTTGGTGGTAGGAGCGTAAAATCCAGAACATGAAATGTGGCCTTTTTTTGGGGGGAGTAATTTGTGTTTTATAGGAACTGGCCCTAACAGACATTTTTTTTTATCCACATAGTAGACATTTAGGCCATTAAAACTGAGTAATAATAAATCAGATTTGGCAGCTCCAGCCAACATAGCGTAGTCTAATAAATATAAAGGGGGCCATTCTGTCCAATTTTCCTGCAAGGGCCTGTCAGTGTCTGTCATTGAGTCCGGCATTTAACTTTTGCAGGGACTCTTTTTTGGCTTTTCAGAGATTTCACGTTTTAACTTGAAAATATGGCCCTTTTCCTGATCCCTCCACCCGCTTGTTAAAACTCCTTTAAAAAAAAAAAGATTCTTTTATATAGGCTTTTAAATGGGGAGGGGAGGATAATAAGTGGGGCATTTATAGCTGCAGAAGACATGCGGTGACATTCAGCATACAGAACGTTATAAAGAGAATGTGAACATGGAAACGGGCCTTTCAAACAGAGAGACAGCTATGTCCCCTATATAATTCTAATACACAGATTGCAGTATGCCCCATTCCTAGCAACAGGATCTGCAAGGTGGTGGCCCCAGAGGACCGGCACATAAGGAGGTTCTTAGCCCAACTTCATTCCTCCAGAAGTGGGCTGTAGGGTTAGTGGTAGGGTTAAAAATGGCAGACATGTAGAAACAGTTATAAAAAAGATACTTGGATAACCCTCTTTATTCAGTGCTAAAGAGAACCTGTCACCATATTCACCTGTCAGCACAGAAAACATCCAGTATTTTAAAGCGGGGTTCCACCCAAATTGTGAACAATATCTGTATGTATTCTCTTCCTTGCCTAGATGCTGACATGCCATTTAAAAAAATTTAAATCGCAGTAATTACCTTTTATTTTTCTATTCTTCTTTGCACTTCCTGGTTCTCCTCCCGTGGGAGTAGGCGTGTTTCTAGCCTCTTCCAGACTCCTGGGAGCTAGTCTCAGGCTTCCTAGGATGCCACTGAGCATGTGCAGGAACGAGCGGTGAATGCTGGGAGCACAGCATTCACCACATCCAGGAAATAAATGCTTGTGGGCTTCAAATGCCCACAATGAAGATGGAAACCGCCTGCAGTGAATAATATAAGTTATTCTTTCCGACGAAATCTGACACAAGCGGACATATTACACACAATATGTGAGTATGTAATGCTGAGAAGAAAAGTTTGTGAATGAACTAAAAAAAAACAAAATGGTAGATAGGTGGACCTCCGCTTTAACCACATCCCTAACATCCCACCTCTCCCTCATCTATCCATTGAATGCATGTGTTCCCATTCTGGAGATGCTCATAAATTCAGTAGCATTTAGTTACATAGTTAGTAAGGTTGAATAAAGAGAGCAGTCCATCCAGTTTAACCTGAGTGAGCACCCACAATTCTCTGCATCCCCACACATTGCGTCCCATCAAGATGCCCATCCACTATATTATTTTTTAATATATATTTAAGGTACCCATCTACGCAGCGCTCCACACACACCCACACCGGTCCCCACCCCCAAGGGGTCTGCAATCCAAGGTCCCCAACTCACACCCATACACCAGGGCCAATTTTTGACAGAAGCCAATAAACCTACCAGCATGTCTTTGGAGTGTGGGAGGAAACCGGAGTACCCGGAGGAAACCCACGCAGGCACAGGGAGAACATGCAAACTCCAGGCAGATGGTGTCATGGTTGGGATTCAAACCAGCAACCCTTTTGCTGCAAGGCGAGAGTGCTACCCACTACACCACTGTGCTGCCCCAGTGGTTTAGGACTGCAAGCATATACAGGGTGCCATGAAGAGGCCTTGCAGCTTACGCATGCCCAGATAGCAAGGATAACTTTCCACAAATTTGTGGCAGTGTTGAATTGTAAGTATTACATAATTAGTAAGGTTGAATAAAGACATCAGTCCATCTAGTTCAACCCAAGTGAGTGTGGGTGCGTGTCTACAATAGTCCCTATCCCTGTACATCACACACTCACATCAATCCTACCCTCAATCCAAGGTCCCCACTCATATACTAGGACCAATTTTGGACAGAAGCCAATTAACCTACCAGCATGTCTTTGGAATGTGGGAGGAAACCAGCATACCCGGAGAAAACCCACGCAGACACAGGGAGAACATGCAAACTCCAGGCAGGTAGTGGTTGGGATTTGAACCAGCGACCCTTCTTACTGCTAAGTGAGAGTGCTACCCACTACACCACTGTGCTGCCTAATTGTTGTCATTGTTAACTTGCTACACATTTCCACTGGCAAGTTGTATACTTGCAGAGCACTTGAATCACAATTTCTAGTTGACACTTTTCCAATTTGTAGGAAATTTGTGTGGCAAGTCTCTAATGCCTCATTTCCACCAAGCGGATCGGTTTGGTTCGGTACGGTACGCTATTTTGGGTGTTTCCATTATGAAAGCGGGACATACAACTGAACCATACCGCTCCATTCAGGGTCCTGCTTCAGATGTGGGGCCATAGAAAATGGAACAGTTCGGTTAGGGCGGAGCTACGATACATTCCACTGATTGGTGGACGTGTGAGGCCATGCTAGGCATTTTTTCTATACCCACGTATGGCCCCTGTCAGTCCGACTTGCAAGTGGAAACACTCACCTGAATAGGCCAGACCATTCTAGGCCTTCCAAACTGTACCGACCCAAACCGATCCGCTCAGTGGAAACGAGGCATTACAAGAGCAAAGTTGCAGTGGTGAGTCTACAGGAAGAACTCTGCAAGTCTACAGCATGAAAATTCAGTCACAGTGACCCCTGTGGTGGGAGGACTATTGCACAACATAACTGAATCAGGACTTGCAGCAGACTTGCAGAATGTTTGAAAAGAAAGTTGATCTGAAGTCATGCAATGCGGACTTGCTGCATTTGTGCAACAAACTTGTGAAGCCTGGGAAGTCTAGCAATAGCTTAGCAAGTCATTTTCAAACTTGCAGCTTGATTGCTTGCTATCTGGGAAGGGAGCTGATAAGCTTAGTGCAGTGATTACCAGGGCCCCCCCCTCCGGCCGCGCTACGGTGGCCTCCGCCACTTACCGGAGCCGTCAGTATCGGCGGAGACAATCGCGTCCTCTCCCCTGTGAGGCTGAATGCTGAGTGAGGGAAAGATGGCCCCCGCTCAGTTCCATACCATAGGATGACGGAAGTGACGTCAAACGTCACTTCTGCCCAATGGTCTTAAAGGGGAAATTAATTTTTTTTTTGCTAGAAAAAAAACATTTTTTATTTTTTATTGCATTTAAGTGTAAATGTGAGATCTGAGGTCTTTTTGCCCCCAGATCTCACATTTAAGAGGTCCTGTCATGCTTTTTTTCTGTTACAAGGGATATTTACATTCCTTGTAATAGGAATAAAACTGACCCCAAAAAATGTTTTCAAAAGGAAAGTGTAAAAACAAAAAATAAAATGTAAAATAAATAAGAAAAAAAAAGAAAAAATGTAAACCGCCCCGTCCTGCCGAGCTCACGCGCAGAAGCAAACGCATACGTAAGTCGCGCCCTCATATGAAAAGTGTTCAAACCACACATATGAGGTATTGCGTGATCGAGAATCAAGATTAGAGCGAGAGCAAAACTTCTAGCACTAGACCTCCTCTGTAACTCAAAGCTGGTAAACTGTAGAAATTTTTAAACCTCGCCTATGGAGAACTTTAAGGGTCAAAGGTTGTCGCCATTCCACAAGCGGGCGCAATTTTGAAGCGTGACATGTTGGGTATCAATTTACTCAGCGAATTATCTTTCACAAGATAGAAAAAATGGGGCTAACTTTACTCTTGTCTTATTTTTCAATTCAAAAAAGTGTATTTTTTCCAAAATAATTGCACTTGTAAGACCGCTGCGCAAATATGGTGTGACATAAAGTATTGCAGCAACCGCCATTTTATTCTCTAGGGTGTCTGAAAGAAAAAATATATAATGTTTGGGGGTTCTACGTAATTTTCTAGCAAAAAAAAAAAATGATTTTAATTTGTAAACACCAAGTCTGAAAAATAGGCTCGATCCTTAACTAGTTAAATCTCCAAATCAAAATAAAAAGCTCTAATTGCAAGCAATGCTGGGGACAAACATTGCTTCACAAGCTAACTTGAAATATTTTTCTTGCACATTTTGCTTGGGTCTATGAGCATGATACATTGAATAATGTCTCTTTCTTTGAACAAACAATATTGTTACATTTAAGCAAAAGCAGATGACAATTTAGAAGCGAAAGGCTGTGGGGATGCCTTTAATTACACACTCCGTAAATCAGGGCAGAAAATTTGGCAGATTATGAGCCGGGTTACCACCTTCTCCTGGGTCTACGGAAGTTCAGAAGTCATTGTAAGAGTGTTTAATAGGAGGCGCCTCCAGCTATGCAATCTGCACCACAGAACATAACAGAAAACCTAAGACGGAACTGCAGTCTGCTCACATAATTTCTAATAATAAACATATTTGCCATTCTGAAGCTTCCCTCCAACCACTTTGCATATTATTTTATATATACTGTGATTCTGTACTTGCCAAATATGCTGCAAAAATCTCCCTCCACTAAGTCTGGCTGCAACCATTTTAACTGTGGGCAGCTGAAGCTGCTGCCTGTTCACTTCCTGGATTTACACAGACACACAGAGGTGTAGCATCACATATGGCGACCCATCACATTTCGCTACCAGCTGTAGTGTGCATGTGCGACGCCGCCATATGCGTTCCAACACTTTTACGACAAAACTCCACCCCTAAGTCCAGGTTCAAGCCCCACCATAGAGTTAGATTATAATTATGCCGAATTAATCGAAGTGAGGCCGTGCCCGAAGCGTGGCGAGCGGAGCGAGCCTGCGAGGGGTGTGGAGTTTTGTCGTAAAAGTGTTGGAACGCATATGGCAGCGTCGCACATGCGCACTCCAGCGGGTAGCGAAATGTGATAGCTCGCCATATGTGACGCTACAGGGGCACTCCTCCAGCTCTGCAGCCCTGCAGCTCTGATTAGCCCCCCTATGACTCACCCCCCCTCCCTTCCTTGCAAGCCTTTAGGAGGGTGAGCTGTGCATAATGTCACAAGCCTTGGCTTTTTACCAGACAAGAAACAGGAAGTGGGCTGTATAAGGTATTTACTGGCAGAAAAAAAATGTTTTACTATCCAAAGTAAGTTAAAACAACAAGGGCAGAAGATTTAATAAATGGAAAGTTAAAAAAATGACTGAAGTTTCACTTTAAAGTCTAACTCTAGACAATTTTTTTTTTTAGCTACGGATAAAGCGGGGAAGATTTAACACTTTTGTCAGGTTTCAATTTCTGTTTCATACCAGGGAGATTGTTCATCACTTCCTGTTCGTTCACTCTAAAAAAACGGCTATAATTTTATGCCCAGGAGTCACATGTGTTGCATTCAGATGCCTGTAAAAAATTTCTGTCAGGTTTTAACTTCTTTTTGTTCCCACAGAGATTTTTCCTCACTTCCTGCTGTTGACAAGAAATGGGGGGATGCAATTGTCAGTGGGACAGGAAGCCATGCACTCTAAAACATTATCAAAAGCTCTAGCCCTTCATTTTACTACAAGGGTTCATGCACTTGGATGCAAAGGGCGGTATTTTTTGCACCCAGGAGTCTCAGGTGTTGCATACAGCTGCCTGTAAAATAAACTCTGTCTCCACTTCCTGAAACTGTGACACTTATACAAGAAATGGAGGATTCAGTTGTCACTGAGACAGGAAGTCATGAACAGCAACAGAAAAAATGTCATAAGCTCTAGCCCTTCCTCACTCTATTATAGAGGGTTGTTTACCAAAAAAAAAATGCAAAGAGCTGTACGCCATAAAAGAAAACACAGATGGCTGTACACACCAAAGAAAAAAAAACCCATGTGACCCTGGTGGTCATTTTGGGTCAGGCAGAGTCTATTTAAGACCCTGGCTCCTGGGTTTGGCGCGCATTTAGCATGTGGGTAGTATAGGGATAGGTCACCTGTCTGTCAGGGACAGTATTAGTGGTAAGGAATAGTTCCAGATGAGAGATGACCAGGGAAATCTAAGCCTAATACACACTAGCAGGACTGTACGAAAAAAAAACTGACAGCTCAGGAGGAGTCACTGTACTAACTATCTGACATTAGTACACCAATCTCCCCAGCTGTTCTAATATGTTCTGACAGGGGGGTCCCCGTCCCCCCGCCAGAACACTCCAGTCAGCATTCTTAGCCATTTGCTGCGAGCGCTGATCAGGAGCCGGTTGTTAGACCTTTTTCAGTCATGCCCCTTTGGCTTCTGTCGGACCGTCTCCAGTACACATAGGTGTGTGTGGCCTATTGCTATATTGCATTCTCTGCAGCCTCGGCTGAATGGGACAGGAAATACATGGGAAGTGTTCTGTGTGGAGCGGCTTCCTATTCATTCACAAACTGAAGCATAGTAAACACAGTTTGCTATGTTTCAGTTATAAATGAACACAGTAAGTGAGTGTGTTCACTGTGTTCATTTAAAAAAGAAAGTAACCAGTAAAATACATATTTACTTGCCTCTTCCCCCACTCTCCAACCTGAAATATCTCCTGCAGCAGCTGGGGGGGGGGAGAGAAGAAAGGAGGGAAGATAGAAACACTGTGGGGCAGGGGGGCTAACACAGGGGGGAAGCCTGGGCAGTAGGGTTAATGGGCATCGCACATAGTGATTAGGGTGTGCCCTGTGCACGCCTATGCCAGTACACACGGGCCAACTGTCAGCCGGTTTCTATGAACCAGCCAATGCCCATTTGGCCCGTGTCTAATAGGCTTGAGAGATCCACCACTGTTCCTGGAAACCTTCCCACTTGGGCTTGGACCGGCCAGGCCGCATTCCGCCCCCGCAAGACAGACGTTGTCAGCTCAGCTGAGACCTGCTCCACTACACACTGCTATCATCCATGAGTGTTGCTGGTTGGGCTTCCTTCTGCCGGGCTTGTTGTAAACTGTTTTCCTTAATTTCAATACAAGTTCCATTATTTGCATCTGGACTGAGCATGTGTTGTTATTGCCGCTGCACCGCGCTGCACCCATCCACGTATTGCCGCGGCACCACGCTGCACTCATCCACGTATTGCCGCTGCACCACGCTGCACTCATCCACGTATTGCCGCGGCACCACGCTGCACCCATCCACGTTTAGCCGCGGCACCGCGCTGATTCTCAGTTCCTGTTGCTGTGACAATCAAACAGGAAATGGGGTATGCGGTAGTCACTGGGACAGGAAGCCATGGATAGCAACCAAAACATTGTCAGAAGTTCTAACCCTTCTTCACTTTACTACAAGTGTTCATGCACATGGGTACAGAGAGCCTTACACTGCAAAAAAGGCTATAATTTTGTGCCACACAAATTGTTGCATACAACCACCTGTACAAAAAAAAACAAATTCAGTCAGATGTTAATTACTGTTTGTTCTCGGACATGCTGTCCATCACTTCCTGTTCTTGTCACAATTGTACAAGGAACAGGGCGTGTGGTTGTCACTGTGACAGAAAGCCGTAGACAACAATAAAAACATTTCTGAAGCTCTTAGGCCTCATGTACACTGCTGCTGGTAAACGGGCGTTTAGGAACAGTTGGGCATTTTTTTTTAGCTGCCCCTGAACTCTCCTCTATGTTATCTTAGCATTACATGTACACGGGGTCGTTTCTAGGCAGTTGAGTTTAGAAGCATTTTTTGGAATGCAAAAAAATGCATTCAGGACCGATGTTCAGAGGCATTTGAAACGTCAAATGACTGTAACAGCTTGTTTAAACGCTCCTAAATGCAGACGCGGCTAAACGTGGCATGTAAACTGACGTTTTTAAATGTTGGATTCTAGCTGTCAAGTTAAATCGGTCAGGAGAGGTTAAGCAACGTCCCGTGTATATGAAGCCTAATCGTAACCATTCCTCACTCTAAAATAAGAGCTTTAAAACGTAACTGTATTTTATGTGCCTAGGAGTAGCGATTTTGGTCCTTACTGACATGATAGCATCACACAGTTGCTGTAGATTTGTCGGCTGCACATCCATGATTCCAATCTCCCCACCACATCCCAAAGGTGCTCTAATGGATTGAGATCTGGTGACTGTGGGGGCCATTGGAGTACAGTGACCTCATTGTCATGTTCAAGAAACCAGTGGTGAGATGATTTGAGCTTTGTGACATGGTGGATTATCCTGCTGGAAGGAGCCATCAGAAGATGGGGACACTGAAGTCAAAGGGATGGACATGGTCAGCAACAATACTTAGGTAGGCCATGGCATTTACACAATGCTAAATTGGTATTAAGGGGCCCAAAGTGTGCCAAGAAAATATCCCCCATACCATTACACCACCAGCCTGAACCGTTGATACAAGACAGAATGGATCCATGTTGTTTACACCAAATTCTGCCCCTACCATCTGAATGTCGCAGCTGAAATCGAGAATCATCAGACCAGGCAACATTTTTCCAATCTTCTATTGTCCAATTTTAGTGAGCCTGTGCGAATTGTAGCCTCAGTCTCCTGTTCTTAGCTGACAGGAGGGGCACCCAGTGTGGTCTTCTGCTGCTGTAGCCCATATGCTTCAAGGTTCGATGTTTTGTGTGTTCAGAGATGGTACTCTGCATACCCTGGTTGTAACGAGTGGTTATTTGAGTTACTGTTGCCTTTCTATCATCTCAAAGAATGGGCACATCTGCCCATTCTCCTCTGACCTCTTACATCAACAAGGCATTTTCGTCCACACAACTTCCGCTCACTGGATATTTTCTCTTTTTCGGACCATTCTCTGTAAACCCCAGAGATTGGTGTGCGTGAAAATCCCAGTAGATCAGCAGTTTTTGAAATGCTCAGGCCAGCCCGTGAAGCACCAACAACTATGCCACGTTCAAAGTCACCTAAATCCCCTCTCATCCCTATTCTGATGCTCAGTTTGAACTTCAGCAAGTTGTCTTTACTACATCTAGATGCCTAAATGCATTGAGTTGCTGCCATGTGATTGGCTGATTAGCAATTTGTGTTACCAAGCAATTAAACTGGTGTACCCAATAAAGTGTCCAGTGAGTGTAAATATACAGTATGCACACTGTGTGGAGACTTTACTAAGACTAGAGCCGACCCAATTATCTTTTAACTTTCATTTCAAAGTTTAGCTGAACAAGCTGAAGTTGGAAGCTGACTGCTCCATTTTAAGTAAATCACCCCTATATATATATAGATAGATAGATATTTATATATTTATTGCATGTACAGTATATAATTAATTTGTAAAAATATAAAAGGGCTTCAGAGACTAGGCCTTAACTGTACCTGAAGAACAATACTTTGAAAAGGCTTCTTGCGCAACACTAGGCCTCATATTCATGCTGTGGAATGAGCTAGCTCAGCAATTTTGCAACCGAGGAGTTTTCAAGGCACTGCTTGAAGGCAAAGCAAGGATGGGAATAAGACAAGGAAGATCACTTTATTAATAATTATACACTTGAAAACTCCAGGCCTAGTATGTCATTAGTTCTATTTGGCTTCATCACATGTAATAATGAGCAGATGAAAGAACACAACAACTGGGTCATATGACCTATGCTCGTTCCGTCTGCTGTTTTGATTTGTGGGTAAATGAGCAATTATTAAATCGGAGGATGAAAGGAGACGTGTTTTATGAATAATTCAGCTCTCTAGACAATTCCCTGGTGGTTGAAGTGAAGTAATTCTCACAGATGTATGTGTTTCTGAGGCCTTGTACAGGCTGCACTAAATGCAGATGTGCAATTGGCGCCAATGTGTGACTTTAGACCCTCAAATATGACCCACTCCAAACCGTAAAAAATACTCTTATGAACTTCTCTCTGCAAACTCTTGTGAAAAGAGTCAGTGTCAGGTGATTTCACTTCTAAGAACTCTTGTAAAGAGTTTGTTTTAGGTGTCAGGTGATTTCAATTGTCGGGAGAGGGTCATGTGGGTCATATTGGAGGACCCGTGACTTTTGGGCCATCTTACATTCAGCTTTCCATGTTTTTCTCCAGGAGGATCCAATTAAAAAAGCAGGGTTGAAGTGCTTGTAAACCTTAAGGTCCCATTCACACAGCATTCCCGGAAACGCATGAAAAATGTGCTCACAGGAGCTACTTTGGCATGTTTGGTCATTTCCACAAGGGCAATCTGATCAGGTCAGCCTGTCAGTTTGGATGGTCATTGTGTCCCTATAAACTGGTGGGTGTAAACAGACGTGTGTCTGTTTATACCCGCCTACCTCCAATCTGATCCAGTCCACTGAAAACAAATGGAAGAGGATCCGTCCTCTTCTGTGTAGGCATATTGAATCGGAGGTAGATGAGTGTAAACGGACAGCCGGTCTGTTTACACCCAACCACCTATATAACAGAACGGGCTCGGTCTGTGCCTGCTCTGAAAAAACACAGACCTGTCATCTGCTCAGCAGGGGATCAGCGGACAGATCTCCTGCTGAGCAAAGCGGATCTGCCCCATGTTAAACCATGCAGTTGAGCCACATTTTTAGCACCGCTCCCCCTTTAGCTGACAGTAAATTCCATTTTACACGCTCTAGCTTCAGAAATTGCATCATTTCTCAGGACAAATTTTCTCTTGGTGACCATGGTGGACCATACCTGTGCAATTTATGCATGCTAATTTGTAGTCCGTGTTCAGAGAGCATGTGACAATGTGGTTGATTTACTAAAACTGAAGACTGCAAAATCTAGTGCAGCTGTGCATGGTGGCCAATCAGCTTCTAACTTCAGATTGTTAAATTAACCTTTGGCAAAAAAAAAAAAAAACTGGAAGCTGATTGGTCTCTATGCAGAACTGCACCAGATTTTGCACTCTCCAGTTTTAGTAAGTCAATCCCTGAGTGACAACACAGCCGCACAATGTGGGACAGAGGGACATTGGGGTTGATTTACTAAAACTGAGAGAGTGCAAAATCTGGTGCAGCTGTGCATAGAAACCAATCAGCTTCCAGTTTTTTTATTTTCAAAGCTTAACTGAACAAGCTAAAGTAAGAAGCTGATTGGCTACCATGTACATCTTCACCAAATGTTGCACTCCAGTTTTAGTAAATCAACCCCAAAGCATTGTCCCCCCATAACACAAAGTGCCTGAATAGGGACCTTCACTGTAGGATTACCAAGTTGAGTTTACATTTATGCCAATTGCATGCTGCATTGGACTGGGAAATGTATTAAATACATCTATATGAAATAAATATATTTATGATTTAGAATTGTCTATACAATTGCTATCAAAGCAAACAACATGATTCTGTAGCAGTTGGGGCAATATTTTTGATATGGAGATTAGAAAGGCATAGAGGCTCTTAATATTTTTGGTAGGGGCCCCATGAAGCCCAGACATGGATGTGTCTGAATTAAAGATTATTTCCAGGTTAAAACACCATTGGGATGACTTCTAAATGTATGAAATCATTTTGGAATTCGACTTATAGGCAGTTTCCTAAAATGCCATTTATATTCGGTACTGCAGGGTTAATGTTCAGTGACTCTGAGGTTAATATTCAGTGGTATGTCTACTGTTTGGTCTGTGGTGCTTCCTGTAGAAGTGAATATTAAAGCAGGAAGTGGTTGGGCCAGAGTTGTTGTTGCTGGTCATGGGAGTGAGAAGGATTAGGCACAAGAAGATGTAGAATTGCACCTATGTGAGGTTACCACATGGTGGGACCCTGAATGGGACTGTATGGTTGAAGCCATGCTACCACCAGTTGGAAACTTCTACAAGCTAAAAGTTTGAGCTCTACAGCATAGTCCAAGTCCATTATAGGATTTAAGGAAGGAGACGGTGGTGGCCAGTGACAGAGATTCCGTTGGAAGGGTGGATTGGTGGCTGTATGATCCTCCGTTCAAAACTGTGGGGTCTCTATGTTTGGGCCGCTGCGTTTCAGAAACCTCCTAGGAACTGGGCCTGGACCATGAATGTGTGAGGCCTCACAAAGTATACATCAACTTCCCTCCATGCAGACAAGCTGAAGCAAGTAAACTATAATGTGTAAAAGAACTTGCAGAGGAAAATCAGTGTTTAATGC
The DNA here is from genome assembly GCA_037952925.1 of Lithobates clamitans. Lineage (NCBI taxonomy): Eukaryota > Metazoa > Chordata > Amphibia > Anura > Ranidae > Lithobates > Lithobates clamitans. The sequence goes on along the minus strand of JBBGZY010000938.1, from coordinate 839,353 downwards.
TATTTCCCTCGAAATTGCTCTATAGGCAGCGCCAGGACAGGTGTCACTGGCAAGTGAAAAGACATTATCCTTCAACTGCAGAGCCTAATGCAGTAGTTTTGCCTCTGGCCATAAGGGGCGCTAGTCAGGGGTGTTAAATCTTTCTAAAAAAAGGACCAGTTTACTGTCCTTCAGACTGTAGGGTGGCCGGTCTGTGGCCAGTGGGAGAGGAAAATGTCTGGGCGTCATTGGGAGTACACAATACCCCATCTTTGGTATTAAGGGGATGATTAGTGCTCCAATGTTGGTATCACTGGGAGGGATAGTGCTGCATCGTTGGTGTTGATGGGGGGGATAGTGCCCCATTGTTGGTGCCAGTGGGAAGGATAGTGCCACATCGCTGGTGTCAGTGGGAAGGATAATGCCCCATTGTTGATGTCAGTGGGAGAAATAGTGCCACATCGCTGGTGTCAGTGAGAAGGATAGTGCTCCATTGTTGGTGTCAGTGGGTGTAATGGTGCCCCATCATTGGTGTCAATGGGAGGAATAGTGCTCCATCATTGGTGTCAGGGGGAGGACAAATATTCCATTGTTGGAGTCAGTGGCAGAAATTTTGCCCCGTTATTGGTGTCGGGGGGGGGGAATAGTACCTTGTATCAGAGGGAAGAATAGTGCCCCAAGGGCCAGATAAAGACAGGCAAATGGCCACATCCATCCCCTGGGCGGCAGTTTGGATACCACTGTTCAAATTAATCAAATAAAACTGGCAGCATCTGGTTCCCCTGTGCTGCCAGCAAGCCGTTTACCTGAAAAATGTCTTGGTGCAAAGTTGCCACACACCAGCTGAAAGCTGAAATTAGCCTTACTAGAGGAATGCTGCTTTATAAGATGATGGGAATTAGAAGATGTAGTCAAGGATGAAGCTCAAGGTTACCATTGTGGTCACGTTCACTAGTACCCTAGAGAGTAGGCAGAAATGGGGCAATGACCCAAGCATGGGCTCTGAAATTAGGTTTAACCTTGCATAGGGCATAACCAGTCCTGTCATTTTGAGGGAAAAGGAATGTGTATGTACTTCCCACGACCTTGACAGTGAAATTGTTTACTGTATAGCGGCCAGAAAACATGAAAAATTATTCAAATCATGCCTATTAGTAAATTTGTCTTTGGGCTATTTCCAATTTATTTTTATTTAGTCCACTAATCAAAAGTTGTCCTTTTTTATTTAAAGGTACGCTGTGTTTTCATATGGGAGTAAATATGTCACAATCAACTCAGCACCAAAAAGACAGCCTCACTACCTAGACTCTTCCCCGTACGGGTCATTCAAGGTAATGCAAATTTCCTTTTAATATTTTAATGAGTGCCAAATTACAGCCGATATAGAATCTGAGACATCAAAAAAAGCAAAGACTGTATGTGTCTGCTAATTAACTGCTGGAAAACATTGCAATCTGAGCTGGAGACAAGTAAGCAGGACAAGGCTCTATATTACTAATAAGGTACACTGTAAAAAATATTGTGCTGGGTCTACTCAAAAAAATTGAGGCAACTGTTTGCATCAGCTTTTTAAGTACTGTAAACTAAACTTTTTTTGTCTGACTCTTTAGACTTTTCATGTTTTCAACTTTGTTGTTTTAAGTAAAGCCGACTCGATTTTTTTCAGTTTATAGACCATAGGTTCAAGTAAAGCCAACAACATTTTTTCCAGTTTATAGACCATAGGTTTAAGTAAAGCCAACTCAATTTTTTCCAGTTTATAGACCATAGGTTCAAGTAAAGCCAATAAAATTTTTCCAGTTTAAAGACCATAGGTTCAAGTAAAGCCAACTCAATTTTTCCAGTTTTTAGCAAAGTTTAAGTTAGGAACACATACATTAAAGGGGTTGTAAACCCTCGTGTTTTTTCACCTTATTGCATCCTATGCATTAAGGTGAAAAAACACCTGGCAGTGACTGGCCCCCCAGCCCCCCCCCCCCGTTTTAATTACCTGAGCCCTGGAATTTCACCCGGGGTTCTCAGCGCTTGATTGGATAGATTGATAGTAGCGCAACCATTGGCACCCACTGCTGTCAATCAAATCCAATGATCCAAATCCAATCGAATCCAATATATTCGGCGGCAATGGATGCCGAATGATGGACTCGGGAGCGTGCCCGCAAGGTAACCCCCCAGGAGAGTGATTCTCCTAGGGGGTTATCTGATGTGGGGAGGAGCCGCATCAGATTTTTTTAAGTAAATGTAACTCAATTAGAATATGGAAATGCACATACCTTAAAAGTTTTGTCTAGATTACTGAATATTATACATTATTTTTGTAAATGTAAATGGTGTGTTTGAAGAACTAATTAAAAATTATAAAATTTTTATGTTAAAATTACAAGCCAACAGAATATTTTTTATCAGTGTAAGCACACTTACAGTGAACCTGTGCCTTGTCCATGTAGGGCCCCCTGCATATGCTCACTTGTCTTCACCGCCCTGCGGAGCTTTCAGCCACCAAAGCGAGGATAAATATCCAGAACGTTCCTGTATGGGATTATGTTACTCTCTCCCCTTCCTTCTAGACATCATTACTGTCACAAGGGGAGAAGAGAGAGGCCTTAGCCTTGTGTGAGCTCTGTCCAGACCTGGAACTTAAAGGGGACTTTTACCTCTCAAACACAAAAATCAGTATCGCTTGCAACTCTGCATGCCCATCCCAAAACACCAGCTGCGATTTATCAAATTTTATTTTTTTTGTGGGTTTAGATATGCTTGATTGAACTTTCTGACTTTAGCAGAGCTGTGGTGTGTGCTGAAAAATACAACCTAAATTCCAAAAAAGTTGGGATGCTTTGTAAAATATACATAAAAACAGAACCCAATTGCTTTTGTGTTCTGTAACGTTGTTGGATATGGCCTTGGTGGCCATATTTTGTATGTTTCTACTATTATTCTTGAAAATCAATAAAAATTATTGAAAAGGAAAACAAAATAAAATGATTTGCAATTCTTATAAACTCATATTTTTTTTCACAATAGAAAATAGAAAACATATAAAAAGTTTAAACTGAGAAAATGGACCATTTTAAGGAAAAAATAAGGTAATTTTGAAATTGATGGCAGCAACATGTCTCAAAAAATTTGGACAGGGCCTTTTAGCACGGTGTAGCATTCCCTTTTCTTTTAACAACACTGTGTAAACATCTGGGAACTGAGGAGATCAGTTGCTGGAGTTTTGGGACAGGAATATTGTCCCATTCTTGCCTGATATAGGATTCTAACTACTTAATTTCATTTCATTTCAAGATGCACCAAATATTTTCAATTGGTTTATGTTCTGGACTACAGGCAGGCCAGTTAAGCACCAGGCTCTTCTGCTTTTTCTGCTATAAACCCATGCTGTTGTCATAGACGCAGTATGCTGTTTAGCATTCAAACCGCGTTGAAACAGTAGAAACATACAAAATATGTCCACCAAGGCCATATCCAACAACGTTACAGAACACAAAAGCAAGGTTGGTTATTATGAAGGCATCAGTTATACATAGAAATAAAGTTACAGAAGAGTACTAAATGTAAATAATACAAAACATTATTGGTCAAATCTTAGATTGGCAGTAAGCCAGTAATTCAGTATCAAAGAATGAAAGTCATAGAAAAGCAAGTAGAGAAAAAATTGTCAACAAAGATGTATATAGCCATTTTCCACTGAAAAGTTGGGGTGACATCAAGTGTTTTGTAGTAAATAACAGCGATCAATCATTACGATATATCAGTAAAGACTTTAGGAGTCTAGAGCTTGATTTGAGTACCATATGGACCGCAGGAGCCCCAACTTATTTGTTGTCGCATATCTCTGCCTAATGTAGAAGCAAATCCGATTCTGTAGGTATAGTGGAGCTGAACGAATCATATTATGTCATATATAGAGGGTGTAGTTGGATATTTCCATAATCTTGCTATACACAGTCTGGTGGCAAGAAATATGTGTGTTGTGACTGTTCTGAAAGTGGGAGGTATATTCTCTATATCAATGTTCAAGATATCCAGGCTTGGTGAAGGGTGTCATTTCAAACCAGTAACTTGTGAGACCACTGAGAAGACAGCAGGCCAGAGGTTGGACAGCATACTACATGACCAAAAGACATGGTAAATATTCATTATTTGCCCGCATTGCCTCCAACATTCCATTCTGTTTTTATGCAGATTTTACACACCGTTTCTTTAGCTTCTAGCCTGACATTGTGCCATGGTTCATGGATTATGCCTTATCTTAGGTCTGTAGGATGTAGGTCACATGCGCTAAATTTTCAATATGAGACCTAGGCCTCCCATTTCACAAACTCAAGTTCATTGAAATGGCTGTGAAGTCATGTGCGCTATACTACATACTGTTACACTGCACAAGTTAGGAGCAATCGATGGACCATTTAACGTGATCAGTTTCACGTCTGTCCCGTTATCTGTGCTGAGCACAGTATGACAGTGGTGAGCCAGCAGTCTGAGTCAGTGGTGGAGATATATTTACACACATGAACTTCTTATCTCAGTGACACACTTGACTGAAGGAAAATTCACCACAATCACAAAGCCCTGATGCATTGCACATAGGAAAGCACATGGCTGACAAGCATTTAAAGGGACACTGGATTTCATATGTCAGTAAACTAACTGTCACTACAAGCAACCCTGCTTATGCCATAGTCTTCCAGTGATTGTATTATGGGTACTTTTGTAGTCATGGGATTAGAATTGATCAATTTAAACAATTGCTTTGTAACATTTGCCTTTGTTAGTGTATTTCTGTTTGTTCTTTTCTCTTGTATTAGTTTGTTATCAGCACGCAGAAGTACACAGACTCCAGTGTGAACTAACTGCCATCGTCACATGCCACACCCACAGGAATCCTCATCAGGGATATAGAAGAATTTCACATGCACAAATGTGAAAATGAAAGTGTCCGATACAAGCTGCCATGCAGCTCTGTGGATCTCTAATAATATACTACAGTGATCATTCATTCACTATCTTGCATTATAGGAGCCTAAGGTAGTTCCCTTGCTGGGACCTACTGTAATTAGATTCAAGAAATGGAAGGTCCAAAACCTAGCGCTGATGGTTTGGCTCCACATGGCTCAAGTTATGGACCACATCAGGAAAGACATACTAACTTGTTTATGAGGGGCCATTTGGATTCCATTTGTTACAGGTCCAGAAATCGCAAGGGGCACCCTGACCCAAATGTCACCAGGGTTTCAGGTTACAATGCACATGGTCTCACAGGAGAACCAACCTCGGCACTGCTGTGGAGTGCCCCTGGCAATAATGTGAGAGGCTGCACTAATCAGAGTTATGAATAATTATATCTCCCCAGCCAACCGCTAAGAGGTTTGCTGACAGTGGAGCAGGCCTGGAAGGAGTATGAATATTCAGGCATGACCCTGGGAAGTAAGTCTTCTTCTCCGGGCCTCCTGCCTGGGGGGAGGAATGAAGATGATTGACTGATCCTCCTAGCCCTGCTGCAGAGAATGAGTGCTTGGACAGAGGCCTATGTTTAAAGCCTAGTATGCTGAACAGGGGGATTAAAACCCCAAGGAGAAACTTTAGTCTAATTGGGGAACCTGAGAAGATGGTTTGAAGTGTGGAGGCCTCTCCCTAGTAAGTCAGTAGCTGAACCAACAAGTGTCTTGCAGTCCAGAGCGGATTTCACAAAATGCAAGGTTCGCTTGAAGGTCCTCTATATATGAAGACTGTAAACTATTTTTGTCCCTCATCTGGGGTCTACCAAGTGCATTGGTGTCCTGCGCTCTAACCCTCTTTCCCAGGAGTGTTGAGTGAGGTTCTGTAGACGGATGGTGGGCTGCTTTGTAAGTGGCCTAAACAAGCAGCCAAGCTGACCCCCAACGTAACACTAACCTTCAGGGCAATACAGGACTTTGCCTGACGACCCTCCCCAATGTGTGAGTGGCAGGCAGAGACCAACCCCCAATCCACCCTCCTGACTATGTGCGTCATCCCACTCACTCCCAGGGGTTCCAGACACTGGGCACCTTCTCCAGGCCCAACAGCTAGAGGACACCAGTAAAACTCACGCTCACACTCTTCAGAGCAGCATTCTTACCAATGAAAGGCACCATGAATCTGAATATGGTTAACGTTCATTTACTGAAAGCTTTAATCAATCATGGCTCCAATTGAATAACATAGTTCAGTCATGTAACAGACTGTTTGTCCCAGGCCCTGCCGGTGGCTGCTTTTATCCCTGCAGTAGGTGGGCCTATGTTCTTTCTGACCCAGGATGGGGGAAAACGGAAAGGCTAAACCAGATCCATGGCTCATTCTTCTCTCTCCTGGAACTAGGATGGGGAACCCCAGGGCACCCTGGAACTAGGATGGGGAACCCCAGGGCACCCTGCCCCAAAAGGAGCACAGCAGATAAATGTTGCTGTTTCATCTTCCTCTGCTGTCTCCCATGGTTTCTCAACTATGGTTCCTCCAGAGGTTGCTAGGGGTTCCTTGAACAATTTCTGCCTCTCAGATAAGTCCCCACTGACACCATTAATCTTTTAAGCTATCTGTAAGGGGGTAATTCTTCCCAATGACCACAAGTGTAAGGAGCATTCTTCCCACTGACCATCACACTAATGTATCTTGAGTTGTAGTTATAGTAATTTGTAGCAGGGGTTCCCTGAGAGCGGAAAGGTATTTCAAGGGTTCCTCTGGGATGAAACGGTTGAGAAAGGCTGCTCTGGGAAATAATGAACGTTTAAACAAACAATTATGCCAACATTAATCTAAAATGAAGACTCCTACCATGATTATTGGTGAGCAATCATGTCAAGAGTGTAAGAAGACCCTCACCATCAGTAAATTGCAACCACTAACCAACTTGTGACCTTCTAACAAGACTAGCAACAACGTTTCCCATTACACTAGCTGCTTACCACAAAAAAAGAAAAACCTTCTTAAATCAAGTTATGTTTGAATAACTTTTCCTTTCTTTCAGTTTTGCACATAAAGTATACAAACTTTCTCAATGACTTGGAGACACATAAATTCTGTAATTATTGTGTGAAATTACAGCTGGTCACCAAGCTAATTGCAGCTCCTTACCTTGACTGCTCACACTGATAAAGCCTATGCTTCATGTAAAATGAGTAACATGCAGTGAGAATATGGTACATTTAACATTATCCAGGTATTCTCAGCTTATCTGAATAATACTGACACTATGCCCTCCTCTGCCATTATCAGTACTATGAACAATGGAGTGCTTTGTGGCAATAAGAAGCCATCCTTTGTACTGGTTTACTTTCGGACAGGAGGTCTGTGTAGTGCTCTTGGTCACAGGAGAGGACTGAGGGCACACTGAGGTCATCTGAAAAATGGAAGCAGCAGGACTTGGAGAATAGATGTACAGCCATCATTATATTCAATTCATATCTAAGAAAGAGCTACAAAGCTCAGAGAGGTTTCAGTTTCAGTATGATGATAACCCTCTGTTATCTGACATCATTCTGGAACTGGCACCATATTACATATATAAGGGTCTGCAGCTCGTGTCATATTCCAACCACGGTGAGCCACACAGATGGATACAAAAAGGAAAATTAATGCACATGTAGTGCTAACCCCGCAGGAGCCGCTGAATATTTTGTGTTACCTGTTTGTCTCTGAGCCCCTAGCAGAGCTTTACCCCTGGTGACACCACCAAAATAACTTGTCAAGGTAATTCCCTAGTGGGCACACACTGGTAAGATAAATGATTACCTCGTACTACAGGCGAAGAAAGATAGTTGACTAAAGTTATCAACAAACTAGGTGATACAGAGAAGGGGCAATATGACACAGTACAGTTTAATTTTAGGTCACACCCACCCGTCTTGCAGGACCAAAGATATAAACGATAACTATCAAACCGAAAGATTCACTTAGTGAGAGAAGTCAGGGTTTAATTTTTTTATTATGTTTATTTTTTATACTAAACATCGCTATGGATTTGGGTGTGGTTCTCAAAGACATACACAATGTCCCTTTTTCTCTTTCAAGTTGTTTTGGCGTGTATACTGGGATGATGCAGATGGGAACCAAATAGACCATTTACATATGGCATCTCGCTTCAGCCCTATGAGTCAGGGTTTAACCTTCAGGAGGTTAGACAGAAAGAAAACCTCCCACCAATGAACCATAAACACTTGATGAATTTGTCTGCCGGCTAGTTGGGGCCCATAGGTTGGTGCACAATAGAGATGTAGTCTCTTTAAGAAGAAACTGAATTCTTTCTAAGGATGGTAAAGAGGCCAGCAGAGTTCTCCTTTAGTAAGTGCAGATAGTGTGGAGAATCACTTTAGGAATATTAGATGGTAGAAAGAAGTTACTTTAGCAGGAAAGGGGGAAGATGCTAAATGAGTAAAACATGTTGCTATACGCAGTTTACATTTCGGACCTGAATAAGCCATATTTCAGGCTATGAGTGGCCCTATTGGCACCATCCAGTTCGACAAAATTAGATTTTTCAAAGTAGTCGGGTAAAAAGTTTAATCAGATGAAGTCACTGTTTGCGGGTGCTGGCTGTCATAATACAATAGCTGGCAGGGGAGATCCATCTATGTGTGGATGGTGGAATCTATTAGATGTTCAATTTGTACACATTTTGTAAACATTCTATGCTCCTTTAGGGCCCATTTACAGCAGTGGCATTTGTTAGGCTCCCTATAATGTGCATGTGTAAGGGCAGTGGGTTACAACAACCCATTGCACTGTTTAATTTTTCTTTTCTTTAACTCTATTCAAACGTCACAAAATTACATTTCATTAGTTTCTATGCACCACAATGTGTTGCAAATTATGCCCTCTTTTTTTCAGCATACAGTAACGCAATGCCTTGGTATAAACAACTCATGGGACATAAAGCAAATCACCTTGTCTATGCATTGGGACTGTATTGGTAAAGCTGCCTATCACAGCCCAAAGCACATAATCTAAATGGGCGCTTATTGAATTAACCTCACTGACTCAGTAAGTAGTCAATTGATACATTTTAATGACTTTCTGCTTTGGGTACAGATAATTTCTATGATGAAGAATTCCTGCAGTAATGTTCTCATGGACCAGTCCTTCTCGCTTACACTAAATTGCTTGCCTTGCTTAATGTATACCTATAAATTTCGCAACGGTACATTGTAATTCAAGGGTGCGGTTGGAATTGAAATAGCAATTAGGAAGATCCGAAGGCCTGCAAGCTTCATGCAGAAGCGACTCCATACATCTGATACTTAATTCACAAATAATACCAGCAGGGATCCATTTCTTGCGAGACAGATGTTATAAACATCACAACAAAGAACGTTATGGCTGAACAGGAAATGGGGGAGCTACAAGAAAGGGGTTTTGTGCCTGCGTCTGGAAAATGCAGATCTGTACAAGACATTAATATCCATCATGTTAATACCATCAGCTCCCTTCTAAACAATGTCAATGACCACTTTACTCCGGGACGCTTTTTGTTTTACCCTTTCCAAGCAAACGCAGCTTTAGTCAGACTTTATTTGCTTGTGCTGGAGTTTGTCAACAGGGTGGTTATGTACTTAACTTTGGCGACAATTGTGGGCGCGGTTTCATTTATTTTGTTCTTTTTAATTGGGGTTATTTGCCGAGGCCTCATCAATAGCTTCAGTGAAGTCTTCTATTCTTTTAAAAAAAAAGATCCTGTTTGCTCTTGCTTAGGAGCAGATTGGCGCTGTTAAGAGGCTGATTTTAGACCCCCACCACTGTTTAACCTGGCTGGGGGGTGGAGGCATGGCAATCTGTGCGGTCAATGATTTCTTAAAGGAATATTCGATTTTTGTTATAAAGAAATGACTGATATATATGACATTTTTTAATTTTGGGCCTGTGGACATGTGCTTTCCAATATTTTTTTTTCAGACGAACCTTCATGCAGGTCTATAGGCATTAATATAAATCACAATAAAGTTTGAACCGTAGTTCATGGATTTTATGGGCACAACTCCAACAGGTAAGTAAAATATATATTCTTTATTGGTACATTAAAAAAATCATATTAAAAAAGGCAACTACTGTACATTTAAAGTCATAATAGAATTGAGCACCAATGGTAGAAGGAGATAGTGGTCTACAATCAATAAAGGTATGAGCTAATACAGCTTTAAAGACTGATATAATATTCAAACATTAGAGTTTTTCACTTTCCCTTCATACAAAGCCCAACATATTTCACGTATGTCGCTTTCTCAAGAGCAATAAAGGTGCTAGATATAGAGTTGCTACACTGAAAGTTGGTCGGGGGAAAAAAATCACAAATGTGTTAACCATACCTTAAGTCAGGCTGGGCATAGATAGTCATTACAGACATTCACTTGATCCTCACAATAAAGGAAAAGCACACAAGTCTACCAAGTTTCATATAAGTGTGATCAATAGAGAAAGATATATCTTGCTACAAGCCAAAACATGCTGAGCATAGGCATCTAATATGGAACATTGGGTCAGATGGAAAAAAAAAAGCAAACTTGGATTTAACGATCACTAAGGGGGAGACCCCTCACACAGATATGGATAGCCAATTTGTCCAAAAGGGGATAAACCAGGCCACCCAGACCAAGCTGTATTAGCTCATACCTTTATTGATTGTGGACCACCATCTTCTCCTACCATTAGTGTTCAATGATAGAGTGATGATGTTGCGCTGTTAAATAACAATATATCAGAAAAAATAAGTGAACTATAAGAATATGTATGAACATCCAGTAACGTATGATCAAAAGCAGGAAAATTTAATTATATTGATAATAGTAATAAAACTAGTGCAAAGTAGCCACACTTGTGCTCAATAGGGGATGTGCAGTAGTAAAATAAATATGTAACACAATATAGTCCGAATAAAGACTCAATAGTGTCAAATAAGGTGACAAAGGTAAGTGATCTTCCAACCAATGGGTGACTAGTTTCTAATCCTTATAGTGGTTTGTGACACCTCAGTGCTCTCTAGCAGCTTACCTCACTGCTGTAAGGCAACAGCATTTGGATACAGAGATCCTTTTCCAGGGGTCTATATGTCTCAGCCCACCTCCGTGGATAGTATCAGCCTGGGGGTCACAGGATCAAGGTAACTTCCTCTCTAGGAATCCTGGAGGTCCTATCTGGTACTCTCCTCGCTCGGTATCTCCTCAATGTTAGGGTATAAGAAAACATCTCCAATGGTGGAGTACGTTTTAAAAAGGGGGGGGGGGGGTATTTTATTAAAATAGCTAGAAGTTTACTCACATTGCAAAAAGAAAAACAAACAGTGAACCCACGAGCGCCGAGCTCGTCCTCCTGCATCACTTCCGGTATGCCTGTTGCCCAATCCCGACGCGTATCGTCACATCAGGTAACTTTATCAGGGGATTCCCACTTTTATATTAGGGTTCAAACTTCATTGTGATTTACATTAATTGATTCTGGGACATGGCACTTTGTATTGGTAGGGTTAATGGACTCCCATTGCGCCTACCAATGGTTCTCCATTCTATCTATTCTTAATCCAGGTCTATAGGCAGGCAGATGTTAATCAGCTTGGGTCAGTTTACATCCACCTACTGTACCTCTAGGTCCAGAAAAAGAAAGATGGAAAAGGACTTCAGCCTTTTCTGTTTTTCTGGCTCTAAACATGATGGATTGGAGGCAGCCCTTTACATGTGGCCAACCATAGGTCAAACACTGGTCCTTCACATTCCACTGTCAAATTGCGTACAAGAAACTAAACGGGCATGGATGTCACAAAAGTGACAACTTTCCATTCTTCTCCGATTCAGCAAGTGATCTGCTCATGGATCCATAGCTAAGCACGGCCATGTAAAAGGACCCTTTGGGCCCTTTCATACTGCTCCACTGAAAAAATTGTGATAAAAACACATATGTGTTTTTAGTGTGTTTTCTCTTTGCCTGACCCCCAGCATGCATCTGTGAAACACGCAAATATGGATTAAAAAAAGCACATCAAAATGCAACTGCTGTGCGTTTTTGATGCATTGATTTTTTTAATTGCTTTTTAAGCAGAGCACCAAAGATGCAGCATGCAGGACTTTTAAAAATGCACTGCACCTGCAGCACACTGATGTGGTGCATTCCATAGGATTTAAAGGCAAATATTATTTTTTTTAACAAGAAATAATAAAGGCAAATATTTTTAGTTTGTTTTTCTTGTGCTTTTAGGCTTGTTCCACATGGGCTTCAGCTTGTGTAAGAGCAGTGTGAACAGCAAGGTTCGACTAAGTATTTGCAGAGCTTTCAGCAAGCTTTGTTTAAGCTTTTAACCGCTTGCCGACCGCTGCATGACGATGTACGTTGGCAGAATGGCACGGCTGCGCAAATGGGTGTACCCGTACGTCCCTCCGTCATTTTTAAATAACAAATATTTTCTACTTACCTGCTCTATGCAATGGTTTTGCACAGAGCAGCCCTGATCCTCCTCTTCTTGGATCCCCTGCTCCTGCCCCCCCCCCCCAAATGCCCACAATAGAAAGCCACCTGCTATGGGGCACTCGTGTGTGCTCACTCCTGAGCTGCCTCTGTGTGTCCATAAGACACACAGAGTGCGGCTTGGCCCCGCCTCTCACTCCCTCCTCAATGGCTGTAATTGACAGCAGTGGAAGTCATTGGCTACCGCTGCTGTCTCTAAGCCAATGAGAAGTCAGAGAGCCGAGAGAGTCTCGGCTCTCATGCACATTGCTGGATTGAGATCTGGCTCAGGCATTGAGGCAAGTATAAGGAGAGCTCGCTACCAAAGGAACATAAACTGGAAGAAGTGGCCACACACTGCAGGAAGATGACAATAATTGCAATGATTTATTCTATAATAAAGCTGAGCACTGAACACCACAGATAAAAGATGGTTTACGTATAAACCATCTTTTGTCCGTGGTGTTTGGTGTTCAGTTTTATTACAGAATAAATAATTGCAACTATTTGCTTCTTCTTGCAGTGTGTGGCCACTTCATCCAGTTTGTTTTACCTTTGGTGGCGAGCTGGGTAGGCACGCGAATGAGAGATCCGGGCTAGATCTCACCTGTCACTTGCCTGGAGCGGCGCCATCTTTCATTGTTCCAAAAAAATTCCTATGTAGCAGTCATTTCTTTATAACAAAAATGGAATGTTCCTTGAGGCCTGGTTCACACCTTTTTTTCACACCGCATTTTTAAGCACGTTTTCAGTTTTGCAGAAACACACTAAAGTCCGTTTAACATGGTTTCCTATGGATGCAGTTCACATCTGTGCATTTTATGGAAAGGGCCAGGGATTTGTTTCTGGTTTTTGGTTCCATAGACTTCAATGGATCAAATATGTGTATTGAAAAATGCTAAATGCACCTGCAATATGCAAACTGCAACCTGCATAAGTGTGAACCATATCTTAGGAAATCATTGACAGATTGCCATGCCTCCACCCCCCAGCCAGTTAAGCAGTGGTGGGGGTCTAAAATCAGCCTCTTGCCATTCTTTTCTTAGGCTGGATTCACACCTATGCAGTTTTAGTGCTTTTTGCATTTTGCAGATTTGCACTAGAGTCCATTTAACATGGTTTCCTATGGAACATGATCTGTAGTGCAAATCTGCAAAATGCAAAAAGCACAAAAAATGCATAGGTGTGAATCCAGCTTTAAACAACAGGAAACAGAATCTTTTTATTATTTTCAATATTAGTAGATTTCACTAAAGCTACTTATGTGGCTCTGTAAATAACCCCAATTAAAAAGAACAAAATAAATAGTATAAGTATCTAAAGCCCAAACTTTTTTCCCTGTTTAGGATAAAGAATAAGTTACATTTGAACTCCAGAATAAGCAAATATTGTCTAATTACAAGAGTCACTTGTATTTTTGTTGGAATGTTGGTGTGCTTTGTGTATTTCTTGCAGATCTGTGCAGCAATCCAGTGCAAAACCTTACCTCTGGGCAGGAGCTTCCTGTAAAAAGAGCAGTAACTGCTGATCTCACTTCTTGTGCAGGGGAACTGGTCTTGTCTCCGCCCCCTCCTGTCATTTTCTGCAGGCAGCCTGTAGTGGGGTGAGGCCTGCTGGGCCCCTCCCACAACTCTGCTCTCTTCATAGGCTATGTATAGCACGGTAATGATGTCACTGATACGTTTATAAAGTTATATCTGCATTTAAAAAAGCATTTGGTGCACTCAGAGTAAATTATTATTTTTGTGAATGTTCTGGAATGTATTTTGATGAAAGTTTGCATGCCCAGAGTTCAGCTTTAAAACATCTGTTTTATTGTTTTGTTTTTTAACTCGTCCCTTTGGGGAGATTGCTTCCTGATGACGTCCTGGATGTGATGAAACGCGTAGAGGTAAGACTTCTGAGACTTCCGGCTGTGACATCACTTCTGTGATGGAGCAGCGGTGCTTTCTATACAGAGCTGGTCTATCCGGGTGCCAGAGGGGCATAGCAGTATGTGAGTGCACAGATTTTAGGCGTTTGAAAGATCATAAACTTGCTGCGTTGTAATGGTTTCCTTGTTCTGTCTCCTATGTGATACTATATGTGAAAATGGAGTTAACCTGTTCCTGTAAGCGCACAAATGAAGAAGAGTAGAGTCTAGTAAGGAGTTGGATATTGACATATATTGAGCTGCTTATGACAAATAAGGCTACATGTACACTGGCCTTCCCTAAACAAAACTCTAAAACGCTAAACGCGGCAAAAAAAAGGTACCGCATTTTTTGCCATGTTTAGCATTTGAAGTTTATTCATTTCCTTGGCCAGAGTACTTCCCATTGAAATGAATAAACACCCAAGTTCTAAATGTGGCTTGCGTTTAGGCGCATTTACATGCCTCTTTGCCGCGTTTGGCGTTTTTGTCACGTTTAGTGTTTGGAGTTTATTTGTTTCATTGGCCATTAAAATTACTAAACTCCCAAGTGCTAAACGTGGCTACCGTTTAAAATGTTCTCTCCTGAATGTGATTCTTCTACATTCAGGGGAGGGATGTTTACTACCCCTAAACACTGCAGCTTCTAAACTGTGATAAAGGCCTATGGGGTGTATTTACTAAAGGCAAATCCACTTTGCACTACAAGTGCACTTGAAAGTGCACTAGGAAGTGCAGTCGCTGTAGAACTGAGGGGGACATGCAAGGAAAATAAAAAAACAGCATTTTTGCTTGCACATGATTGGATGGTAAAAGCAGAGCATTTTCATTTCAGAACTTCCCCTCAGATCTACAGCGATCTACAGCGACTGCACTAACAGTGTATATGGACACATAGGGGGTTGATTTACTAAAACTGGAGAGTGCAAAATCTGGTGCTGCTGTGCATAACTTTTTATACTGGGGCCGCGGTCGCATTAACGCTAAGGCACCGCTCGTTTTAGCAGTGCTTTTCTGCCGCTAGCGGGCGCTTTTAACCCTAAAGAAGGTGTTAAAATTGCCCGTGTGTTGCTGCGCTTCCGAAGTGCTTTTCAGGCTGTTGATCGAAGTTCCTATTGCCTTTTTATTTATTAAAGCTTTATTGTGGACAACCATAACCAAAGCCATATGTTTAGCAGCAACATTGTACAGAGTCTCTTGGAAGTTTTTTTTTTTTTTATATTAACTGTAAATATAGATACACTATATTACCAAAAGTATTGGGACACCTGCCTTTACACGCACATGAACTTTAATAGCATCCCAGTCTTAGTCCGTAGGGTTCAATATTGAGTTGGCCCACCCTCTGCAGCTATAACAGCTTCAAACTCTTCTGGGAAGGCTGTCCACATGTTCTACACTGAACATGTGTCCTATTGGACACATGTTCAATGTATCCCTGTGCAGGCAGTCCTATTCATGTCTGTTGGGATGCAGTGACTCCACGGATACAGCCACTGCTCCCAATCAGACTGCAGTTCAGGGCCACATACCCACACCTATTGTCAATGATTGAGGTCTACCTCTTATATTTAGTATCTCCTTATTGGAGCAATAAATTAAATGAAATTAAAGCAAAACTAAAGGCATCATACTTACCTCCTCTCTAAAGCCGGCCATAGACAGTTCGAATCTTGGCTGGTTCTGCAGGGATTGGCCAAGGTTCGATCTATGTATGGGCAGGCTGATTGTACCCAAGTCAATCCATCGATTGACTTAGGTACAACGAGCATGTCAGATATTTCATGCTATTATTACAAGCGGCTTTAGCCACTAGCAATAATCACTGTGTGTTCTCCCAGCAGGAACGGCACCTGATGAACACAACAGCTCAGCGGGAGGGATTCCCCCATCAACACTGACTGTGTTTTGGAGGAAGAAAAATGTTGACTATGACCCTAATAACATCATCCCTACAGTCAAGCACGGATGTGGAAACATGATGCTTTGGGGCTTTTTCTCTGCTAAAGGTACAGGCGTGACTTTGCCACATTGAGGGCTCAATGGATGGGGCCATGTAGTATAAAACCTTGGATGAGAACCTTCTTCCCTCAGCCAGAACACTGAAGATGGGTCCTGGATGGGTCTTTCAGTATGACAATGACCCAAAACATACTGTTAAGGCAACAAAGGAGTGGCTCAAGATAAAGCACATTAAGGTCATGGAGTGGCCTAGTCAGTCTCCAGACCTTAACCCTATAGAAAATTTATGGAGGGAGCTGAAACTTCGAGTTGCCAAGAGACAACCAAGAAACCTTAAGGATTTAGGGAAGATCTGTAAAGAAGAGTGGACCCAAATCCCTCCTGAGATGTTTGCAAACCCGGTAACCAACTACAAGAAACGTCTTACCTCTGTGCTTGCCAACAAGGGTTTCTCCACCAAGTACTAAGTCATGTTTTGCTTGGGGATCAAATACATATTTTACTCACTGAACTGCCACTCAATTTATAACATTTGTATCATGTGTTTTTTTTTGGATTTTTGGTTGATATTCTGTCTCTAGCATTTAAAATATACCTATGATAAAAATGACAGACCCTTCATTTCTGTGGGCAAACTTACAAAATCAGCAGGGGATCAAATAATTTGTATTTTCCCCACTATACCTATTAATTTCAGAAACACTAGCAACAATGACGTAGGCATGTTGTGATTGCCTAAACATTTTAGCATAGATGCCATACAAAGATGGTACGTCCAACTGGAATTAATCAGCCAGCCCAGTGTATGCACATGCAGGACATAGATTGTGTATACAGTTTAATGAAAGCCATGTGTATTTGTTTTGCAGGCATAAAATGATTGGGTGCTATCAGTATCCAGTCTATTTAGAAGGGTGTGTCGTGCAATCTGTACGCCTGCTTTCAGACTGCCAAATCATTCATCATCCAGCCGGACTTGTCATATGGATTAATGAGGTGTAAATTAAAATCCAAAGCAATCAATGTTTAGAGTTAACTGTTTGCTTATTGGGCAGAGACTTCGGCGACCCTGACATCATGGGTTGACCTGCCTGCCCACCCCCCTTCTCCAGGTGACAAAGGGTTAACACCTGTGTAAGCAATGCTCCAATCAGGGTTCCATCAGCAAAGTTAAACTTCTTACATGTGATAAGAAAGGTGATTTGTCCTGCCCAAAGATTGAACAAGGGCCTTCACTGCAGACCTTTGTTTGAGGGTTTGTCCTCTTTCAACACTTTATGTTCCAGACTGATGTTTGGATAAAGCTAGAGGGGGAGAGGGTCATTTGCAGAGGTCTCCATCCAATCCAATAAGTAGGTCACATTCAACTTTTAAAAAAAGGACTTTCTGTCTATTGTATAGGGTGAACCGCATGCATTAACCCTCAACTTTTATTAGTATTCTAGGTTACAATTACAATGTTTTCTTTAAGTGACATTCAAATTTAAAGGTATCTGAAAATGATATGTAAAAGCAGCCAGTTATACAGTTGTGTAGACTTCTTTACAGCAGGTTTGACTATGAAATTATTGTTTAGATAAAAGCTATACTATTGATTTTGGATTAGGGTATTGAGCATTTAGTGGCTTAGTGGTTTGCTCTTGAAGAACAGGGATCCTTGGTTTGACTCTTGGCTGGGACAATATCTGCATGTAAGCGGGTTAAAATAGCCATTTAGGCACTGTCCTGGCCGGGAGGGTAGGAGTTAATGCCTTTCCCGGTTCTTGGCCTTTTGGTGGGTTCTTCTCTGCGTCCAACCCACTAATTCTGTGATATATAAATATGGGACAGTGGTCCGGTACAAGGAGAGGCTCCACGAGAGAGAGATCCAGTGAACAGGCTATAAGAGGTCGTTAGTAGAGAACCAAGAGGTCCAGGGCCGGAATCAGGTCCAATGCCCTTATGGGAATGAGACAGGGAACAATACCTGCGAAAATCAGAAGGATGTTGCTCATCACTGCCTAGATGTGAAACCATCAGAACCTGGGGTTCTCCCTGAAAACTCCAGCTCTGGAAGAATACCCCTGTTGGATTCTGTGTTACACGATCACTACCTTTGCAGGTAGGCCAGGGCAGCGCACAAACTGTAGTTAGAGTTAGGGAATTCAGGAAGAATCATGCCTTTGAATGTTGGACTCTGTAATTGCCTTTGCACTTTTCTAAGTAAAGCGCTTGAAATGTTGTCCCTGCCTGTTCTTAACGGCAAGAGAGATGTTGTCGGTACTCCTTCCGCCAGCAGCCTGTCTCCCAGAGAAACGGGAGTGGATTTGTGCTGTAGAGGTTCCCGTTCTGTACAGAGGTACTAAAGTTCAAGAGTTAAGTGCACATTAGGAGCCTGCGCAGGGTGCACGGCAGGGCCCACTCTGCTACTAAGGAATGCTAGTGGAAAACTGGACAGGTGGATGTAGACAAGTCTCACCATGTCCCTACTAAATGCAGATTACAGAGAAGGTGTACATTGTCACAGAGACCCAAGAGTTAACTGGAGAACAGTTGCAGTGCATATGTACATGATATACGTTTATGTCTAACAGTAGAGGTCTGCCTTAAGGTTGAGTATTCCCCACGGCAGCCTCAGCCTTGTCGCAGGGCATTGATGAAGACAACACAAAGCAAATTTACCCTGTACAAAGTGCCTAGCGTAGCCCAGAAGAACCCACCCCAGGTTAGGCCTCTCATGTGACCCTTGTTTGGCGTCTAACGAGGAGGGAAACATGGAGGACGTGACAGACAACTACCACCCGCCTACCCCCTATATGCATGGCGTATGTGTTCGTATGGGCTTCCTCACAGACTCCAAAGACATGGTGGTAGTTTAATTTGATCCCATCAAAATTGGTCCAAGTATGTGTGTATAAACTGGCTATGCACATGTGTTATCACATACATACTGTATTATAAGAGCATTTGAAATCAATTCAAGATAACAAGATTGCCCAAATATAGACTTTGTATATGCTGAAGATGTCAAGGCACCAGGTCCAACAGACAGATAATATGAGAAGAGTTCTAAATTTGTAACTAAGTGAAAAGGTGCACAATGTCTGAGGACATGAACTATATAAAAATACAAAAGCTACTCAGCACTCAGCCCTGTTAAAGTGTTGCTAAACCCAGGACCCTGCATTTACTATATCTGGTCTCCCACAGTACACAGAACATGGAAATGCAATTATTTTAGTAAATATAAACTGCTAAATACCTTTTCTCATCAGCAGTATATAGCAGTCTTGTGACTTCTATCAGTGTCTGGTTAAAGCTTGTAGGAGGAGTTTTCATTCTCCTCTGACTGTCCTATGAGGCTGCATGTCCCCTGACCCTCTGTCTGCACAGTGCTGATTGACCCTGTGCGGATCACATGCACTCCCAAAAAAAAAAGAAAAACTCACTAGCCGTACTCACCAAACTGAGTATGTGTAAGGCTCTGTTCTATCAACAGATGGATTAGGTACAGTGGAAGAAGGGGAAGATCGGAGAAAACAGGATCAAACAGCCTTTTTACACAATGCCGAGGATGAACCCTTTAGGTTCCACAGTGAGTGTAACAAGCATGCTTTACTGCATATTCAGACTCATTTTACTGTTGTAGGTTTAGTGACATTTTAAGCTGGCCATGCAGATAGCAATATGATCCAGTGATCATAGTTCGTGTATTTTTTTTTGTGTGTGTCTAAATTGCAAATCAATCAAAGACATAAAATCCTACTTTCAATTGTCCTCAAAGGGATGGGATCGGAATTGCTTTGATCAAACTCAGCTCAAAAATCTGATTGTTTTAAAGAAATTGTGGTCGTTTTTTTTTTTTACGACCAATTTTTTTTTAATAAGCTATGTTAAAACTGTGAATTTATTACCCAGTTTAATCGATTTTAACTTAGGGGATCGATCCAACTCATGGGTGGTAGACTACTTACCCTCCCCACTCCTGCAGGCTCCCTTCAAGGTGTAAGACTGATTCCTGCAGCCCCTTTTTCCTTATGCTGTGTTGGTCACAGGTCCTCTTATGTCAAGTCCAATGAGGAGGTCATAGCCCAACATTTGACTTGAGGACAGCAAGGGACAGTCCTCGAAGAGCAGAAGAGAGCATCGGGGGGAGCAGAGGATTGGGTGATTAAAACTGTTTTTGTGCGGCCCCTAAATGCAAACGAGCATTTAACCCTTGCAGACAGTGCTGGGAGAGGGCCATCTAGAGCCCAGGGCGAACATGCCTAACTGCGCCCCCCAAAGATGTGTGAGCAAAAAAAAATCCCTTCCACCCCTGCAAAAAAAAAAAAAAGAGAACTAATCTGCATGCTTACACCTTAAGCATAAATATCTCCTCCTCCCAGGACAATTTTGCACCTCTGCTGAAATTGCCCCTTTCAGCACAAAGCTTTGCCTCCCCTCCCAGCTGAAATCCTTCACTCTCCAAATCCCATCACAACCCCCCCCCCCAAAAAAAAATCATTCCTCCTAGCACAAACCCTCTACCCGTCAAACTTCCCTCTCCCCTCCACTCCAAATCCCCCCTACCAGCACAAATTCCCCCCCCATCCCCCCTCCAGGCATAAGTTATCTCACCCCCCCAAATTTCCCCTCCTAGCACCAATACCTTCCATATCATCTCTACTAGCACAATTCCCCCCCCCCCCCCCATCACCTTTCCTAGCACACACCGCCAAATTTCCCCTCCCAGAACATTTCTTACCCCCTGCTGCACCATGAATTTCCCCACCCAACACAAAACCTCTCCTTATCAATCTCCTTGTGCCCCCCCCCCCCCCCACCTCACATGATGCCACAGTCCCCAGGGCAGCCGCCCCTCCTGCCCACCGCTTGTCTCAGCCCTACTGCAAGGGAGAACTTTTCCTTTCCCCGGAGATGGGTTTTAAGGGTAGGCAAGACAGCAGCTTTGGCTCCCCCATCCTTTCAACTGCCAGTTATGTACTTCATGTTTCACTTCATTTACAATTAAAAAAAAAAAACAAAAACTGGAATTTATTTCATAATAGAGGATAGTGGGCAAAGCCATGAAAATATATTTCTTTTTTTTTTTTTGGTCCAGTGAAAATCCTTCTAGTGCTATGATCTACTGAACTGACACTACTGGCAGTGTAGATCCACATAAATGAGGAGCAAGGGACACCTATGGTTACAGGGTAATTTACCTTTTTCTCAGGATGTTCCTGCCATGCAGAATACCGGCTTCACATTTCTCCCTGGTTGGCCGTCTCCACAAAAAGCATACATGATTAATCACTTCAGATGACTTGAACGGATCAGGCAATTATTGCAGATTAGTGAGATTGCTGGGCATTATTTATTTTTTCTATTTTAAGCATATGTGAGTGAGATTAGCTTCACAGAGCTTGTCCAACCATCAGTTTCAAGCAAAAACAGCTTGACTGAAAAGAAAAAAAAAAAAGCAGCATGTAAAACAGTCGTGATACTTACAAGTCTCACATCTAATGACTCTGGACTTTTTGCAGTGTCATACATTATTCAGTTTTCTTTCGTTTAACCACAGGTCGAAGGAAAGAAATGTTTTCAAGTCCCCCATCAACACAGTCAATGTTGATGGGGAATTCCCTCCTGCAGCGCTATTGCGGGGAGCATGGGGAGCCCTCCCCACCAGCATTTTACATTGATCACTGCTGGCGGCTATACTCTTCCTGTCCGTTTACATTCGACTGTCATCCGATCCGCCAGCCGGATGGGAAACGGATCCCCCATCCGTTTGTTTTTGGCAGACAGAATAGGATCAGATGTCATCCGATGTACATGACTGTTATCCAACCTGACCCGCCAGACAGATCCTCCATCTGTCTGTTTTAAGCAGATAGGAGCGGATGTCATCAGATGTAAACGGACACATGTCCATTGACATCCACCGCTACATAGAGGACAGTGGATGGTCCGATCAGGTCCACCTACAGAAACTGACAGGCAGACCCGATCGGTTCGTCTGTTTGAAAGGGGCCTAAAGAAAAAAGTTTTTAGATTTGATTTGAATGAGTTCAGAGAAGATATCTCTTTGGAAGTGAATTCCAGAGTTTTGGAGCATAGCAGGAGAGGGCCCTGTCTCCCATCGAGTGTAGGTGAGTAGGGGGACACACAGAAGAGCGGAGGTTATTGGGGGGGGGGAGTAAGATGATAGAAGTTCAGACGGTTAATGAGGTGCCAAGCCATGATAAGCCTTACAGTTGAGCAAGAGGATCTTAAAGTCTACGTTTAAGAGTCAGTGCAAGGACTCAAGGAGAGGGATAATATGGTCACTTGGATCAGACCTAGTGAGGATTCTGGCTGCAGAAATGTGTACATATTGTAGTTGATTAATAGTGGATTTAGGTACACCAGCAAGTGGTCAAGCCGGGAGAACGCAAATGTATGGATCAGCTTTTCAGCTACAGTGTATGATAGCATAAGACAGCTTTTACAATGGCTTTTTTTATAAAGGGGATTGAATCCACGCAAGGCTTCACTGTTATTTTGTGACGTGTTTGAGAATCTTTTGACATGTCCAAACTTCAGATGACCTTACACTTACCATTTTAAAAATATATTGGGTTTGGCATATAGAGCATATGGAAGTAAGAAGAGACTCTTTTAAGCCAGCGAGGCAATGATAATGACCAATGACCGCAGGACCAAGAATGGCTGGTAGATAGATAGATAGATAGATAGATAGATAGATAGATAGATAGATAGATAGATAGATAGATAGATAGATAGATAGATAGATAGATAGATAGATAAATAAATAGCTATCTATCTATCTATCTATCTATCTATCTATCTATCTATCTATCTATCTATCTATCTATCTATCTATCTATCTATCTATCTATCTATCTATCTATCTATCTCTGTAATAAAACATATGACAGTTTTGGTTCATTTATTTACTGTGACTTGTTTATAAGCGAGATTGAATCCACAAGAGGCTTCATGGTTATTTTGTGATGTGTTTGGGGAATCTCTTGACATGTCCAAACTTCAGATGACTTTACACTTACTATTTTAAAAATATGTTGGATTTGGCATATGCAGCCTTGACAAATCAGAATCCGCCTGGATCCATCTGAAGGGCTTCTTTAAGTATGAAACATTTGAAGCTCTAATCAAACATGGTGGGGGCTGGCTGGAGATGAAAGGGAGCCCTCCATTGTTCGGCCTGGGCTGTAGGAATAACCGACCCACTTCATTTCTCAGTCTGTAAGATTTTATGAGAGATTGTTGAACTCTCCTCCAGCATATTCTGGGCCCCAGCCAACACATTTGTCTAGTTAAATATCTATCTGCTGTGATCCTATTGTTATTGTGCTCTGGACCCTACCAACTCCTGGGTAAGTTGTAAATATCTATGGGTTGTGATCTTATTGTTATTGTGCTCTAGACCTTACACAATCATAGATATGGTATTTTTTTCTGTTTGCTGTTTACTTGGGTTTCACATTTTTCTAAATTTATCTTACTTAATATCTAGTATAAGAGAAGGTGAGCTGCATTTGTATATATAATGCGGGTTTCACATTTTTCTAAAACATTTGTCTTACTTTATAACTATTTTAAGAGAAGGTGAGCTGTATTTATATATGTAAAGCACACATTTATAGCTGATTTCAGTTGCTACATCAACTGAACACACAATATAAATCTATTCAAGTAGCGCTTTACCTGCCAAAGCATTGTGTCTCAGTTCAGCTTTACTTGTAATTCACCCACCCCTCCTAACAATGTAGGGCCAAAGACTGCCCTGTTTTTCTGGGTGTCGGTTGTAGGTTGCTGACAGTCCCAGCCACTCCGCTCCAAGCCTTCCATCCGTATACCACCATCTGATGTTTGCTGGCTCTGAGGAGTTCATGACCTGCTAACAAATAAAGCACCAAACCCAAAAGTAGAACCGCTCACCTTTTTAAAAAGCCCAAATTAGTTATACTTTTGGTACAAGGATAACCCAACTGCTGCTTTTAAACATTTCACTCTGCTAGGAGCTTAACCATAGTGTCACACAATGATTAAGCTCCTAGTGGAATGAAACGTGTAAGAAACGAGTAAGTAGGTTATCCTTGTACCAGACAACAACAAAGCTCACCCTGGGCTTTTGAGAAGGCGAGCGGCTCTACATTTGTGGTTGGTTCAAGGTGTTGTTGCATAACGAGAAGCACAGAGGTGCATCTCATGAAGCAATTAACCCCTTCAGGCTCAGAATACCATGTGGTTTCAGTTTAGGGCAGTCAGCGCTGAACCCTGAGCCTCGCCTGGTGGTCTTGTAATCTTTTGCATGGGGCTCCCCAGAGTTGCTACTCCTCCAAGGGTGGAAACAAGGAGACAGCATCACCCCCTTGGAAACTTTTGGAAAGGCTCAGTCTCTCCTAGTCAGGTTACAGCCTCGCAATAGAGCCCACCCTTTGTTCCTTTGTCATCACACACAGATTTGTGATCAAGACAACTTTCCTCCTTCTCAAAGGAATAAGGACAGTCCAGGCCAGGAAAGAAGGTGTAACAGAATAAACACTTTCAATAACATCCAACATTAATATGGGGGGCAGGTAGTTGCCGATATTCCTGCAGTCACGCACTTTGCAAGGTTCCAGACAACTAAACTTCAATGGAGAAACCCACAAACTACGTGGCATGTTCACCAATGCCAGGAGCCAGGCGGACAAGATGGGTGAACTAGAGATACTGTTGTACAAGGAGGATTTGAATTTTGTGGGAATTTCAGAGACCTGGTTCAACAGCTCTCATGATTGGCTGGCAAACATTCAAGGGTATACCCTATAACGCAAGGATAGAGAGGGTAAAAAAAGGGGGAGGGGTATGCCTATATATCAAGAATAATGTACAACTGAATGTGAGAGATGACATCCCTAAGGGAGCTGGGGAGGAGGTGGAATCCTTATGGGTGGAGCTCCAAAGGGATGAAGCTAAGGGGAAAATAATACTGGGAGTATGCTATTGGCGCCCTAACCTGAGGGAGCAAGGGGAGACAGATCTCCTATCACAATTTGGATTAGCAGCAAGGATGGGAAGTGTTATCATAATGGGGGATTTTAACTATCCAGACATAGACTGGGCGGAGGGAACCGCGCATTCATCTAAGGCTCGCCAGTTCCTAAATGTCTTGCAGGACAATTTTATGGGTCAGATGGTAGACACACCAACTAGAAATAAAGTGTTACTGGATCTACTGATTATCAACAATACAGACCTGATCACGGATGTGGAAATACGGGGCAATTTAGGTAACAGCGATCACAGGTCAATTGGCTTCAGTATAAACCACACAAATAGGAAACATAAGGGGAATACAAAGACACTGAATTTCAAAAGAGCCAACTTCCCTAAACTAGGAGCCTTGCTAGAAGGCATAAATTGGGATAAAATGTTAGGAACAAAGAATGCGGAGGAGAGATGGGTTTGCTTTAAGAGCATATTAAATAAGGGCATTAGCCAATGCATCCCATTGGGTAATAAATTTAAAAGAGCAAACAAAAGTCCTGGATATCTTAACTCCAATGTAAAAATGCATATAAAGGCAAAGGAGAAGGCCTTCAAAAAATACAAGGTTGAGGGATTATCATCAGCATTCAGACTTTATAGAGAATGCAACAAGAAATGTAAGGGTGCAATAAGAAGGGCTAAGATAGAACATGAAAGACACATAGCGGAGGAGAGCAAAAAAAATTCCAAGAAATTCTTAAAGTATGTAAACAGTAAAAAAGGGAGGACAGATCATATTGGCCCCATAAAGAATGAGGAAGGACATCTGGTTACAAAGGATGGAGAGATGGTGAAGGTATAGAATTTATTCTTCTCCTCTGTCTTCATGAGGGAATCGGGGGGCTTCAGTAACCAAAACTGCAGTGTTTATCCTCATGGCACATCAAAGGAAGCACCTCCATGGTTAACAGAGGACAGTATTAAAATTAGACTTGGGAAACTTAACATTAATAAATCACCGGGACCAGATGGCTTGCACCCGAGGGCACTTAGGGTACTCAGTCAAGTAATTGCCAGACCACTGTTCCTAATTTTTACTGAGAGTCTACTGACTGGAATGGTACCAGCTGATTGGAGAAAAGCCAATGTAGCACCAATATTTAAAAAGGGCCCAAAATACATCCCTGGGAATTACAGACCAGTTAGCCTAACATCAATAGTATGGAAACTCTTGGAGGGGATGATAAGGGACTTTAAACAAGATTTAAGTAATGAGAACGGTATCATTAGCGGTAATCAGCATGGATTAATGCCAAACCAATCTATTAACCTTCTATGAGGAGGTGAGTTGCCATCTAGATAAAGGAAGGCCTGTAGACGTGGTGTATCTGGATTTTGCAAAAGCATTTGACACAGTTCCCCATAAACATTTACTGTACAAAATAAGGTCCATTGGCCTGGACCATAGGGTGAGTACATGGATTGAAAACTGGCTACAAGGGCGAGTTCAGAGGGTGGTGATAAATGGGGAGTACTCAGAATGGTCAGGGGTGGGTAGTGGGGTCCTCCAGGGTTCTGTGCTGAGACCAATCCTATTTAATTTGTTCATAAAGGACCTGGAGGATGGGGTAAACAGCTCAATCTCTGTATTTGCGTACAATACTAAGCTAAGCAGGGCAATAACTTCTCGGCAGGATGTGGAAACCTTGCAAAAAGATCTGAACAAATTAATGGGGTGGGCAACTACATGGCAAATGAGGTCCAATGTAGAAAAATGTAAAATAATGCATTTGGGTGGCAAAAATATGAATGCAATCTATACACTGGTGGGAGAAGCTCTCGGGGAATCTAGGATGGAAAAGGACCTGGGGGTCCTAGTAGATGATAGGCTCAGCATTGGCATGCAATTCTGCTGCTACCAAAGCAAACAGAATATTGGCATGCATTAAAAGGGGATCAACTCCAGTGATAAAACAATAATTCTCCTGCTCTACAGGACTCTGGTTCGGCCGCACCTAGAGTATGCTGTCCAGTTCTAGGTACCAGTCCTCAGGAAGGATATACTGGAAATGGAGCGAGTAAAAAGAAGGGAAACAAAGCTAATAAAGGGTCTGGAGGATATTAGTTATGAGGAAAGGTTGCAAGCACTGAACTTATTCTCTCTGGAGAAGAGACGCTTGAGAGGGGATATGATTTCAATAAACAAATACCATACTGGTGACCCCACAATAGGGATAAAACTTTTTTGCAGAAGGGAGTTTAACAAGACTCGTGGCCACTCATTAAAATTAGAAGAAAAAAGGTTTAACTTTAAACTACGTAGAGGGTTCTTTACTGTAATGCCCCGTACACAGGATTGGAAATTCCACCAGCAAAATCTGATGTGAGCTGTTGGTCGGAAATTCCGTGTGTATGCTCCATCGGACTTTTGCTGGCAGGATTCCCGCTATCAAAAGATTGAGAGCAAGTTCTCTATTTTTCGGTCGGAAAAAGTTCCGATTGGAAATTCCGATTGTCTGTACCAATTCTGACGAGCAAAACTCCTACGCATGCTCGGAAACTATTCGACGCATGCTTGAGCGGAATTCTGTTGGAAAAACCATCCAACATTTTTCTGACGGAAATTCTGCTCGTGTGTATGGGGCATAAGAGCAGCAAAGATGTGGAATTCCCTTCCACAGGCGGTGGTCTCAGCGGGGGGCATTGATAGTTTCAAGAAACTATTAGATAAGCACCTGAACGACCGCAACATACAGAGATATACAATGTAATACTGACATATAATCACACACATGGGTTGGACTTGATGAACGTGTGTCTTTTTTCAACCTCACTCAACCTCACAATTTGAGTGCCATAGACTGCAATGTCAAATCCCAAATGTCACAAGCAAGTCCCAAAGAAGTCCCAAAGAAGTTGTAAGGATATTGCAAGCAAGTGGCATGACTTTGGGTTTGCAGCAGTGTGAACTGAGCCTATGTTCTGCAGTGGGCTCCTTTCTTGCTGTCTTGAGACCCCACCACGGTGGTGGAATGCCAAGGCCTGGTTGCAAGTGTGACCTTTGCAACCCTGGTAGTTCTGCCACTGCTACACTGTTTCCCATGGTTCAGGTCCTCTCCTTTCTCTCCTTTATTAGGGAGTTATCCAAACGCGTACCCAGAAGGGAGGACACACCCCAGCACTGTGTGCACTCACATGTTCTCTGTTGCCCAGCTTAGACAAGAAAACGAGAAACCCCCTACTGCTTCACTGATTGCTGAAAAGCCAACAAGCTTTACCCAGCATTCCTTTTATAACCTGGCTCTAAACTATGGGTGGAAGGAAAAGGTCACCAGGCAACCTTGAGAAGGGAACTCCAAATTAAAGGGCCTTACATCCCACTGCAGTGTAATCCCTAGTACCCACACATACATTTATTATTATTATTATTATACAGGATTTATATAGCGCCAACAGTTTATGCAGCACTTTACAATATAAAAGGGAGACAATACAGTTATAATACAATAAAATACAAGATGATTAAGAGGGCCCTGCTCAGAAGAGCTTGCAATCTAATAGGGTGGGGCAGGTGGTACAAAAGGTTGTAACTGTGGGTAATGAGCTGATGGAAGTGGTAGGAGATTAGTTGGAGACGTGATAGGCTTTCCTGAAGAGATGAGTTTTCAGGGATCGCCTGAAGGTAGCAAGAGTAGGGGATAGCCGGACAGGTGGAGGTAGAGAGTTCCAGAGGATGGGAGAGGCTCTGAAAAAATCCTGGAGATGAGCATGGGAGAAGGAGACGAGAGAGCTTGAGAGCAGGAGGTCTTGAGAAGAGTGGAGAGGACGATTTGGGTGATAACATTTGTCTTCATATCCACTTCCTGTAATCCCAAAGCAGCTCTCGGACTGGGACAGGTAGGGCCATCAAATAATACACAAATTGAAGGCTCCCCTGTGTGCTGCTGCTCCTTCATTTCCCAATCAGCAGGCTGGAGATATGTTCTTGATCAAGCTGTGCTGCTCTTGCAGTGGAGGCTCAGAACCTGCTATGCTGTCTGGCAGGGGTGTTTGGATTGTAAGACTGAATGGACAAAATAAAAAATCCTTTGAAAAGTAAAACAGGTCAAATGGATTTGGTTAAACTCTTTATAAAGCTGCTTGTCAGTCTGTTACTTTTACAAGAAATCATAAATACATTTGCTGTCTTTTCTTCTTACTCATTGCATCAAACCATGCTTTCTGTCATGACTCAAAGGACTACATTTTTGCACTGAAGTTATATGCACAGTCATACCAAGCAATATAGTGATATTTATGTATAGAGGAAAGTATTGCTGAGCAACAAAACAATGTTCAAGGTAGAACTAAATACCCTTCCATCTAGACTAAACTGGTAGCATAAACTCAATGCCATATCATAAAAATTATCACCCATTTGCTTAAAAAAGCACTGATGCACATGGAATAGCCAGGTCCACATTTATACCTGCTGCCCCCACCCACCTTGGCTGACCACCTGGTCAAAGCGCTCAAGACACTGTGGGCTTTTTGTAGACCCAAGCAGCAGTTGGACGTAGTAGTGGTGGGATATATAAATGGGATTGCAATCGCGGCAATGTTTAGCATTCCCATGTAACTTCACTCCATTCTCTGCCCATGTCCTGCAACATATTCTCAGTCTCCAGCCACACCTGTAGCATGTCCACAGTCTCTGACAATCCCTTAACCTCCCCGGCGGTTTTCCCGAGTGTGGCTCGGGGTTAAATTTCAGCACCATTAGTGGTAACCCCGAGCCACACTCGGGATTGCATTACAGGATCCTGGTGCGGTGTACTTACCTTGTCCCCAGGATCCTGCGATGTCCCCCCACTGTATCCGTGGGCTCTGTCCTCCTCCCGAAGCCTCTGTGTGCCGGGCTACGTTCCCTGCGAGCCTCGCGACACATGGGGGCGGAGCCCGGTGGCAAATTCAAAAAAGTGAAAAATCATAATACATACAGTACACTGTAATCTTACAGATTACATTACTGTATGAAATTATTTCACATCCCCTTTGCCCCCAATGCTTTTTCCAGTGCCCTGCCTGCAGTTTTATATTATATATACTGTTCTTTCTGCCTGGAAACTTGAGATTGTCCATAGCAACTAAAAAGTGTCCCTTTATGTCAAAAGTGGTTTTAGACCAGCTAGAAAACAGTGATAGTAAATTAGAACACTTGCAGAATTGAGCGATAGTGAATCGTGGGGAAATTTCTTTTATTATTATTATTATTATATTATTATTTTTTATAATTATTTATATTTATTTATTATATTTTAATTTATGATTTTGTGTTTCAAACTTCATCATACCCGGGATATCTACTAGAATCTTGGTGGACAGATTTAAGTGTGTTATTGCTAAGAATTACAGACCTACAATATAAAACGCCAAATTTTATATATGCAAAATAATTGTACCGCTTTGAGACGCAAAAATCTGACATAATCATACCGCCAGGGAGGTTAAAGACTGTCTCCAGTCTCCAACTACACTTGAAGCATGTCCACAGTCACTGACCATATCCTGTAGCAAACTTCCTGTCTCTAACTACACCTGTAACATGTCCACCGTCTCTAACCACCTGCATTACCTGTCCCCAGGACAAATCTCCAGTCTCCAACCACACCATAAGCCCCTCTGCATTCTCTGACATTCTCCTGCAGTATGTCTCTAAGCCCCACCTACACCTGCTGGATGTCCACAGTCTCTCACCATCTAAAGCAGGGTCTTCAAACTACGGCCCTCCAGTTGTTCAGGAACTACAATTCCCATCATGCCTAGTTATGTCTGTGAGTCTCAGAGTTTTACAATGCCTCATGGGATGTGTAGTTCCGCAACAGCTGGAGGGCCATAGTTTGAAGATCTCTGATCTAAAGTCTCCAGTGTCCAACCACGTGTGAAGCACATCTGCAGCCTCTGACTGACTCCTCTGGCATATTCATATTCAATCTCTGACAGACTTCTGTAGCATTACATATTCTCAATATTGCGTGTGGCCCTTTGGTTCTGCCAAGGTCTCTAGTGCCTCATAGGTTGGCAGCCACTGCATTAAGTGGTCTCCTGGTCCAGCAAGACCATCATCTAAGGTCTGTGGGCACCTTACCTGACTTGGATAAACCCTTGACTACATAAATGTTGTTGGTTAACAAAATAAATCTAACACTAAATCAGAATGCCTGTGGCCAACTTCAAATCTGCAAGCTTGGCATTCTTCCTACTTGTCTAACTCCCTTTATGAGTTCTTCTTGTCGGAGAGTCCCCAACCAATCCATGTAAGCTCCCAGGTATTGATGTGAACATTGCACACGAATGACTCAGCTCAAGCAATGAGATTCTTAGAATGAAACATTGTCACTCAAGGGCCTGTGGGGTAAATATCATTTAGGAGGAGTAAAAAGCTCATCCCATAGCCCAGAGATATTTGTCAGCAGCATAGCTGTGCGTAGGATGGCATGCCCCAGCATGAGAGAGGCACAGATCACAGGCCTAGATGTAACTAGACATACACTGCTGTACATTTTATCTCCTCGGTGTTATCTGTGGGTGTCTGTACTGTATTGTCCCTGCAATGTTACTAGCTCAGGGGCTGCAAAGTCAGCCATTCACTTTATGACAAGCAAACGCTTCAAGGAAAAGAGTGCAAGCTGTGTGACTACATTCATTCAGATGATAAAGGATTGTCTCTTATTTCTTTTTTTATAGTTCATATGGAAACTTAAAGTGGTGCTTTTAAAAAAAAAAAAATCTGTTAAAGTATGTATTCTTAAGGCTAGATTCACACCTATGCATTTTGCAGTTGGTCCGTTTTCCATATGCGTTTCGCGGTGCGTGTTTCGTTTCTACACCTGCATTTTCCATGCGTTTTGCGTTTTTTGTGTCGGGCATTACATTCATTTTGCAGAGCAGCATGGAAAGTCGTTTTCAGTGGGAGGTGTTTGCCGTGAAGCATGGTCAAAAACGCGGGCCGCAAAACGCAGCAGAAACGCGGGCACACGTAGCACTTGCATTTTGGATGCGGGACCATTCAAGTCTATTGGACCGAAAACGCAAAACACTGCAGGGAATGAAGCCAAAGACCCTTTTTAAAAAATACACCCGGAGGAGCCGCATAGATGTGAATGTTTATCCATAGGAAATCATGTTAAATGGCTTGCAAAATGCAATCCGCACTAGAAAACGTGATAGTGTGAACCACCTAGCCTTAGGCTGGGTTCACACTAATGCGGTGCAGGGAACGCTGCGATCTGTGCGCATTTCCCACACCGCGTTCAAATCGCACTGCCCTTGTGATCCACAGTGGGTATCAGTGCAATCCTAATGACACCCCAAACACAGGTTGCAAACGCAGTGCCTTTGCTTGGCACCGGATCGCATAGTACAAAACGGGCGTGCAATCCGGTTGCAGTGTGGTTTCAAAATTGCTGCATGCATGTCTTTAGTGCAATGTGGTGCGATGTGAGAAGATTCAAAATATGGGCTCAGATCGCACTGCACTGAACTGCATGTCAATTGAGCAGGAATGTGGTTCGTAGTGTGAACCAAACTGAACTCAAAATGTCCCTTCTATTGCTCTCAGCCTCCTCCAAATCTGCAAATTTATTTTTTTAGATTTGTTTTTGTTTTTGTTTTGCTGCTGTGATCTGATTTCCTGTTAGAGGGTGACTACGTTTGTTCTCCATGGCCCCACTGTATGTAGGAATGTAGCCACCTTCTCCTGCTCACCTCTGAGATGGACTACAGCATTTATAATGAGTGCATGTGACCCCAACTAACGTGCACTGTTCATTCCAGACAAATGGAAGTGAGGGGAAAAAGGAGTTCAGGAGCTCACAGAGGAGATTACAAGGAGGCAGAAAAACACAGGAACGCTGAGTTCAAACGTGTTTCTAAAAAGCCATGCCTGTGAAAAGCAATTGGGATCACTTTTTAGATTATTTTAACAGGTGGTGAGATTATTATTATTATTATTATTATTATTATACAGGTTTTATAGTATAGTATAGTATAGTATAGTATAGTATAGTATAGTATAGTATAGTATAGCAGTGCTTTACAACATGAGGGCAGACATTACAGTTACATTACAATTTGGTACAAGAGGAATCAGAGGGCCCTGCTCGTTAGAGCTTACAATCTAAAAAGGAAGGGTCAATTGATACAAAAGGTAATAGCTGTGGGGGGATGAGCTGATGGAGTAAGTAAAACAGTGGTAGTTAGGAGCAGGATAGGCTTCTTTGAAGAGAAGGGTTTACAGGGATCCCTAAAGATGGATAGATTAGGGGACAATAGGATGGCTCCTCACCCCCTGTTTTAACCACTTAAATGCTGCAGTCGCAGGGCACTTGTGGCGCATCCCCATCCATTTGACTGGGTTGCATTTGGCAGCGGTACTGCCCACCAAATGCAACAGTGGTGATAGTATTTGCCATGGGCTTGAAGCAAAGCATCACAACCGCTGAATGTGAACACCTCCATCCACTGCCTTTGCAGCTTAAAGGAGGCGGCAGTCAAGGTGCACTAAAAGTGTGGCTCAACCATTTGTTTTTAATGCCCCCCCTACCACAAGTGTAAACAAGCCCTTAAAAAAATGTATTAAAGGGCTTTTAAAGCGTAACTCCACCCAAAAGGAGATGTTCCAATTTCAGTCATGCTCGCCCCTCCCCCCCACCACCACCACCACCATCATATTTGGCATGTCATTTTTTGCGGAGGGGGAATGGGTACCTAGTTTTGAAAGGTACCCGCTCCCCCCTCCTCTCCACTTTCCTCCCTGCAGTCTTTTGCGACACATCACAGGTCCCAGAAGACTGCGGGACCATTCACAAAGCGCAGTGCGGCTCACACAAGCACAGTGGGCAGCCAGGGGCTGGATTTCCGGACAGGTAAGTGTCCTTTTATTAAAACTCAGCAGCTACAGGATTTGTAGCTGCTGACTTTTCATTTATTTTTTTCAGAGTGAACAACTTCTTTAAAGCGGGCCTTCAGTAATTTTTCCACCTTTACACCTATTAAATCTTCTGTCCTTTTTGTTTTAACTTTGGATAGTAAAACTTTTTTTTTTCTGCCAGTAAATACCTTATACAGCACACTTCCTGTTTCTTGTCTAGTCATGAGCCTAGGCTTATGACATCATGAACAGCTCTCTCTCACTCTTGCAAGCGTTTGCCAGGAAGGGAAGGAGGGTGTGTCATAAGAGGGCCAATCAGAGCTGCAGGGCTGCAGAGCTGGAGGTGTATCTCTATGTGTCTGCGTAAATCCAGGAAGTGAACAGTCAGCAGCTTCGGCTGCCCACAGTTAAAATGGCTGCAGCCAGACTCAGTGGAGGGAGATTTCTGCAGCATATTTGGCAAGTACAGAATCACAGTATACAGCAGGGATATGCAATTAGCGGGCCTCCAGCTGTTGCAAAACTACAAGTACAAGCTTTTGCCTCTGGGTGTCATGCTTGTGGCTGTCAGAGTCTCGCTATGCCTCATGGGACTTGTAGTTCTGCAACAGCTGGAGGTCTGCTAATTGCATATCCCTGGTTTACAGTATATAAAATAATATGTAAAGTGGTTGGAGGGAAGCTTCAGAATGACAAAGATGTTTTTATTACAAATTATATAAGCAGACTGCAGTTCCTCTTTAAGTAGTAGATGTATTTGGGTAATTTTTGGAGAATAAGGATATAGTTTAGTGTCACTTTAACAATAGTATAAAAGGATAAAACATTTCAAATGTACATAGGACATGAACTTATAAATTATATATCAAGAAACAGGAAATGTAAAATATGCTGTATATATATAAATCGCAGGTTAGCAGCACCACACCCATCTTTCTCAGTGTATTTTCTTTATTGTAGTGATAAACTTACAGTGAATTGTTACAAAGAGCAACAGTTTTGCAGCTGAAATTGTTGCCCTTTGTAACAAACTCTGTAACATCCTACAAAAGAAACAAAAAATGTTGTGTTGGAGTAAACCTACATTAGGCCACGTTCACATGGGGTGTACTACAGCATAGCCATAGGCCTGTGCGGGTGACAAAAGGATTAGTGTCTATATTCTGGAGATGAGGACAGTCCGAGAGTCGAGTAGTTTAGAAAAGGAGAACTGGGCAGGGCTGATATCACTCAGCCCACAAAAAAGCTGTGTGTTATCTAGGGCTGAGTGCATTGCCGGCATATCAATAGGATTTTTTTCTAATTGCAAGTTGTTTAAAGCTGACGTTTATGGCACCAAACATATAACTGATGTGTTATGGTGTGCATCCTAGCAATCAGTGACACTGTAGCTGATGGTCCTAGTAACCAGTGTGTAGCCAACAGCATCCTTGCAACCTGTGACACTGTGTAGCCAACAGTCCTAGCAAGCAATTGGTGCTGTGTAGCTGACGGCATCCTAGTAACCAGTGACGCTGTGTAGCTGACAGCATCCTAGCAACCAGCAATGCTGTGTAGCCAACAGCACCTTTTCAACCAGTGACACTGTGTAGCTGACAGTCCTAGCAACCAATTGATGCTGTGAAACTGACAGCATCCTATCAACCAGTGATGCTGTGTAGCTGACGGCATTCTAGCAACCAGTGACACAGTGTAACTGACTGTCATGGCAACCGGTGAAGCTGTGTAGTTGACAGCATCATAGCAACCAGTGATGTTTTGTAGATGACAACATCCTAGCAACCAGTAATGCCCTGTACACACGACCGGTTTTGCTGTCGGAATAAACTCTGAAGGTTTTTCTGACGGATTTCCGTTCAAGCTGTCTTGCATACACACGGCCACACCAAATTCCGACCGTCAAGAACGCGGTGATGTACAACACATATGACGGGACAACATGTACAACGTCTCGTACTTGCTTCAGAGCATAAGTCATTTTTGATACATCGGAACAGCATACAGACGAGAGGTTTTCCCAATAGGAATTTGTTCCTGTCGGAAAAATATAGAACATGTTCTCTAAGTCCGTCTGAATTTTCAACGTAAAAAGCCCAATGGGGCATACACACGGTCGGAATATACGATGAAAAGCTCCCATCGGACTTTTTCTGTCGGAAATTCCAACCGTGTGTACGGGGCACTACACTGTGTAGCTGACAGTATCCTAACAACAGGTGGTAGGTAAGGGTCTTAGGGCTGGCGCACACAAAGAGGTATAAACACTCCTCTCTGAGCACTCTGGCCTGTCTCTGTACGCCATTGTAGTATTGGCCTTAAATACCTTCAGTTTCCTTTTCTATAAACTGGTGGTAATTCTTTTTGAGCAACGTCACAGAATGCTAGGACACTGTGGCCTATATAGTCGCACTAGTTGCTAGTACACTGTTGGCTTTGTAGCTGACAGCATCCTAACAACCTGTGTGGATATTTAACTGATGGTATCCTAACAACCATTGATGCAGTGTAGCTGGCAGCATGCTAGCAACCGGTGACACCATGTAGCCAACAGCGTCCTAGCAACAAGTGACAGGTGGAGGGGTTAGGAGTGGCGTGCACAGAAAGATGCATACACACTAACATCCCCACTCTGATATCTCTGGCCTGCCTCGTATGACATCATAATGAGGGTTGATTTACTAAAACTGGAGAGGGTAAAATCTGGTGCAGCTGTACATCTCCTAACAGCTCCTAACTTCAGCTTGTTCAATTAAAATATAACCAAAGGCAAAACTTGTTTTAGTTTCAGATGGTGTGGAGAGGGATTAGAACACCTATTAGGGTTTTATTGCTGTCTGTGTCCCCATTAGAGAGATCCCCCCTCTCTATTTGTCCTGTTTACTGTTATCATTGAAAGTGAAAATAAAAGAAAACCCTACATTTTGGGTTGTCCCCAGAAAAGTAAAAGAGGGTCAATCTTCCAATGGGGACCCTGGTTCTGGTGACCTGGGGGTTCCCCAAGAAATTCCCTTAATTTGCAGAGATTTCCTCTCACTTCCTGTTTGGCTATGGGACAGGAAGTGAAGGGTAATCCCCGCAAGGGGACACAGTTTGGCGAAAAAAAATCTGACAGTGGTTATAACCCTCCCATACTCTATCCAAAATGAAAAAAATACGTTTTGCCTAAAGTTATACTTTAACCTCCCTGGCGATATGATTATGTCAAAGCGGTACATTGTTTTGCATGGAAATTTGGCGTTTTATAATGTAGGCCTGTAATTCTTAGGAATAAGGCCGCGTACACACGGTTGGACTTTTCGACCGGACGGGTCCGACAGACTTTCCAGCGGACTTTCAACAGACTTTTGACGGACTTCCGACGGACTTTTTAACGAACAGACTTGCCTACACACGATCACACCAAAGTCCGACGGATTCGCACCTGATGACGTACACGGGACTAAAATAAGGAAGTTGATAGCCAGTAGCCAATAGCTGCCCTAGCGTAGTTTTTTGTCCGTCGGACTAGCATACAGACGAGCGGATTTCTGGGTCCAGCGAAGTTATGACGTAAAGATTTGAAGCATGTTCCAAATCTAAAGTCCGTCAGATTTGCAACTGGAAAAGTCCGCTGAAGGTCCGGTGAAGCCCACACACGATCGGATTGTCTGCCGGATTTGGTCCATCGGAGAAGTCCGGTCGAAAAGTCTGACCATGTGTACGCTGCTTAACACACTTAAATCTGTCCAAACAAGTCTAGTAGACAGCCCAAATATGATAAAGTTTGAAGCACGAAATCATAAATTACAATATATAAAATAACTATAAATAATTATAACCAATAATAATATAATAATAATAAAAAATATTAAATAATGTAATTAAATCAAAAACACTGAAATTTGCTCAGTTGCAGAATTGTCGCTGTCATTACTTTTCAGTGTTTGATGACAAATTTCCCCACAAATCACTATCGCTCAATTCTGCGAGTGATTCTAATTTATTATCGCTGTTTTCTAGCTGGTCTAAAACTGCTTTTGATGTAAAGGGACCCTTTTTGGTTGCTATGGACAATCTCCAGTTTCCAGGCAGAATTAACAGTATATATCATATAAAACTGCATGCAGGGCACTGGACAAAGCACTGGGGACAAAAAGGAGTTGAAATCATTTCATACAGTAACGTAATCTGTAAGATTACAGTATACTGTATGTGTTTTGTGTTTTTAACTTTTTGAATTTGGCGCCGTGCTCTGTCCCCGTGCGTCGCAACGCTTGCAGGGAATGGAGCCCGGCACTGTGATAGATCGAGCGGAGACACGGATCGCACATACAGCGGGGGGGACACAGCGGGGAGACATCACAGGATCCTGGGGACAAGGTAAGTAACTTTGCCTGGATCCTGCGATACGATCCCGAGTCTGACTCGGGGTTACCGCTTTTGGTACTGAAAATTCACCCCGAGCCAGACTCGGGAATACCGATAAGGAGGTTAAGCTATGACAAAAAAAAAAAAATGGAAGCTGATTCATTTCTATGCAGAGCTGCACCAGATTTTGCACTCTCCAGTTTTAGTAAATCCACCCCATAAAGTAGCAATAATCACCTCCAGTTTCCTTAGCCCCCCGGTCACAACAGTGCGACTTGTCAGGCGATTTGACAGGTCCAGTCGCACCTTATTATCAGTAATGGAACTGTTCAAATAGGTGCGACGCTGACTTTGCAGTGCCGCACTGATTTGAAAAAGAAGTTCCAACTTCAGTTGAGACTTGCATAGACATCTGTGCATGAAATCGCACAGATGTCAGCCAAGTCGCACTGATATGCGGCTTTGAAATCGCGCGATTTCAAGTGAAGTTGCACGAATTCAAAGTCGCATCTGGTGTGACCGAAGACTCATCTATGGACTGGTGGTAATTCTTTTTGAATTTCTCACAGCATTAGCGACTCATTGTGAAGGTAGATGCCTAAAAGAGGGACAGTCGAGCACGACAGGAGATTTGGTTTCAAAAGAGGGATAGCTGGGAACTTTGGACATAATAATGTCTCATTTTTCCCTCTGACGAATTGGAATTTGGACTCGGAGTGTACCAAGGATATATGTCTTTTGCCTACTGATGTTTTCTCGGTTGTTTTGTTCATTTTTCGCGGTGGCCTACAGAAAAGGTGCCGCTCTTTCCCATCTCACGGTAGCCGGGTACAAAAGCACGGGCCTAGTTTATAGCCTGAGCGGCAGAGATTTAGGCTCAGAACATGAATTATAAATATGTCCCTTTCATGTGAACGTACATGCGCGCCCCTTTCTAAATCTCGCCGAATAATTCTTTTTAAGCTTTCACTGTATCGGCCCTTTTGAAATGTAGTTTGACACCCCAGACAGAGCCAGCGAGGATCTGAAAGGCTCCCGGTTATTCACACCGAAGTCCCACATTGCTGCCGGAGAAATTCTCGTTCTGGCCTTCTTTCTTTTGCTTTTTTTTTTAAAGGTCCATGCTGTACAGAATAGAGAGAAAGTTGTTTTGGAACAAAGGAGAAATGAGAACTGCGAGTTGGAGTGGGTCACACAGAAGAAGTGCATCGCATCTCCCACTCTCTTCCAGTAACTGAGCTCTCCCACGCCTCCCATTCTCACAATCGGTATTGTCCCTTTCTGTCTATCAACAGAGAAAGCCTTGAGTGGAAAAGACCGAAGAGAGGTCACAAAATAGTGGAGGGATTTCTTTAGAGCATTCACCGATCGCCATGGAAACGGCTCAACCGAAAACCAGGACCCACATTCTAAAGCACTAACTACATAATTAAGCCACCCAAAAAAAATAGAAAAAAAAAGGGCGTCCTTTAAAATGCCATCTTGCTTTATTAGAGCTTGTTTATGCTATAGCTTCCTATTATAGATTGCTATTGGTTGCCCCGATCAGTGACAGGGGGCAAAGGGTTGAAGAAGAATAGGGTTAAGAGGCTGAATTACAGATTATTTATATCAAAGAGGAAATTTCATGTATTAAATGATTACATGATGTTATAATAGATACAGTGTGTTGCATATACTGTATATATAATATAAGTATACTAATGTATGAAATATAAAATAGAAGAGGACTAAGGTTAAAGGAGAAGTACAGCCAGAGCTTGTTTGGCTGTACTTCTCTTGTGGATCACAGGAGTGCAGTTCGTTCTGCACTCCTGTGACCCGTTTTCAGCCGACAGCGGGCTGAGGTCCACTGTTGGCTGACGTCACAGAGCCAGTCCAGGCTCGGGGCAAAATCGCGACAATGGAGTTGGGATCCGCCCACAACCCTGGACCGGCACCAGGCTCAGCCTCTTCTGAGAGGCTGAGCCAGCTGCTCCTGCCCCCTTAACAGCTCAGTGCTCCAGACTAGCAGTCAGCAGCTCTCTGCTCAGGGAGCTGTAAGAACCCAGAGCAATCGGTGGTGTTCGATCGCTCAGTTCTCAGCGTTAGACCCTTTTCACACTGAGGCAGGTTTACAGAAATAGCGCCTGTAAAGCACCTGTAAACTGCCTACTATTCATTGCAATGGGTGCTTTCCCACCCGGGCGGTGCGGTTGCGGGACGTTAGAAAAAGTCCTGCAAGCAGCATCTTTGGGGCGGTTTGGGAGCGCTGTATACAGAGCTCCCAAAAACGCCCCTGCCCATTGCAATGAATGGGCAGCGCTTCTGAAGCGCCGCAATACAGGAATTTTTAACCCCTTTTTTGGGGTTAGAAGCGCCCCGCTAGCAGCCGAAAAGCATCGCTTAAACAGCGGTAAAGCGCTGCTAAAACAAGCAGTGCTTTACCACGAATGCACGGGCGGCCCCAGGGTGGAAGGGGTCTTAGAGGCACTGGGGAACAGATGCAGCATCGGACTGATGTTGCATCCACCTAGGTAAGTATGATTCTAAAAAAAATATATATATATATATATATATATATATACATCTGTTTTAAAGTGATTCTAAAGGCAATTTTTTTTTCTAAAAGAACAAATATGGCACTCTTAGCTGCTCTGTGCAATGGTTTTGCACAGAGCAGCCCCGATCCTCCGCTTCTGGGGTCCCCCACTGGCGCCCTTAGCTCCTTCCACCTGCCCAGTGGCCCAATAGCAAGCCGCTTGCTATGGGGTACACGTGCATACCTGCTCTCAAGCTTGGTGTGTCCATTGCCTTCAGCTTTTACATTTTGCCATTGAGCTTTAAAAGCAATATAAGATTCTAGTCAGTCTGAATTACAGGTTATTAAAAAAAATAGAGAGTCCTATGTATTGAATGATTACATGATATCACAATATATACAGTATGTAACATACACTGTATTACCAAAAGTATTTCGACGCCTGCCTTTACACACACATGAACTTTAATGGCATCCCAGTCTTAGTCTGTAGGGTTCAATATTGAGTTGGTCCACCCTTTGCAGCTATAACAGCTTCAACTCTTCTGGGAAGGCTGTCCTTAAGGTTTAGGAGTGTGTCTATGGGAATGTTTGACCATTCTTCCAGAAGCGCATTTGTGAGGTCAGACGAGACGACCTGGCTCGCAGTCTCCGCTCTAATTCATCCCAAAGGTGTTCTATCGGGTTGAGGTCAGGACTCTGTGCAGGCCAGTCAAGTTCCTCCACCCCAAACCCACTCATCCATGTTTGTTATAGCTGTGTTGTATGTATTTGGAAACATACCTGAAGCCACGCGGATCTGCGACACACACAGGTGTGTCCGCATGTGAAGCAAGTGTGTACCAAAAAATCTGTAACTAAAAGCAAACTGTCTAATGCCAGGTTTGGGGGCCCATTAAAAGCAAAATTCACCCATAAACAAAAAAATAAGTGAAGAGCTTGATGAACAGAGACAATTCACTTCTCAAAATTTGATTCTAAATAAATCCTAATCTCACAGTCTCTCTCCTTGCCCTCCAGCTAGTGTCAATAGCCCACGTAGTGTTCTCCGAAATCTTTTGTCATGTGACATGCCAATGCCAAAAGCACCACAGGAGAGACATTATATCCTCGCCTGCCTCTGAGAAACTCGCAGGGTTGGCTCCTAGAGAATGAAAAACAGGTTCTTGAACTACTGTTCCATTTGCATGCATCAGAAAAGAAAACTCAGAGTAAGCAATGTGCTGCATTTAGAACCAGTATGTACTGGATGAAGTTTAAACAAGAATGTAAGAAGAGTGTTTTTTCAGTGAATAATGGAAAGTTTCTCTAGTGGCTAAAAAATAAGGGTTTGAAATGCTCACAGTCATCCACAAACCTCGGCGAGATCCTCAGCACTAAATAGCAAGTTGAAGCTCACAAACTAAAAGGTAGAAAATGCCGTAGTTGCCAAATGTCCATAATTGATGCCTTCGGTTCTTCAGCTTCTCAAGACTTGTCCCTGGAAATTGTTCCACAAAATCTTCTCTGGTTTTTAGTAAAAACGTGAGAAGTTCACTAGTGGTGACACCATGGCCCAATGAAGACTGCTTCTTCTAAACCCTGTGGTCTCCAAACTACGGCCTGGGGGCCAGATGCGGCCCTTTGCTTGCTTTTATCTGGCCCTTTGGGCACTATGTTCATCCACTGATACCAATTCCCCCCACTGACACCAATGAACGGGCAGAATTCCTCCCAATTACACCAAAGATGGGGCATAATTCCCCCCAATGACACCAACAATGGGGCTCAATGACACCAGTGATAGGGCACAATTCCTCCCAAGGACACCAACAATGGGGCACAATTCCCCCTACTGTGACAGGTGGGACACTATTCCCCCCCCCCCCACTGACACCAAAGATGGGGCGTTGTTTATTCCCACTGACGTCAGGAGCTTTTTAACTCCCAATGGCCATGGTCCGGCCTTTGTCTGATGGACAGTAAACTGGCCCTTTGTTTAGAAAGTTTGGAGACCCCTGGTCTAAACTAAGATCCAGCCCATTTGATCACCTCCATACTATACATGGGCGACAAGACCATAATAAGCATTTAAAAAAAAATAACATGTTATACTTACCTCTTCTGTGCAGTGGTTTTGCACAGAGCAGCCCCGATCCTCCTCTTCTTGTGTCCCTCTTTGCTGCTTCTGGCCCCTCCCCCCTGTCCAGTGCCCCGACAGCAAGCAGCTTCCTATGGGGGCACCCGAGCCAAGATGCAGCTCCCTGCGTCCATTCAGACACGGAGCTGCCGATCGGCCGCGCCCCCTCTCTCCCCTCAGGTAAGTTTTAGGGGGTGCTGGGGAGGTTGCTACACATGGAAGGCTTTTTATCTAAATGCATAGAATGCATTAAGATAAAAAACCTTCTGCCTTTACAACCACTTTAACCACTTCAATACCAGGCACTTTCCCTCCTTACTACCTAGTCCAATTTTCAACTTTGAGCGCTATCACATTTTGAATGACAATTGTGCGGTCATGTGACACTGTACCCAAACAAAACTTTTAGCATTTTTTCCCAACAAATAGAGCTTTCTTTTGGTGGTATTTGATCACATCTGGGGTTTTTATTTTTTGCGCTACAAATACAAAAATACCGAAAATGTTGAAAAAAAAGTTTTTCTTCGTTTCTGTTACAAAACTTTGTAAATAAGTACTTTTTCTCCTTCACTGATGAGCACTGATGAGGCAGTACTGATTGGCACTGATGATGAGGCACTTATATGCAGCACTGATAGGCGGCACTGATAAGCAGCACTGATGGGCACTGATAGGTGGCACTGATGGACACTCAAAGGCAGCACTGATAGGTGGCACTGATGGGCACTCATAGGTGGCAGTGATGGGCACTGGTGGGAATTGATAGATGGCACTGATAGGCAGCACTGATCAGGAGGCACTGGCAGGCATTACTGATGGGCACTCATAGGCAGCACTGATAGGTAGCACTGATGGGCACGCATAGGTAGCACTGATGGGCACTGGTGGGCACTGATAGATGGCACTGATAGGCAGCACTGATCAGGAGGCACTGGCAGGCATCACTGATGGGCACAGAGTGCCATCCTTAATGGGCACTGATTGACATCCCTGGTGAGCTCTAGTGGGCTTACCTGGTGGTCATGGGTGGTCAACCCTGGTGGTCATGGGTAGGCATACCTGGTGGCCATGGGTGGGCATCCCTGGTGGTCATGGGTGAGCATCCTCAATGGGTCTGCACTGATAATCAATGCATTGATTATCAGTGCAGACCCCCCTGTCAGGAAAGCAGCCAATTGGCTCTCCTCTACTTGTGCCTGACAGTGCGAGTAGAGAAAAAGCGGATACACAGCTTTTCCTGTTTACACTGTGATCAGCTATGATTGGACACAGCTGATCACGTGGTAAAGAGCCTACATCATAGTCTCTTTACCTAGATCGGAGATGCGGTCTGTCAGACTGACACATCACACCACTGATCGCCGCTCTGCATGCCCCCGCGGGCGTGGGATCATGGCTTACCCTGCTGGAACGTCATATGATGCCCAGTCAGGATAACAGAACCACTTTCCGCCCGTCATTTTGCTATATGGCAGGCAGGA
Source organism: Lithobates clamitans (assembly GCA_037952925.1). NCBI lineage: Eukaryota > Metazoa > Chordata > Amphibia > Anura > Ranidae > Lithobates > Lithobates clamitans. Next base: position 794,710 of record JBBGZY010000938.1, on the reverse strand, counting down.
AGTGGTTAGAGTATAACTAAAGGCAAAACTTTTTTTTTTTGTATTGGATGGAGTGAAGAGGGATTAGAACACCTATCAGTTCTTATTGCTGTCTGTACCCCGGTTTGTCCCCAGAAATGCAATAGAGGGAAAATCTTCCAATGGGGACACTGGTTCTGGTGAGATGGGGGTCCCCAAGGAATTCCCTTCTTTTGCATTGATTTCCTCTCACTTCCTGTTTGGATATGGGACAGGAAGTGAAGAGAGATCTCCACAATGGGAGTGTGACACAGATGGTGAAAATAAATTGACAGGGGTTATAATCCCCCCCTTGCTCTATCCAAAATGAAAAAAAAAATGTTTGCCTTTAGTTCTACTTTAAGATGAAAAATATTCTATTCTGGTAGTTCAGTGGTAACTGAATGGGGGTTAATACCTGCAGTTTGAATCCCCGCCAGGACACTATCTGCATGGAGTTTGCATCTTCTTTATGTGCTTCTCTGGGTTTTCTCCAGGTGTACTCTAAATAAATTGTGCTAGGCAATTGTCTCCTGTCTATATTGGGCCTAGTATGTGAATGTATACATGTGAGGTAGGGACCTTAGATTGTAGGCTCATTGAGGACAGCCAGGGACTAATGTGAATGCATGTAGAGCACTACCTAAAATGTTGGTGCAATATACATGCCTATGATATATAAATATATATGAATAATAAATTATTCAGCATGTGTTTTTTTTTTTTTTATTTCATATGCCTTTATTTCTATATTTCTCCACATTTGCATGCAGACCAAACTGCCCAGCAAAAGTGAATGTTACGTACAGTAATTCAAATAAACCTTCTAACAATGATGGGGGTGCATACAATGGTTATCACCATTTTTAAAACCATTTTATTGCTGTTTTTTCCCAAAAAAACTGCCACTGTTACCGCTAAAAAATCGTTGGCTGGAATTCATATTTTATTTGCTTGTTAACTATTTAACCCCTTTCTGTCAGTGGGAATTGGCCCTGTAGAGGGATCTTAACCCCTTGGCCTTTCTGATCATATGATCACATGGCTGTCACATCGGTCACATGATTGGCAGCCCGTCCTACCTGCTTTATTAACAATAACCAAGAGCTGTCAGTGACGGCACATTCACAATGGGGGGGGGGGGGGGGCATGACTGAGCCCGTTCTCGGACCAGATCAGGGATGCTGGCAGTATGCACATACGTGCCACAGTGTTAAAGCTCACTGCAATGCTGCCACATATACAGTGGGTATATATTTAAAATAATCACATTTTGTTGCTTTGCAGCCTGAAATGAAGACAGGCACAGTTTTTGTTTTATCCATATAATTATAACATCCAAGTGAAAGACATAACACCAACATGTCAGAAAAAAAAAAAAGTAAAAACAGAATCACTGACTTGAAAAAAGGATAACCCCCTTGTGTCAGTATTTTGTTGAACCGCCTTTTGCTTTAATTACAGCCTTTAGTCTGTTGGGATATGTCTCTACTACCTTTGCACATCTAGACCAGTGGCGGCCGGTGCTCCATTTTTTGGGGGGATGGCAAACAAACCAACCCCCCTGTCGCTCGCCCATAGGGCCTATGGTGGGGTATAATCTCAGCCCCCCCCCCCAGCCCCAGTACATACCGGTATAGATGGTAGAAGGTACAGTAGCTCGGGGTAGACAGCGGGGTCTTGGTTCTCCTGCTCCCCAGTCTCAGCTCAGTGTCCGTCTGGTTGCTGGGGGATGAGGACGTTGCTGGGCTCTATTCCCCGGAGGAAGGGACGGGTAGGAAGTGCCCAAATAGAAGAAGCCACCTCAGGCCAGTTGATGGGGGGACACCGAGCCCGACCAGTCACTGGAGCAGAGGAGCAGAGGACGTTCTGGAGACCTGGACAGTCGCTTCTCCTTCCGGCCAATTGGGTTATAAGACCCGCTTCCTGATTGGCCCAGGAGGAGAAGCAGGAAGAAAATAGCGGATTTTAATTTGCTAATGTCACACAAGTGGGTGGGCTCCGGGCGCAGTGCTCTGCACCCCGAGTCCAATTAGAGCCTCTAAAAATAAAAACCCTCATTGAAATCCATGTGTCCGGCGCCCTGCATGGAGAGTCGGGGGGCTGCACCCCATGCCCCTAATAGAGCAGACACCCCTGATCTAGAATTTGCAATATTTGCCCACTTTTCTTTGCAGAACTGCTCAAGTGCAATTAAATTTGATGGTGACCGTTTGTGGACTGCAGTCTTCAAGTCATTCCACAGATTTTTAATGGGGTTTAAGTCTGGGCTCTGACTAAGCCATGCAAAGACATTCACCTTTTTCTCCTTCAGCCACTGTGTGGTCATTTGTGCTGCGTGCTTTGGGTCAATGTCAGTACAGGTTTACTGTACTAACCTAGTAACTGATGAGCCCCTTTGTCCTTAGGGTCCCTGTGCAGAACACAAGCTAGAATGTCTGTCCTGACCTGGTATAAAGGCACCCTAAATAACTTATACGTCTCTAGCTGGCTCTGTCTGTTTTTAGGCCCCCGGGTTATGGCGGAGCTCTCCAAACAGTATTTCAGGGAACTTGGCCAAATCTAAAAGTGCAGATGTTTCACATTCGCTGTATATTTTACACCCACGCATTTCATACAGTAGATGTCATACCAAATCAAACAGAGGTACAATAGAGATGTTTTTATAAATATGTCAAACCTGTTCTGATATGTTTACTCTTCAGAAAAATATTGCTGAAAAGCTTTAACGCAATAGTTAATCCAACAAGCCCACTGCCAGCAGACATTCCTTAGAAGTCCTGTTTTTTTTTTCCTAGAAGCAGATAATGCTGTAGGTTAAATGTAATCAACAAACAACTGTAAAAAGGGAGCAAATAAACCAAGATATTTTCCTTGGCCTGAAATTCCCAAATGCTCCCAATATCTGGATACAATCATGGAATTTATTTTAATAACGCAAAGAGTAATGTAAGAAAGATCAGTTAGCAATCCTTGTTCTGATAATTATTTGCACACCATTAAGCAGAAAATATCATCAGTACAAAAAACAGTGTACAGTTGGGTGTTAATTATCATATCATCATTAAAACCATATTAAAGTGAATCCATATGGGCTACGTACGTTCAAGTATTAACATATTCTTAACAAGTAGACATGGGCCAAACAACCCCTGGTTCAGTTTGCAGCAGAACTTTTAAACATCGCAAAAGTTTCCCCATTGAAGTCTATGGGTACCCAAACTGGAAAAATCAAAAGTGGCCTTTTGGAAGGCTTATATGCAAGTAATTGGGCAAACAATGGTTATGGGGGTCCGGGTACTGCCCTGGGGGACATGTATCAATTTAAAAAAAAAAAAAAATGGTAAAAAACATCATTTTTAAATGAGCAGTGATTTGCTGATGCTTAAAGTGGGGTTCCACCCAAAAAAAACAAAAATACCTGGAAAAATTCTAAAAAAAAAACAAAAAAACATTTGGATATTTTTTTTTTCACTTACCTCTAAATGCCTGTTGCTAGGTGGTCCCTCGTAGTCTGCCTGTTCCTTTGCCTGGGCTGGTGACATATCTTCCCCCTCGGCACAGGAAGGGCTCCGCTCTGCTCACTCCCTCCTGTCAATCATCTGGGACCCATTACAGGTCCCAGGTGATTGAGCGGCCAATCACGGCGCGCGGCGCCGCTCGCGCATGCGCAGTAGGTGCCAGGCTGTGAAGCCACAGCCCGACGCCCACAGTTGAAATGCCGGCGCCGACGAGCGGAGGGGGGGGACAAGCGGGGCTTCGATCCCCCGCATCGCTGGACCCTGGGACAGGTAAGTGTCCAATTAAAAGTCAGCAGCTGCAGTATTTGTAGCTGCTGACTTTTGATTTTTTTTTTTTTTGACGGCCCCCCTGGGTGGAACTCCTCTTTAAAGTGAAACCATAAAAATGAGAAATACCAATAGAAGTTAAAATTTACTTTAACCACTTCAGCCCTGGAAGGATTTACCCCCTTAATGACAAGGCCATTTTTTGCAGTACGGCACTGCGTCACTTTTACTCACAATGTCGTGTGACGATGTACCCAAACAAAATTGATGTCCTTTTTTCCCCACACGTAGAGCAATCTTTTGGTGGCATTTGATCACTTCTGCGGTTTTAATTTTTTGTGCTATAAACAAAAAAGAGCGTTTTGAAAAAAAAAACAATATTTTTTTACTTTTTGCTATAATAAATATCCCCCCCAAAAAATAAAAAAACTAATTTCTGCAGCAGTTTAGGCCAATATGTATTCTTCTACATATTTTTGGTAAAAAAATCGCAATAAATGTATATTGATTGGTTTGCACAAAAGTTATCGCGTCTACAAAATAGGGGAAAGATTTATGGCATTTTTATTATTTATTTTTTTTACTAATAATGGCGCTGATCAGCAAGTTTTAGCTTTCCTGCGACATTGTGGAGGACAGATCGAACACTTTTGACACTTTTTTGGGACCAGGGACATTATTACAGTTATCAGAGATAGAAATAGCCACTGATCACTGTATAAATGACACTGACAGGGAAGGGGAAACATTAAGGGGGTGATCAAGGGGTTAAGTGTGTCCTATGGAGGTGATTCTAACTGTGGGGGGGGGGGACTGATTGAGAGAAGAGAGAGATCGCTGTTCCTGATCACTAGGAACAGACAATCTCTCTCTACTCCCCTGTCAGGACGGGGATTTGATTGTTTACATTGACAGATCCCCGTTCTAGTTCTCTCTGGATCGATCACGGGTGGCTGACAGATATCGCGGCCGCTAACCTCGTGCATCGGCTCTGGCGACACCCTGTGAGTGTGCGCACACCTGCTATAGCTATTAAACGGACCGGTGTACTGGTACGGCGATTTGCGCAGCTGAGCCAACCTGCCGCAATTTAAGTTTGCCTGGGGGGTCCGCCTGTAATGTGGCACATCTGTACTGTGTATAGAACCTGCTGCGGCAATAATGAGATTTATAAAGCCAAAAAAATGAAATTTTCCCTGCAAGATTTCTTTTTTTTTGTAAACAATGGCTTGGGGAGCCAGTGTGTATGATGAGGCCACACTTTAGTGCACTAGGAAAAAGAATAGAGATTTTTTGGATAAATTCTGGTGTCTAAAAAATTGGGCTTTGGCTGTTGGTGGCGCCTTCACACTGTAAACCTATAGAGGTACTCTTGATGAAAACAAGAATTGGCCTTGCTGTCAAAAATTGAAATGTTATGCACTAGTTCAAGGAGTCCACCTAATTTCTAACCTGAAAGATAGGCCAGGCAACGATTCTCCTCTCTTCTAGACCACAGAAAAAGGAGGGTGCTTCTTACAGAGCCTACGTTACTCCCTCGTGACATGGACTAATCCATTTGGTTTTCTGAACAATCCATCACGGTGGTGCTCACAGGGTTCTGAAGACCTCAAGTGGTGGAATCATGACGTCAAAACTTGAGGGGTAGAAACAAGACTAATGGGAATGGATGCAGCATATGGTCACCAGCCTCTACTATTTGGGTAAGTATAACAGCATCTTAAAAGTTTTCTTTTACGCAAATGGGTAGCAACTGGTGAGGTAGGGGGGACTGGGGGTTATTTTTGCCCAAAAATCAGCTTTAACAATGTGGGTAGTCAGGTGGGATGAGATGAGCAATAATGAAGGCCACAAAGAAATAAAGGTAGGCACCTAAAAGTGGACCCGAAAGAAGCAGCTGGTGAATAGGGCACTGCCCTTCTATAAAAACACATACGCCCATCAGGGTTGCCCTAAGAAATAGGATAGAGTCTGGGCCAAATGGCTAGCGGAACCTTCCATGGCTGTGGATAGTTAATACCAGCTCATACAGGTGAAAGTGAATTGGCTACTATCAGACTCGTTCCCTATCCGCAACGGGATACGACAGGGGTGCTCTTTGCCCCCCTCATTTTCGCTTTAACCCTCGAGCCACTGCCTAACAAGATCCACCTTAACAGTGCCGTTAAAGATTTTCACGGTGGGACTGACAGAGAATAAGTTATCTGCCTATGTGGATAATTTCCTGTTCTATGTCTTAGACTCCCTGATCTCTCTCTCTTAATATCATCCCCGAACTGAAGGACTTCAACCTGCTGTTCAATTTTAAAATAAATTATAACAAGTCGGAGATCCTGTCCCTGAATGTGCCCTCGGATTTGTGTACACAGCTGCAGGCCTCTTTTTCCTTTACCTGATGCCACACTTCGCTAAAATATTTGGGAGTTTACTTACCCGCACGCTGCTCACAGTTATACACCTGTAATTATGCCCCATTACTTTCTACTATCAGAGTGGACCTAAAGAGTTGGGACCGCACTGCTTTTTCCTGAATGGGCCGAGTCAGTGTTTTAAAAATGAACGTGTTGCCTCGTATTCTTTTCTATTTACAAATGGTGCCTTTTTCATTACCCAGACATTTCTTTTCAACCCTGAACAGCCTGTTTTTGCAATATATTTGTAATGGGAAAAGCCCCCGTTTACAACGCCCTAAAAACAAGGGGGATATGGGTGTCCCAGTTATTCACAAATACCATGAAGTGATAACATTACAACGCATCTTGGATTAGTACCATAATGTATCTTCTAAACTTTGGGTCCCACTGGTCAAATTCCAAACAGGCCTTAATTTTTCACATGCCCCATGGATCCCCCGGGACTGTAGGGGACTTTCCGCACTTGCCTCTCCCATGGCCATCCAGGCCCTGGTAACTTGGGATGTCTTGAACGGGAAGGGACAGCTCACCCCTTTGATTTCCCCTCTAGCTTCCTTGGGGGGTTTCCCCTGGTTCACTCCTGGGGAACAAATGGTTGGCCAATGGAGAGTCAAGATGTGGCATATTTATCCAAGACCAGGGTTTATTGCCGCTGGCCACATTGAGAAAACAGTATGGATCTTTCCCCATGGACGAATGGCGCTATAGACAGCTCCAACACTTTGTCTGCAGCCTATCCCACGACATCCATTCCCATACCACGGCGTCTCCCTTTGAATGTATGTCTACCTCTGCTATTCCACACACTATATCAATACTGTATGAGCTATTACAGTCGTTGGAGAGCAGAGGGAAGCCTGGATACATAAGGGAGTGGGAGAGAGACCTTCAGCATGTCTTCACTGAAACTCAGTTGGACCACTTCTACTGTCTCACACATACGAGCTCAGTAGACACAAAAATGCAGGGAAATAGTTTTTCTGTACTTACCCAGCGGTATAGGGTTCCCTCAAAGCTTGCTAGGATATAACCATCTGTATCCGACGCTTGCTGGAGGGAATGTGGCCTTAGGGGTTCCTTCCTCCACATTTGGTGAGAGTGCCCTAAGATACGGCCCTTCTGGTTAGATGTACGAGACCAGATTAAGGCCATTCTAGACCTTGAGATCCCTGATTCCCCATTGGAATCCTTGCTACATGTTCCTACCATTCCTCTCAGCCAGTTTCGCAAGTCCGTACTGCCTCATTTACTCAACGCAGCCAGAAGGTTAATTCTGATATACTAGCAGAGACCACAAATCCCTACACATACTGAATGGATTACCTTAGTGAATAGCATCATGGCTGCAGAGGAATGGATGGCAAAATTTAAAGACCGATATGATAAGTTTCATGCTATATGGGACACTTGGATGCACTATACAAGTAAAGTCATAACGGGCTCTCAGGGGTCCGCGCATGCGGCAGCCCCTCCTGTTGATGGGGTTGGAATTGTAGGGGCTTCCGATCCCTGAACTAAACAAACCAGCATGGAATGATGCCTTAATATGTTTAGTTTATTTGTTCTGTTTGGTATTTTTCGATTTGACGTTGGTTTTTTTTTGGTTACATCTAGTCCCTTGTTACAGAAAAAGGTGTAACTGCGCTGACCCTAAATAGTATATTTATCTTACCACATATCAAAAACAATCTTTATCAGTGATTCTTCATCATGAATTCAAATAAAGTGCATATTTAGTGAACTGCAATATTATAAAGAAAATAATCCTTCTTAATCAAGAAAAAAATATAAAAAATCACGTGTTTAACAAAAAACAGTTCCAATAATCCTATTCAAAAGATGGTTATCCGAATCCCTCGTGCACAAACCCACATCCGTGATTGGAAAACTTTCACCAATTCGTGAAACACCACCACCTTCTAAAATGGACACTCACCAGAAACAAGGTAAAAAGACGCCTGTGGTTTACGTTGGGTTAACCACTCCACTCATATAAGCATGCCTGAAGATTTCCCAATCGAATGCCAGTAATCATTCTTTGCATCTCCACATTAATCTCAGGATCTCATAAAAAGCAAACAGCCATCATTACGCAACATATTATAATTCATGAAATCATTAAATTAACCACCTGCCATCCAGGCCAATTCTGACATTTCTCTCCTACATGTAAAATTCATATTTTTTTTGCTAGAAAATTACATAGAACCCCCAAACACTATATATGTTTTTTTTTTTTTCAGCAAAGACACTAGGGAATACACTGGCGGTCATTGCAACTTTTTATCTCGCACTGTATTTGCGCAGCAATTTTTCGAACATTTTTTTTTGGAAAAAAAAAAAAACATTAAGGTTAGCCCAATTTTTTTGCATAATGTGAAAGATGAAGTTACGCCGAGTAAATAGATACCTAAGATGTCACGCTTCAAAATTGCACACGCTCGTAGAACGGCGCCAAACTTCGGTACTTAAAAATCCCTATAGGCGATACTTAAAATTTTTGTACGGGTTACATGTTTCGAGTTACAGAGGAGGTCTAGGGCTTATTGCTCTTGCTCTAACGTTCGCGGCAATACCTCACATGTGTGGTTTGAACACCGTTTTCATATGTGGGCGGGACTTACGTATGCGTTCGCTTCTGCGTGCAAGCACACTCGGAGAGGGGCGCTTTACTTTTTTTTTTTTTTTATTGTTTATTTTACTTTTCTTTTTTTAGTTTGACACTTAAAAAAAAAAATGTTTTGATCACTTTTATTCCTATTACAAGGAATGTAATAGGAATATGGCACGATCGGTCCTCTTTACAGTGAGATATGGGCTCAATAAGACCCCACATCTCACCTCCAGGCTGGGAAGCCTGAAATAAAAAAAAAAAAAAAAAAAACCAAACAATCTCGGCTTCCCAGCCGAGGTGGCGCCATTTGTTTGAATCCAGAGGCCGGGCGTGACGTTATAACATCGCACCCGGCCTCCAAACGATCATATTGACACTGTATGGTAAACATCCAGGGCCGGCGGATCCGTTCCCCTACTCACCGATGGAAGAGGTGAGTTTGTAGAAGCACCGGGAGGGGGGGACATCCCCTCTCGCTGCCAGTAAGAACGAGCAAGCGGCGGAACAGCCGCTATAATTGTTCTTATGGTGTAGGGAATCGCCGGCTGAAAAAGACGATATCTGAATGATGCCTGTAGCTGCACCCATCATTCAGATATACCCGCACAAAATCAAGGACGTCATATGACGTACCTTGGGTGGGGAGTGGATAAGTATAGGGAATTTTCACTCACAAGTGTGGTGCTTATAGACTGGCACTAAGTCTTTCCAGCAATGCTCTTAGGGCTAGCGCCATTCTGTCTCCCAGGATCGGTTGTGCGATCCAAGCCACGATTTGGTGCGGGTTGGGGCAGGAAGTGACGTCGGCGTTAACCAGAAGCCTCTACGCGTTTCGCATCCAATCATGCGTCTTCAGGCTTCTGGTGAGTGTCTATTTTAGAAGGTGGTGGTGTTTCACGAATTGGTGAAAGTTTTCCAATCACGGATGTGGATTTGTGCACGTGGGATTCGGATAACCATCTTTTGAAGAGGATTATTGGGACTGTTTTTTGTTAAACACATGATTTTTTTATATTTTTTTCTTGATTAAGAAGGATTATTTTCTTTATAATATTGCAGTTCACTAAATATGCACTTTATTTGAATCCATGATGATGAATCACTGATAAAGATTGTTTTTGATATGTGGTAAGATAAATATACTATTTAGGGTCAGCGCAGTTATACTTTTTTCTGTAACATCAGAGGCGTTGCTAGGGGGTGCGGGGGGTGCGGTCCGCACCGGAGTGACACCCGCTAGAGGGGTGACACCCTCCTGACGGTGAGGAAAGCCCTGGTTACTGGGCAGGGCTGGCCTGGACTGTCATTCTGACAAGCCACGCCCCCCTGGTAGGCGAGCACCGGACAAAGGCTTTGCTCAATTGGACGCCTGCTGTGACAGACAGGGGAGCAGTGAGTGTGTCAATGCTGTCCGAGGAATCCCTTTCCAAGCATGCTCTGCACCTGGAGTGCGGATTACAGGAGGGGACACTCATCCCTGACAGGCGATAAGTCCCTAAACTCTGCACACAGGTTTAACTCCTTCAATGCCACAGGGAAAATACCCTGCCACCTCTATGGTCACATTACACTTATGCAAGTGCGAGCAATTTTAATACCGTATAACTTCCATCCCAGTGTAGTGTACAATAGAACTGGAGGAAATTTTGCAAAGATATGCTCATGTATATACATGGTATATGTGTCTATCAATATGTATCAATTCTTTATGTATAATATGTATGTCTGCATACAAACACACTGTGCTGATTTACAAATAATATGGTAACTTATATATATATATATATACAGTGGGGACGGAAAGTATTCAGACCCCCTTAAATTTTTCACTCTTTGTTATATTGCAGCCATTTGTTAAAATCATTTAAGTTTTTTTTTTTTTTTTCCTTATTAATGTACACACAGCACCCCATATTGACAGAAAAACACAGAATTGTTGACATTTTTGCAGATTTATTAAAAAAGAAAAACGGAAATATCACATGGTCCTAAGTATTCAGACCCTTTGCTGTGACACTCATATATTTAACTCAGGTGCTGTCCATTTCTTCTGATCATCCTTGAGATGGTTCTACACCTTCATTTGAGTCCAGCTGTGTTTGATTATACTGATTGGACTTGATTAGGAAAGTCACACACCTGTCTATATAAGACCTTACAGCTCACAGTGCATGTCAGAGCAAATGAGAATCATGAGGTCAAAGGAACTGCCTGAAGAGATCAGAGACAGAATTGTGGCAAGGCACAGATCTGGCCAAGGTTACAAAAAAAAATTCTGCTGCACTTAAGGTTCCTAAGAGCACAGTGGCCTCCATAATCCTTAAATGGAAGACGTTTGGAACGACCAGAACCCTTCCTAGAGCTGGCCATCCGGCCAAACTGAGCTATCGGGGGAGAAGAGCCTTGGTGAGAGAGGTAAAGAAGAACCCAAAGATCACTGTGGCTGAGCTCCAGAGATGCAGTCGGGAGATGGGAGAAAGTTGTAGAAAGTCAACCATCACTGCAGCCCTCCACCAGTCGGGGCTTTATGGCAGAGTGGCCTGACGGAAGCCTCTCCTTAGTGCAAGACACATGAAAGCCTGCATGGAGTTTGCTAAAAAACACCTGAAGGACTCCAAGATGGTGAGAAATAAGATTCTCTGGTATGATGAGACCAAGGTAGAACTTTTTGGCCTTAATTCTAAGCGGTATGTGTGGAGAAAACCAGGCACTGCTCATCACCTGTCCAATACAGTCCCAACAGTGAAGCATGGTGGTGGCAGCATCATGCTGTGGGGGTGTTTTTCAGCTGCAGGGAAAGGATGACTGGTTGCAATCAAGAGAAAGATGAATGCGGCCAAGTACAGGCATATCCTGGACGAAAACCTTCTCCAGAGTGCTCAGGACCTCAGACTGGGCTGAAGGTTTACCTTCCAACAAGACAATGACCCTAAGCACACAGCTAAAATAACAAAGGAGTGGCTTCACAACAACTCCGTGACTGTTCTTGAATGGCCCAGCCAGAGCCCTGACTTAAACCCAATTGAGCATCTCTGGAGAGACCTAAAAATGGCTGTCCACCAACGTTTACCATCCAACCTGACAGAACTGGAGAGGATCTGCAAGGAGGAATGGCAGAGGATCCCCAAATCCAGGTGTGAAAAACTTGTTGCATCTTTCCTAAAAAGACTCATGGCTGCGACCAGGGCCGGACTGGGAATAATATCCAGCCCTGGAAAAAATTTCATACCAGCCCCACAGCATTATTATACCACCGCAACAGCATAACGTCATTGATTTCTTGTTCATGAAAGGGAAAACCATAAAATGCACATTTGAAGAGTGTATTATATATAGATAAGACAGATATGAAATCACATAGGGCTTTATATAAGCAAATTCCAGTTAAAAGTGGTAAGTGATCAATCATCAAGGGGGACCCCAGGAACTCAGAACGTGGGAGGGGGGGGGGAACCACCTTCCGCAGAAAGAATACACTAAGGTAAGGGGGGGTGGGTTACTGATATAAGGCTGTGCTTTATATCGGTGCCCCCTTACATTATCGTATTCACTCCCCCCTTACATCAGTGACCCCCCCTTCAGACTGGCCTAGCGGTGCTGTCACTGACCTCCTCTCAGGTGCACCGTGTAGGGCTCAGTAAGTCGGCTCCAGCTCGGTGGCTCTGGTTTTATCCTATAGTCTCCTCTCCATAGTCCACACTTGTCTGACTTCTCACATGACCCCCATCCCGGCGGTGCTCCCACTCTTGACTCCTCTGCAGACTCCCTCAGAGACTGCAGACATGATACAAGAGATGGTCAGAGACTGCAGACATGATACAGGAGATTGTCAGAGACTGCAGACATGGCACAGGAGATGGTCAGAGACTGCAGACATGATACAAGAGATGGTCAGAGACTGCAGACATGATACAGGAGATGGTCAGAGACTGCAGACATGATTCAGGAGCTCAATTCAGCCTCACCAGTGCCCATCAAATGCAGCCTCACCAGAGCCCATCAAATGCAGCCTCACTGTGCCCATCAATGCAGCCTCACTGTGCCCATCAATGCAGCCTCACTGTGCCCATCAATGCAGGCTCACTGTGCCCATCAATGCAGCCTCACTGTGCCCATCAATGCAGCCTCACTGTGCCCATCAATGCAGCCTCACTGTGCCCATCAAATGCAGCCTCACTGTGCCCATCAAATGCAGCCTCACTGTGCTCATCAAATGCAGCTTTACTCTGCCCGTGAATGCAGTCTCACTGTGCCCATGAATGCGGCCTCACTGTGACCACCATTGCAGCCTCACTGTGCCCACTATTGCAGTCTCACTGTGCCCATCAATGCAGCCTCACTGTGCCCATCAATGCAGCCTCACTGTGCCCATCAATGCAGCCTCACTGTGCCCATCAATGCAGCCTCACTGTGCCCATCAAATGCAGTCTCACTGTGCCCGTGAATGCAGTCTCACTGTGCCCGTGAATGCAGTCTCACTGTGCCCAGGAATGCAGCTTCACTGTGCCCATTATTGCAGCCCCTCCTGTGCCCCATGGCCCAGTCAGCAGTCCCTGTCTGTGGGAAGGTGTGTTGTTGATGCTCGGTACGGTACCTTGCATGCCAGCAGGATATCCATGATGGCCAACAGCAGGCAGGGTCTGTTCTCGTTTTGGATGGGGACAGTGCTCCTTCCAGAGGATCTGTTTGCTGTGAGATGGAGTGGTCCCTGGCCACCTGCACCTTCAGCCATCCTCATTTTCCAGCCCCAGTCAGCCTGTCCTCTGGTCCTGGGGAAGTGGAGAGCACTGGGTGGGAGCTGGAAAGAAGGGGGAGCAGAGAGTACTGGCGGAGTTGGAGAGCACATGGGTGGGGGCAAAGAGCAGGGGGGAGTGGAAATCACAGGGATGGGGAGCTGAGAGCGCTGGGGGGGGGGGGGACTTGAGAGCACTGGGGGTCCAAAAAGAACAGAGGTGGAGAGCACTGTGGGGGCTAAGAGTGTGGGGTGGCGAAGAGTACTGGGGGAGGGGCAGAAAAACAGGGGTGGAGAGCACTGGGGGGTACAAAGAGCAGGGGGGAGTGGAGAGCAATGGGGGGAGCTTGAAAGCACCAGTGGGGGCCAGAAAGAACAGGGGTGGAAAGCACGGGGGACTGGAGAGCACTGGCGGGGGTTGGAGAGCACATGGGTGGGGGCAAAATGCAGGGGGGAGTAGAAAGTACAGGGGTGGGGAGCGGAGAGTGCTGGGGGGGGAAGTTTGAGAGCACTGGAGGGGGAGCCAAAAAAAACAGGGGTGGAGAGCACGGGGGGGGGGGCAAAGAGCACGGGGGGCTAAGAGTGTGGGGTGGCGAAGAGCACTGGGGGAGGGGCAGAAAAACAGGGGTGGAGAGCACTGGGGGGTACAAAGAGCAGGGGGGAGTAGAGAGCAATGGGGGGAGCTTGAAAGCACCAGTGGGGGCCAGAAAGAACAGGGGTGGAAATCACGGGGGACTGGAGAGCACTGGCGGGGGAGTGGAGAGTACAGGGGTGGGGAGCGGAGAGTGCTGGGGGGGAAGCTTGAGAGCACTGGAGGGGGAGCCAAAAAAAAACAGGGGTGGAGAGCACGGGGGGCAAAGAGCACGGGGGGGCTGGAGAGCGATGGGTGGAGCTTGAGGGCACCGGGGGGACGGAAGACAGGGGTGCGGAGAATGGGGGGCTGGAGAGCACTGTGGGGGGCGGAGAGCACTGGGGTGGGGGCTGGAGAGTGATGGGTGGAGCTTGAGAGCACCGGGGGGACCGAAAACAGGGGTGCGGAGAATGGGGGGCTGGAGAGCACTGTGGGGGGCGGAGAGCACTGGGGTGGGGGCTGGAGAGTGATGGGCAGAGCTGGAGAGCACTGGAGGGGGGGGAGAAAGAACATGGGTGGAGAGCACTGGGGGAGTGAAGAGCACTGGGATGGTGGCTAGAGTAGGATGGGGAGAGCTGGAGAGCAGAAAAAACAGGGGTGGAGAGAACTGTGGGGGGGGGGGGCTGGAGAGTGTGGTGAGGGGAGGAGAGCATGGGGGGGAGCACAAGAGGAACTGGGGGGGCCAGTAAAAGAAGTTGGATAGGAGGATCGGCTGGGGGGCGCATATAGAGGAAATGAGCTTTCTATATTCCTCCATGCAGCCGCTGAATACTTGATTCTCCTCCTCTCCCTCCTGCAAGTATTCAGCGGCTGCATGGAGGAATATAAAAAGCTCATTTCCTCTATATGCGGCCCCCCTCCTCTCCCCCCGCCGATCCTCCTATACAGGCTGAGTGAGGCACACAGGGCGGACTGTATGGGCGGGCATCTACAGTATCCCTCTCTCCTGCTCCGTCCCTCTCTCCTGCTCCTGTGTGTCACGGAGCTGGCTGGGTCTGTGTTCGGCGGCCGCGCTGTAACATGGTCCCGCCCCCCTAGACCGGCTCGTGTGATAGGCGGAACACTGATTCTATCCACTATCACACAAGCCGGTCTAGGGGGGCGGGAACATGTTACAGCGCGGCCGCCGAACACAGACCCAGCCAGCTCCGTGACACACAGGAGCAGGAGGGGAGCACTGCAGCCGCAGCAACTCAGGCGGCCTACCGGGAAATCTCCCGGTATCCCGGCAAGCCAGTCCGGCCCTGATTAGATCAAAAGGGTGCTTCTACTAAATACTGAGCAAAGGGTCTGAATACTTAGGACCATGTGATATTTCAGTTTTTCTTTTTTAATAAATCTGCAAAAATGTCAACAATTCTGTGTTTAGCAAATGGCTGCAATATAACAAAGAGTGAAAAATTTAAGGGGGTCTGAATACTTTCCGTCCCCACTGTATGTATATATATATATATATATATATATATATATATATATATAAATAATTTATGATAGATAGCTAGATATAGATGTACATTAACATTACTTACCTGCTAGTCATAGAATTTATTGTGTAAACAGTCACAAGTCCTTTAATGAATCAGCCCCAATATATATATATATATATATATATATATATATATATATATATATATATATATATATATATATATATATATATATATATATATATATAAATATATATATATATATATAATATATATACATACCACCCACATACATATTTGTTCTATGAATAAGCTGGCCTTTCTCGGGGGAAATGAAATATTAATGTAGAGTAACTTTTTGTTATATATATATATATATGATATCACTGCAGGCCTATGGGAATAGATAGCAATAAATAAATAAATACATAATTTAAATATTCTAGGAAAGTCTGAGTACACAATGCTATAACTCACTCCACTGGAGACATAAAGCTTAGGCTCCATGCACACTGGGCTTAAAAAAAGGTCAGTTCCCTTGGCACAAACAAAAAAAAATGCTCATATAGAGCATTTTTGTACGCAGCAAGTTTAGGAGAGCAGCGTTTATTTTTCTGCCAGTTTGCTCCAATCAAAAAACGCAGACCAGAAGGGTTTTTTTTCCTGCCTGTAAACGCTGAGCGGCTCCATGCACAATGGATTAAAAATGTTGCTTCTACAGGAGCTGTGTTCTGCCTGTAGAAGAAACTCAATGTTCTCTATCATGTGTCCTATGTGTCCATGTACATTAGAAGGTAGAGGCATATTTTGAGTTTAACGCTTTAGATGCAGGAAAAAACCCTTCTAGTTCATGTTTCTGATTGGAGCTTGGAGGCAGAAAAAACATCAGACTCCTAAACTTGTCTAAACTTTGTACAAAAAATGCTCTATATGAGCGATTTTTACTCCTGAGAGAACAGACATTTTTTTAAGCCCAGTGTGCATGGAGCCATTGGATAACATTGAGCTGCTTCTATAGGCAGAACACAAAACTTCTGTAGAAGCAGTGATTCTTAAACCAGTGCAGAGGCGTTGCTAGGGGGGTGCGGGGGGTACGGTCCGCACCCGGGTGACACCAGCTAGTGGGGTGACATCCTCCCAATGGTGAGGAAAGCCCTGGTATTTTTTTTTTTTTCAGCTGACCCGTTCACCTTGCAGCCCGCTGGGCTGGAACAACACACCTCCAGCGCCGCGGCCGAGCCTGGTGTGTCACTGTGTGAGTGTGTTCTTCTTCTTCTTCTTCCTCCTCCCTACCCTACTGAGCCAGCGAGCCTCAGCCTGTCACATCTCATACTGCACTGCAGACATGATGGTGACGTCAATACACACACTACTAGTATCTCCGCCCGGGCGGCGCGGTGGCTGCATGCTGTGAAGCTGCCCTCCTCTCCAGACTCCAGCTGCCGCCTGGTGCCCAGATTCGGAACAGGTGTGGGGGGGGGGGGTGTCCTGGTGTTAACTGCCGGCCTGAGCCCAGGGTGAGGTGTGTGTGTGTGTGTGTGTGTGGGGGGGGGGGGGGGTGAAACCATGTTATATCGCACCAGGTGACACCAACCCTAGTGATGCCACTGTGTAACATTGCTCACCCCACACTATTGTTGGGCGATCTATAACTGCAGCAGATCTGCTATTCAAATCAAAAGGTAATACCACACATTATTATAGATTTATATATATTTGCCCCGGTTACACATTTTTTCACATCTAGCCCCTTCTTCATGTTTGGGGGTCTGAGTCATGGTTAGCGCCATATCAGGGGGGAGTAACGGGGAAGATTCCTTGATATAAGTGTTCATATGACATAGTTGAAGCATGATGTTCCTTTGCCCCCTTCTCCACCCTTACCCTAATTTCTCTATCCAGTTTTATTTAGTAATGCATACGACACCAACGAGAACTCCTTTTGTATGTTCTTACGCCTTTTTTTGTGTGTTTTGTTTTCTGTCTTTTGTCTGTTGTATAATGAAAAATTTTCAAATAAAGATTACATAAAAATATATATATATATATATACCAACTCATACTAGATAGGATACATGTCTCCTGTTCAGGGTGTGAACTAGGACACCATGAGTTTTTTTGATATTGCAATGGCCAGGGCGGTCGGATGTACACAGGTCCTTTCAGTTGTTTATGTTATAAGATGCTACAGTTCACCAAGGCTACCGTGCATTACATATGTTGTATTGTTATCTTTTGCGCCCCTGCTTGGGCTCAGCGCCTGTACCTGGAAGCCTTGTTTGATGTGTATATATGTTGTTCTTTAGTTGAAAATTCAACAAAAAAGTTTAAAAAAAAAAGTGGACCTGCGTTCCAAAGATGGCGGTTCTGGGTAGGCCACCATCAGTTGTTTTGATCGCCCTCACCTCAAGTCAAGTGTAAAGGGCTTGTTTACACTTGACTAAATTTCTGACGCTCAACAAACGCTTCTGTAGTGTTTGTATGGCGCTAGTATGAGTGTCAGACAGGCGTCAATGAGCTTTTTAATAGGGTGTTTTACAAGCGTTAAAAACGTTCCCTAAACGCCCTATGCGCAGTTTCGCAGCATTTGATGAGCGTTAAAACTGCTCCACAATGGAAAGTGAGAGAAATAAACTAATTTTAATGTGGAGTGTTACCATAGGCTTGAATGGGAGAAGTTAAGAGGCTTCAAACGCCTCCTGACTCAACACGAGGCTTCAATTTTGAAGCGACGCTAACGCTTATGCCGCGTACACACGATCGGACTTTCCGACAACAATGGAGTTTTGTTCGAAGGCTGTTGGCTCCAACTTGTCTTGCATACACACGGTTACACAAATGTTGGCCAACAATTATGAACGTAGTGACGTTCAAGACATACGTGATATCTCCATTATGAACGCTAGTTTTACAAGACCGAGCGCTTCCGGCTCCTCCTTGATTCCGAGCATGCGTGTTTGTACTTTTGACTATTGTCCGATGGACTTGTGTACACACAATCAGAAAGTCCGAGAACGCACATTTGTTGGCGGAAAATCTGAGAACATGCTAGCCAACATTTGTTGGCGTAAAGTCCGACAACAATTGTCCGATGGAGCGTACACACGGTTGGACTTTCCACCAACAGCCTGACACCCAACATTTCCAATCGGAAAATCCGATCGTGTGTACGGGGCTTTAGTGTGAACAGCACAATGTGCTGTCTAATATATCTTGTGCATAGGCGTTTGAGGGGCATTTTTAACGCCTGTCAAATGCCTGCTCTTAATGCCAGTGGGTAAACTCAGCCTAAGACCACTTGTTTCTACTGACATCAGGTAGAGATATCTTTTTACAAACAAGGCCAAGGATAAATCCAAGGATAAAACCAAGCCTAACTTACCGACCAGCTCGCAGACAACCGATTAAACCTGTCTAACAGTATGTGTTAAAAGCAGGGGTTTGGTCTGCACACATTTGCAAATGCATGCGTAAGCCACAGAGCCTCGTCAAGGCACCCTGGTATCTGTGGTACCTAACACTAACTTATATGTGTCCCCACAGTGGAGGCACATGAATTCTGATGGATAGGTGAGAGCAGGTGGACTGAAGGGATATCTTTTTCCCTGGAACCCTATGTATGTCATGGTGGCACTGGTCATGAATGATATTACCATAAAAATAGTTGGGGCTAGTCAGTGTATGAGCAGGACTTTATTTTGATGATCTTTGGCTTATGTATAAAACCCTCTTCTGACATTTCTAATTTACCAAAGAGGGTTCCTCTACCGATGGAGTAAAAGGAAACTGACAACACTTCCTATTTGGATCAGTATAGTGATAGAGTGGATCATATGACGGACATCTTATCTTGATCTTCATTTCAGTTGCAAGCATTTTTGGCACAACCAAAGCTTAGCTTTATATATACTTCTACAGTATACAGGAAACTTGCGGAGGTCATGTCATGGACTATGGATTAAGAATAGCGATGATGAATAGCGAGCAATGCAGAGCATTGTATTACACAATAGAAAATGGCCTTCTTTTATAAAGATATCATTACTCACCTGCTAATAACTTCCCCTTGTGTTTGTCATTATCTCCAGACAATCTCTATATTTATGTGTTAGATCAGTGTAGTATATGATTATATTTCTATGCAGTGCACTGTCTGATGACAGAGGGTGTCATTCAGGGAGGTCTACATGCATGTTTCCTCTATAGCTGAGTTAATGGGGTAGTTATTTGAGCTCAGGTTACTTTAAGGCTAGAATAACTCTGAAAAATGGCTGCTTTATGAAGTACATACAAAATAATGGGTTGTTCTGGTCAAAAGCTAAATTTTTGTACCACTTTGGGACCTTGCATGTGGCCAGTGTTCATAGGGAAAGAGCCCATCAGCATTCTATTGTTATGTTACTTATACAGATTTAGAACATTTATCCTCATTGAGAGGTTGTTTGTCCAGTTGACCAGTTGACCAGCTATTGACCTCAAGGAATCACTGTCATTAAATGCAGAGCTCCCTCTAGTGGCTAATCTTCAAACCTCTATGTTTATTATGGTAAGAAAAATATGGAAAAGTAAGCAGCTACTGATGAAAAAGTCACACCAAAAATTAGTTTAATTTAAACATTGATGGAAAAACACAGAGAATGATGGGAGATGAACTACAGGAAGTGATGTCACCACAAGTAATGTTCTAAAACTATGCGAGAAAGATGAAGTGTCAAACTCTTTGCGAATGAGCTGTTAATTGGGGATCCACCCAAGCCCTTGCAGGAAAGCACAGAGGAACCCATTCCATCAGCCACAGATGAGCATCCATACTCGCCAACTTATCCGGGTCTGCTGGGAGCTGTTGTCCACACACGCTCCGTGACCTCTGTGGGTCGGGTAAGCAGCTAATCTTATTATTTTTGAGCACGGTGGTGGTTTCATATTGAAGTGTCCATACACCTTGGGATCGGCATCTGTTCGATTTGGGACTCATGAGACAATTAGTTTTGTCTTTCAGTTGAATCTGATTTGTTTTTTCATTGTTTTTTCAGCATCTGAGAGAGACTGTTCATAACTCTTTACCCTTTTGGCAGTTTTCAAAATTCAGATCTAATACACGTTTATATGTATTGTTTTTTTGTGTTTACACAGGCATCAGATATTTTGTATATCTTCATGTGTTAGGCCCCTTCCACACGGGGCGGATCTGCTCAGCGGAGTCCGCATGCTCAGCGGGAGATCGATCCATTGATCTCCGCTGAGCCGGCGGATGACAGGTCCGTCTCTGCTCACTGAGCAGGGAGCGGTCTGTCAGAGCCCCGCTGATTTCTATGGGAAGATCGGTCAAAAACGGACAGCATGTCCATTTTCATCAGCTCTCATCGGATCCGCCAAGATCTGATCTCATCCGATCCATCTCTGCTGACATCCGCCTGCCCATTAAAGTCAATGGATGGCCTGCTCGGATCTGCCTGAAAAACGGACAGGTGGATCCAAGCGGGCTTATGGTGTGAAAGAGGCCTTATAGGTCATTCCAATCTTGATCACACACTTATTTCTAATTGTTTTAGCTTTATACATTGTGTTTTCATTGGGTA
Organism: Lithobates clamitans; assembly: GCA_037952925.1. NCBI lineage: Eukaryota > Metazoa > Chordata > Amphibia > Anura > Ranidae > Lithobates > Lithobates clamitans. The sequence continues at coordinate 773,528 of JBBGZY010000938.1, read as the reverse complement.
ACTTACACCATTGTGTATAATTTCACCCCCTTTCTTTTTCTACACAGGCTAATATTTTATTATTTTTCTGTAGTGTTCACTGTGGGCTTTCCCTACTTTTTACACAGTCAGCGCACCTTCACAACATCAATTAAGGTAAACATTGCCTTAAAAACTAAAAATATGTGCTTAGTGAACATTAAAAGATTATTTTATGTCCGGAAATTCATTAAGCACTTGCCGACTGCCCGCCATCATTATATGGCGGCTATTTGAAGTGGTGCCATAACCCCAGTATCCACTTCTTCAGCAGGCGGTCGGCTTTCAGAGAAAAAGAGGTCTCAGTTGTGGATTCGTCGTAGCGATATAACTTTTATCAGGGGCGGGAGAGGCCGCCCCCCCTCCCGCCGCACTCCGGTCGTCTACGCTGCTTACCAGAGGGGAAGATGGCCCCCGCTTGGCTCCATAGCATTGGATGCCAAGAGCGAAGTCAATTCTTACTTTCGCCCAATGCTCTAAAGGGGAATTTTTTTAATTTTTTTTAAATGACATTTAATTTTTTATTTTATTTTTTATTTTTTGTGTAAATGTGAGATCTGAGGTCTTTTTGACCCCTAATCTCACATTAAAGAGGTCCTGTCGTGCTTTTTTTCTATTACAAGGGATGTTTACAGTTTAAAATTAGAAAGTAAAATAAACAATAATAAAAAAACCTGTAAAGCGCCCTGTCCCGCCGAGCTCGCGTGCGGAAGCGAATGCATACATAAGTCGTGCCTGCATATGAAAGTAGTGTTCAAACCACACATGTGAGGTATTGCCGCGATCGTTAGAGCGAGAGCAATAATTCTAGCACTAGACCTCCTCTGTAACTCAAAACTGGTAGCCTGTAGAAAATTTTAAACATCACCTATGGAGATTTTTAAGGGTCAAAGTTTGTCACCTATCCACGAGCGGGTGCAATTTTAAAGCGTGACATGTTGGGTATCAATTTACTCGGCGTAACATTATCTTTCACAATATAAAAAAAAAATTGGGCTAACTTTACTGTTGTCTTATTTTCTAATTCAAAAAAGTGTTTTTTTTTTTTTTAAATGCGCTTGTGAAACCGCTGCACAAATACGGTTTGACATAAAGTATTGCAGCGACCGCCATTTTTTTCTCTAGGGTGTCTGAAAAAAAATATATAATGTTTGGGGGTTCTAAGTAATTTTCTAGCAAAAAAAAAAAAAATGGTTTTAACTTGTAAACACCAAATCTCAAAACAAGGCTTGATCCTTAAGGGGGTTGTAAACCCTTGTTTTTTTTGTTTTTAAAAAAATAACAAACATGTCATACTTACCTCCACTGTGCAGTTCAATTTGCACAGAGTGGCCTCGATCCTCCTGTTCTGGGGTCCCCCGGTGGCTTTATCAGTTTCTCCCCGCATCGGTAGGAGAAGCACTCTCCCTGGGGGTTACCTTGCGAGCGTGCTCCTGAATCCAGCGCCTGCGTCATTGGATTTGATTGACAGCGGAAGCCAATGGCTGCTCTGCTATCAATCTATCCAATCAAGAGCCGAGACAACGGGCAGAGAGGAAGAGCGCGTCTCCGCCGAGGGAACGAACAAGCACAGGTGAGTAAAACTGGGGGGCTGGTCGGTGTCAGAAGTTTTTTCAGCACATAGGATGCATTAAGCTGAAAAAACACGAGGGTTTACAACCCCTTCAAGTGGTTAAAGGGGAACTTTACTCCGTTTACCTTTTTGGCACAAAAAAACATACACTCATGCCTAGGGATCCAGCACTGTTCTGTAGGAATCTGCCACTACACACCAAGTTGTCAGCCACAACCTTCTTCTCTGCCATCATCATAGGGCTGACTGTCTCTTCCAGCTTCTTCCAGAGGTCCCCCTGATGATGTGCTGATTCATCAAGGGGCCTTCTGCAAAAACCAGGAAGAGAGAGCTGGCCCCCTGGTGACACCATGTAGAGTACAATGTAGAGTACCCTGAAGCCTCCTGGGATGCATGACATTGGTGTTCCAGGAGGCTGTGGGCAACAAATATGTCCTTTTCGTCTAGATGAGATGCTTCGTGGGCTTCGTGCGCCCATCGATGGGCCGGGATGAGCATGGCAGGTGCCGATGGGTAGAGAGGAAAAAGACCAAAGAACAGCTGTTCCTTGGTGTCCCCTTCCTGTTACTGACCCGGAAGCGACGTTTAAAAAGTCTCTTCCGGGTCCCTATGTCATATTACATGTCAGCCAAACTGGCTGGGGAAGAATCTAATGCAGTGAAATCTGCACTGCATTAGATTCATTGGAGGACAGGTGAGACATTAAGTGTCTCATTAAAGAGAACTGTCATCAAGCTCTTTTAGATATAAGTTTTTGTGGTCTTACGCTCTATAGTGACATTGTGACTTAACTGTGCCCAGTAGCTGGAAGGTGCATATAATCCTAACTGATGGAACATCAAAGACGACCAATACTATAGGTTATTCTCCGCAACAATCTTGTATTTAGTGCTAAGCAGCTATTTTGTTAGATTATGTTATGTAATCTTATGTTTTCTTTTCTTATTGTTGTTTTGTTTGTTTTGAGCCGGGTATGCCCAGAGGCTCTGATTTGTACTTTCTTTGCAAAACGAATAAAAAGAATTTATATATATAAAAAAAAAAATAGAGAACTGTCATCAAAAAAATGTATAACATAAAGGACTTTTTGTCCTCTATGTGATTAAAAAAAAAGTTTAGTAAAAAATGTAAAAAAGTTAAAAATTTAAGTTATACCCAAGCACTTAAAAAAAAAATTGGAGCCCCCCACTCCAACATACATGCACATAGGAACGTAAATACACAAAAACGTTGATTGTAATACACATATTGCATATCACCGCGCACACCGGAGTGAGAGCAATAATTCTAGGTGACTCATTAACCATTATTCACTGTTAAATGATGACATATAGGGGCTTTAAAACATCGCCTTTAACCGCTTCAGCCCCTGAAGATTTTACCCCCTGCCTGACCAGAGCACTTTTTGTGATTCGGCACTGCATCGCTTTAACTGACAAATGCGCGGTGGTGCAATGTTGCACCCAAACAAAACTGACGTTCTTTTTTTCCCACAAATAGAGCTTTCTTTTGGTGGCATTTGATTACCTCTGCGGTTTTTATTTTTTGCGTTATAAACACAAAAAAAAGCGTCAATTTTGAAAAAAACGCATTATTTTTTACTTTTTGTTATAATAAATATCCCCCAAAAATATATAAAAAAAACAATTTTTTTCCTCAGTTTAGGCCAATATGTATTCTTCTACATATTTTTGGCAAAAAAAAATCGCAATAAGCTTATATAGATTGGTTTGTGCAAAAGTTATAGCGTCTACAAAATAGGGGATAGTTTTACATGTCATTTTTATTATTATTTTTGAACAGGATTCCGCTCAAGTTTGCCTTGCATACACACTGTCACAGAAAAGTTCTCTGAACTTTCGACCGTAAAGAACGCGGTGACGTACAACACTACGACGAGCCAAGAAAATGAAGTTCAATGCTTCCAAGCATGCGTCGAATTGTTTCTGAGCACGCGTAGCAATTTTACGCGTCGGAATTGCCACAGACGTGCCACAGATGATCGCATTTTCAGATAGGAACTTTTTCCGACCGAAAAATTAAGAACCTGCTCTCAATCCTTTGCTGGCTGGAATTCGGCCAGCAAAAGTCCGATGGAGCATACACACGGTCGCATTTTCTGACGAAAAATTCTCGTCGGTCTTTTGCAGGCCGAAATTCCGATCGTGTGTATGCAGCATTAGTGTGCTTTTCCCGACGCATCTGACAATAATATAAAATAATAAATACAAATAAGCAATACAAATGAAAACAATTTAATAACATCCAATATTTGTATAAGATATGAAGTGGGTCTGATCAGAAGTTTTATTTTTACAGTTGTATAAGATCAGTACAAAACTTGGTAGAAAGAAACACATGACAAATGATGATAGCGAATGGAGATCCATACAATATAAAATTCCTTAGCTCATGGTCCAACTACACTATATTGCCAAAAGTATTGGGACGCCTGCCTTTACACGCACATGAACTTTAATGGCACCCCAGTTTTCGTCCATAGGGTTCAATATTGAGCTGGCCCACCCTTTGCAGCTATAACAGCTTCAACTCTTCTGGGAAGGCTGTTCACAAGGTTTAGGAGTGTGTCTATGGGAATATTTAACCATTCTTTCAGAAGCACATTTGTGAGGTCAGGCACTAATCTTGGACAAGAAGGCCTGGCTCGCAGTCTCCGCTCTAATTCATCCCAAAGGTGTTCTATCGGGTTGAGGTTAGGACTCTGTGCAGGCCAGTTAAGTTCCTCCACCCCAAACTCTCTCATCCATGTCTTTATGGACCTTGCTTTGTGCACTGGTCCAAATCATTTGGGGGAGGGGTAAATATGGTGTGGGGTTGTTTTTCAGGGGCTTGGCCCCTTGGTTCCAGTAAAGGGAACTCTTAAGGTGTCAGCACACCAAGACATTTTGGACAATTTTATGCTCCCAACTTTGTGGGAACAGTTTGGGGATGGCCCCTTCCTGTTCCAACATGACAGCGCACCATTGTACAAAGCAAGTTCCATAAAGACATGGATGAGGGAGTTTGGGGTGGAGGAACTTGCACAGAGTCCTGACCTCAACCCGATAGAACACCTTTGGGATGAATTAAAGCAGAGACTGAGAGCCAGGCCTTCTCGTCCAACATCAATGCCTGTCCTCACAAATGCGCTTCTGGAAGAATAGTCAAACATTCCCATAGACACACTCCTAAACCTTGTGGTCAGCCTTCCCAGGAAAGGTGAAGCCCTTATAGCTGCCAAGGGTGGGCCAACTCAATATTGAACCCTACGGACTAAGACTGGGATGCTATTAAAGTTCATGTGTGTGTAAAGGCAGGTGTCCCAATACTTTTGACAATTTTGTGTATGTAGCACAAAAAATAAAATTTCTTTCAACATTCAACTTTTTTTGTCCTATGCTTAACTTTTTAGATGTCTTATGTCTTCATCCCTGTTCATTTTTGTTACTAACTAATGTTTGTATAGTAATAGCTCACCTATCCTCAACTACAGTAAGGAATGATCTATCGCTAGAAGGATACAGTACGTTATGTCTCTCAGGAATTATCTCTCCTATGCTCCTGTATGACCTACCCACCCTCCCCGCATGGAGGTCTGGTTAAACAATATTATTTCACGGGGGTTTTATTTACCCCATTTTTTTGTACTGCACTCAAAATTGTCAATAAAACTTTTTGAACAAGAGAAGCAGAGCGGTTTGTTGCGTATATCTGCAAGTACATTGCGTGTCAAGAAATGCAGATCCATCCTCTTACCCAAAGGTGTTGCACCAATATCCATTGTAAAGCAAAATTAGGTCCTAGGAAGACAGACACATGACCCATACTCACATCTCCGCTGTCTCCTATCACAGACGTTAGGTCTATTTCTTGCCAAGAAAAAGTATACCTTTAAGCACAGTGGAAGGTTCAGTGGTTTGATTTGATGCTTTGTTCATTGTATTGGAAACACATAAGACCTCTTTGTCTTAAGTGGAATTCCTGCTTCCTTTGCTATGACCAGTGCAGTAAAAGCCTGCGGTTTTACACATTCGAGTAGCTATATTTTATAGTCAAAAACACAGAGTGACTCAACGGTGAAAGAATACACTGTACTTTCTTCTTCCTCGTGTTTGTCTGACATCCCCATCGCTTCCAAACAAGCCTTCAGATTACATAACAATGCACACAATGCTGGGGGGGTGATGTGTCTCTTGGCAGGTGAGACTGGGGTAACCTTGAGGGTTTCGGGAGGTATTAAGGAAACTTTTATCTTCTACGCCTGGACTAAGTCTTAATTAACTTTTCACAAAAAATGTGGATATAAGCCAATGGGGGAGACACTGACTGGAAATAGAGAAATACAGAGAAAGCCATAGGGTTGATTTGAAAAAAAAAAAAACTAACAAAAGAATATTTGCAGAAATGGACTTTGTAGGCACACACATATAAGATAAAAATTGGAAGGCTCTCCTCTCCACCCGGGACTCTACGCACGGCCCTGTCCTCCTCCATAAAGAAAATATTTACTGGTTACTAAAGGCATTGCCCTTTTGGGTCTTACATCTTCCTCCAACCTTTGGACAACCTGTCTCGCTGGTTGAGCTTATAGCTTTAATTGCCAGTCTAGACTGTGATAGTTTACCGCCTATCAGAAATGCGTTTCCAACTACAAATCCCGGTCACTTTGGTTACCAACTACTGTTAGTTTGAGGCCTGTTCGGCCATCAGATTCTATGATTTCAATATTGGTGATTCTCTGTCTGTTTTTTTTCCTACATGACCCCTGTATAAAATATATTACTTTGAAAAATTCTTGTACTATATCTGTAAGCTCCTGAAGAAGCGCAACATGTAGAGCGAATAATCGTCTTGGGACCTCATACTGTGACTCAACCACTCCATGCACTTTATTCCTTTTGGATGCTGCTATTGGTTATGTCTAATTTCATCCCATTGGATTAGAATATAATATTTGGAGGTGTTACTTGAGTCCCTGGAGTCATGTACTAATATGATGGGTTTTTGTTTTATGTTTTGTAAAATATGATTTTAACTTTATCCAATTAAAATTCCAATTTTATGTGTGTGCCTACAAAGTCCATTTCTGCAAACATTCTTTTATTCGTTTTTTACAACCTATATCCGGACATTGGCATATTGTTATTAGTGTGTCCACAGTGTCACCCTGTGAGGATGCACGATAAATTTCTCTAAACCTTTCTGATATAGGGGTTGATTTACTAAAGGCAAATAGACTGTGCACCTTTGCAAGTGCAGTTGCTTCAGAGCTTAGTAAATAAGGTAAAGCTTCACTTTACAAAGAACACCCAATCATATGCAAGAAAAAAAATAAAACACTATTGCTTGCACATGATTGAACGATGGAAGTCAGCAGAGCTCTTCCTCGTGTACTAAGCTGTGGGGCTACTGCACCTGCAAAAGTGCACAGTCTATTTGCCTTTAGTAAATCAACCCCTATGTGTCAGTGTGTTTTTACTAGCATTGTGTCTTCTCATCCACCAATCGGGATCAAACAAAAATGTAATTGTCCAGGTAGAGATTTATTCCAAAGTATAAAAAAACTTTATCACAAAGCCAACGTGTTTCAGAGGTCATAGGAAACTCCCTTCATCGTGGCTTGTAATGATAAGGTAATGTATGGTGTGAACAAGGCTGTATGCCAAAACACGTCGGCTGTTTTTAATCTTAACCTTTATGTAGCAAATAAAGATTTTCATGGGATTCTGGAGTTGGCGGCTACATCTTTCTTAGAAAAGGTCATATATACCGGCTGGTCCTCCTGACGATGTCATTTGTGACAAAGCGTGTAGGGTGGGGCCTATGAGAGTGACATCATAACGCACGCCAAGCTGTTTTCCAGCCAGATCTGCACTACTTGCCCATAGGAACGAGTTTTTACAAGACATGCTCAAATGTTGCTTAGTCTTGTAAGTGTGCACTTTACTTTTATAAATAATATTAATACAGTATTATGCTTATCTGGATCGCCCTGTATTTTCTTTAGCTATTAACAGAGTCCGTTCTTCACCCTGATGAAGAGGGTGTTCTCTGACTCCCGAAACACATTGGATTTGTGATACAATCTATATAATCTATTCCTGGATGATTAAACTTTAGTGTGGCACTTCAAATTCAGATTCCCTCAGTTACAAACCAAGGAGAGAGCGAAAGTCCTTTAGTGCAGAGAGGGTGTCAGCCCTAAGAATCCAGACATCTTATACCTCTCTATACCCAACCCCACCCCATAACAGCAGGATAATAATAAGGATCCAGCCCCTTTTCCTTCCTCACTAATCAGGATGGGACCTGTCTTTGAAGCTTTAATCTGATTGGCGGCTTTAAGGAAATAACTCTACTTAATGAGACAAAGTTAATACATGAGTCCCAGAGATTTTATATTTGCTAGTACAAATGATCATCTATTGGATAGGCATTTCACAATGTAATGGAGAAGGGCCTATAAAAGTGAACAAAAACAAACACAGTATCTCACAGTATAGTAGCCAATCAGAAATCAGCTCAGTGCTGCCAACCGTCAGTATTTTTACTGGCAGCCAGTAAAAAACTGGCACTTTTCTCCTGCCAGTAAGAGGAAAAGGTTGCCAGTAAAACAATATGGCTGTGATGCTTGGCTCGGAACTGCGCACGCGCAGCTCGGGTCCGGAGGCATCCAAGTGCCTGCTACAGTGTGTTTGGGCGGTACTGGCGGGGGGGGTCTGGCGGAGGTGGTGCCTGAGCGTTTCATGTGATGTCATTGTGCCATGCGGATTGGCCAGAGCCTCATGTGCGGGTCTGCGGGATGGGAGCAAGGTAAGCCAGGAGTGGGACTATCAGTGCTGTTTGGACTGGAGGCGACTGAAGAGACAACCTGGCATGGAGAGAGAATGTTACTTTGACTCGGGGGGGGGACATGTTGCTGATCTTTGCTGCCGCACGCTGCTCAATTTCTAATGACAGTCCCTTTAAATGGAGGGATGGAGGGATTGCATGATCTATCAAGAGCTTTGTCCCTTTTAAGCTCCTCTCCAGCCAGCAATAATACTAACAGAGATCAGGAAGGTGTAACAGGCTTAAGAGGTGCAAAAGGAAAACAAAAACTAAAAAAAAAAAAACATACAAAGCTCTCTTCTTAGTGAAATGAACTGGATCCTGTTGTTGTCGGCTCTCCCTGGTTTTAGGAAAAGTACAAGTTATGAAACTTTGACCCTGAAAACTTGAGCAGTCACTAATTTTCAATTATGACAGCTTACACAATAATCTTACTTTTTTCTACGTGTTGGATATATTTATTTTAGGTATTTATGCAGTGCCAACAATATTTACATATTGTACATTCATATCAGTCCCTGTCCTCAAGGAGCTTACAATCTAAGGTCCTTATCTCACATGCACGTTAGGAGCCAAATAACCTACCAGCATGTCTTTAGAGTGTGGGAGGAAACCCACACAGGCACAGGGAGAACATGCAAACTCCATGCAGGTGATGCCCTGGTTGGAGTTCAAACCAGGGACTCTAGTGCTGGAAGGCAGAAATGCTAACCACTATGCACTGTGCTTAGTTCATCTTATCTTCATAGACTTTTTCATTTAAAAAGAAAAATGTAACATGCATCATACATGGTATTAATTACAGGAATCGCAAACATTTTAAGAAAAGAGAATTTGAGAATGAGAGTCAAAAACATGGGATATCAAAAAAAACAAACCATATAGTAAGTGCTGTGTTATAGACTATAGCAGCCAATAACAAAATGGTTTCCAGCAACTTGATTCAGTGTTGCCAACCTCCCGCAGCATTTTTTACTGACAAAACATGGGGAATTTACTGACGAAGCACTTTTTTTTTTTACAGACAACCTGAAAAATGACAGGAGCTCCTGTTAAAAACAGACAACTGATATTTAAACAATATAAACACAATATGGAAACACTGACAATACCCATAACAAGTACTTTGTCTGGTTTACACTTAAAAAGTCAACAGATCATGACAAATTATCAGCCCCTGATATTTACAGACAGTTGTAAAAATCATTGATTCTTACGAACTGTCCCTAAATTTACTGACAGTTGGCAACCCAGAATGAGAGCCATGATACAAATTTCTGAATGATATTATGTTACCACTCCTATTCCGAAGGCCCAATGCATCTCTATGAAAAGGATGGGTTTATTTAGGATGAACCCTAAAGCTCTGCTCACACTGTCACATTGCATTTATACACGCGTGGTAACTAGGGATGAGCCGAACACCCCCCGGTTCGGTTCGCACCAGAACCCGCGAACGGACCGCAAGTTCGCACGAACGTTAGAACCCCATTGACGTCTATGGGACTCGAACGTTCGAAATCAAAAGTGCTCATTTTAAAGGCTAATTTGCATGGTATTGTCCTAAAAAGGGTTTGGGGACCCGGGTCCTACCCCAGGGGACATGTATCAATGCAAAAAAAACTTTTAAAAACGGCCGTTTTTTCGGGAGCAGTGATTTTAATGATGCTTAAAGTAAAAAAAAAAAAGTGAAATATTCCTTTAAATATCGTACCTGGGGGGTGTCTATAGTATGCCTGTAAAGTGACGCGTGTTTCCCATGTTTAGAACAGTCCCTGCACCAAATGTCATTTTTAAAGGAAAAAATCTCATTTAAAACTGCTTGCGGGTTTAATGTCATGTCGGGTCATGGCAATATGGATGAAAATCAGTGAGACAAACGGCATGGGTACCCCCCAGTCCATTACCAGGCCCTTTGGGTCTTGTATGGATATTAAGGGGAACCCCGCACCCAAATTAAAATAAGGAAAGGTCCCTATATACTCTGAACAGCAGTATACAGGCGGTGCAAACAAGACAGGGACTGTAGGTTTGTTGTTAAGTAGAATCTGTTTGTAATTTTGAACATTTTTAATGTGTTTAGCTCCAGCCAAAAAATCTTTTCTAAGCTTTTTGGAAAACATAGGGAAGGGTTATCACCCCTGTGACATTTGTTTTGCGTCTTTCCTCCTCTTCAGAAGATTTCACCTCACTTTTTTGTCCCAATGAAAAATGTTTTTTGAAAATTTGGGTTTTTTTGTGGAACAAGGATTGGAAAGCATCAGTGGAAAGGAAAAATTGTTTTCCCATATTAACTCTTACAGGAGAGAATTTCCCTTCCTTAGGGGTAGATTTCATCTCACTTCCTGTTGTCTCCTTCCGTTTGCAAGTAGGAGTCGTTTGTAAGTTAGATGTTTGAAAGTAGGGTCCTACCCTATATACTCAGCAGAAATTTGGGCCTTAGGTGTTGCTGTGGCCAAAACACTGTAAGCCCTCACAGGGCCCTGCTGTGAAATATTAGATCAAGAATTGTAATTACATGCCCCTGTTGAACAGGAGCTGAAAAATTAGGCCTTAGGCACTGGTGCTGGTGCCACAACACTGCAACCCCTCACAGACACTCTAGTTGGAACGCAGGAACGAGCCCTGCTGCAAAGTATTGCATCAAAAATTGTAATTACACGCCCCTGTTAGACAGGGGCAGAAAAATTGGGTCTTAGGCACTGGTGCTGGTGCCACAACACTGCAACCCCTCACAGACACTCTAGTTGAAACGCAGGAACAAGCCCTGCTGCAAAGTATTGCATCAAAAATTGTAATTACACGCCCCTGTTAGACAGGGGCTGAAAAATTGGGTCTTAGGCACTGGTGCTGGTGCCACAACACTGCAACCCCTCACAGACACTCTAGTTGAAACGCAGGAACAAGCCCTGCTGCAAAGTATTGCATCAAAAATTGTAATTACACGCCCCTGTTAGACAGGGGCAGAAAAATTGGGTCTTAGGCACTGGTGCTGGTGCCACAACACTGCAACCCCTCACAGACACTCTAGTTGGAATGCAGGAACAAGCCCTGCTGCAAAGTATTGCATCAAAAATTGTAATTACACGCCCCTGTTAGACAGGGGCAGAAAAATTGGGTCTTAGGCACTGGTGCTGGTGCCACAACACTGCAACCCCTCACAGACACTCTAGTTGGAATGCAGGAACGAGCCCTGCTGCAAAGTATTACATCAAAAATTGTAATTACACGCCCCTGTTAAACAGGGGCTGAAAAATTGTGCCTTAGGCACTGGTGGTGGCGCCCAGAACCAAAAATGTTCTTACAAGCTATCAGCGTGATGATTGAGGAGGAAGAGGATAATTACTCAGGGATAGTCACTCAGCATCAGCATAGGCAGTCTTTGAAGGGATCTGAGATTTCAAAAAAAATTATTCGGTTACATCTGCATCAGGTGCTTGGTAGCTGGTGGTGATCCAAGACTGATTCATTTTTATGAAGGTCAGCCGATCGACCGAGTCGGTGGACAGACGCACCCTGTGATCGGTTACCACGCCTCCAGCAGCACTGAATGTGCGTTCCGAAAGAACGCTGGATGCAGGACAGGCCAGTAGCTCAATTGCATACTGTGCAAGCTCTGGCCAGTGATCCATCCTCAAGACCCAGTAACCCAGAGGATTTTCGGTGGGAAAGGTGTCCAAGTCTGATCTTGCCCCTAGGTATTCCTGCACCATGTAAAACAGACGCTGGCGATGGTTGCTGGAACCGATCATACCTTGGGGCTGCGGACCAAAAAATTGTCTGAACGCATCGGTCAGACGGCCACCTTCTCCACCGCTCCTTCTTTGACTGACCGAAGCCTCAGCAACACGTTGTCCAGAAACAGGAGTTTGTAACCTCCCAGTCTCTGGGAACGCGTTGCACAGACCTTTCTGCAAGGCCTCCCGAAGATGTTTCATCCTCTGCTCCCTCTGCGATGGCAAGATAAGGTCCGCAACCTTACCCTTGTAACGTGGATCAAGGAGGGTTGCCAGCCAGTATTGGTCCTTCTCCTTGATACCACGAATACGAGGATCCTTACGCAGGCTTTGCAGGATCAGGGAGGCCATGCAGCGTAGGTGTGCTGAGGCATTCGGTCCGGAGTCCTCTGGGTCACTAAGGACAACAACGTCCGCAGCCACCTCCTCCCAGCCACGTACAAGTCCATGTGTTCCTTGGGACTGATCCCTTAAAGACTGCTGATGCTGAGTGCCAGGCTCCACCTCCATACTGACACAATCTTCCTCCTCCTCCTCCTCCTCCTCCTCCTCGTCCTCTTCCTGTGTGATCGGCGGGCACGCAGGAACACTGTCTGGATAAAGGGGGCCTTGAGAGCTAAGGAAGTCCTCCTCTTCCTGCCTCTGTTCTGCCTCAAGTGCCCTGTCCATTATCCCACGCAGCGTGTGCTCCAACAGGTGGACAAGGGGGACAGTGTCACTGATGCATGCACTGTCAGTGCTCACCATCCTCGTGGCCTCCTCGAATGGTGACAGGACAGTGCATGCATCCCTGATCATGGCCCACTGGCGTGGGGAAAAAAAACCAAGGTCCCCTGACCCTGTCCTGGTGCCATAGTCGCACAGGTACTCATTGATGGCCCTCTGCTGCGTGTGCAGCCGCTGCAGCATGGCCAACGTCGAGTTCCACCTGGTGGGCATGTCACAGATTAGGCGGTTCTTGGGCAGGTTAAACTCCTTTTGGAGGTCCGTCAGCCGAGCACTGGCATTATATGACCGGCGGAAATGCACACAGACTTTCCTGGCCTGCCTCAGGACATCCTGTAAGCCCGGGTACCTGCCCAAGAACCGCTGCACCACCAAGTTAAGGACGTGAGCCAAACAGGGCACATGGGTCAGTTGTCCCTGTCGGAGGGCAGAGAGGAGGTTGGTGCCATTGTCGCAAACCACCATTCCTGCCTTAAGTTGGCGTGGCGTCAACCACCTCTGAACCTGCCCCTGCAGAGCTGACAGAACCTCTGCCCCAGTGTGGCTCCTGTCCCCCAAGCACACCAGCTCAAGCACCGCATGGCATCTTTTGGCCTGCGTACTTGCGTAGCCCCTTGAACGCCTACGGAGCACCGCTGGTTCCGAGGAAGAGGCCATGGAGGAAGAAGAAGAGGAGGGGGTGGAGGAGAGAGGTGTGTCACAATCAGCATTTTGGAGGCGTGGTGGCGGAACAACCTCCAACACTACTGCACCTTGTCCTGCATCCTTCCCAGCTGCCAGCAGAGTCACCCAATGCGCCGTGAAACTTAAGTAACGTCCCTGTCCATGCCTGCTGGACCATGAGTCAGCGGTAATATGCACCTTACCGCTGACCGCCCTGTCCAGCGAGGCATGGACATTGCCTTCCACATGCCGGTAGAGAGCCGGAATCGCCTTCCGTGAGAAAAAGTGGCGTTTGGGTACCTGCCACTGAGGAACCGCACATTCCACAAACTCACGGAAGGGGGCAGAGTCTACCAACTGAAAAGGCAGCAGTTGAAGTGCTAGCAATTTTGCCAAGCTAGCATTCAACCGCTGGGCATGTGGATGGCTGGGAGCAAACTTCTTTCGGCGGTGCAGCAGCTGGGGCAGGGAAATTTGCCTGGTACAATCTGACGTCGGTGTACCCAAAGCAGATTGCCCATAAGTACTTGGCTGTGACACACCTAATTCTACACCTTCATTCCTCTCACTGCAGGTCGCAGAGAGGACTGAAGGTCTAGTGGGGTTGGAAATCTCAGCTGATGAGGAGCAAGGAGAGATCGTCTTTGTTCTTTGGTGTGGGTCTTTTAGATACGCTTGCCAACGAACTGCATGGCAGGTCAACATATGTCTGGTCAAGCATGTGGTACCCAAGCGGGAGATGTTTTGGCCACGCGAGATACGCTTGAGACATATATTGCAAATAGCAGCGGTGCGATCTGATGCACTCGTCTCAAAAAAGGCCCACACCAAAGAACTTTTTGAATAACGCGCAGAGACTGCAGCGCCCTGCACATGTGGAGCTTTGGGGTGTGATGCAGTCAATGTGCTGCCCTTAGGCTGGCCCCTGGAGGGCATCCTGCCTAGTTGGTGATGTGCCACCTCCTCCTCCTCCTCCTCCTCCTCCTCTCTCCTATCAGGCACCCACGTTGAGTCAGTGACCTCATCATCCCCTCCCTCCTCATCACTGGAGCAAACCTGGCAGTATGCTGCAGCAGGGGGAGCATGACTGCCAGATTGCTGTCCTTCTTGGGCACCCCCTCTGTCCGTGCTCATGTTACTGCCTTCATTGAGCTCAGTATCATCATCAGAGCCTTCCAAACGCTGGGCATCCTCCTGGAGCATGTACCCAACACTGTGGTCAAACAGTTCGAGGGAATCCTCAGGAGGACATGGTGGGGCTAGGGAAGGAGTCACTGATGACATTGAGCTGAGGGAAGAGGCCGCTGCTTTGCCAGACAAAGCACCCTGGGCATGGGTGAGAGAGGATGAGGAGGATGAGGACGGCTTGGTCATCCACTCGACCAAGTCTTCCGCATGTTGCGGCTCAACACGGCCAGCTGCCGAAAAAAAGGCCAAGCGTGTCCCATGGCCACGTGCTGATGAGGATGCACCGTCTCCACGACCAGCACTAGACACAGAGCCTGCTTGCCCTCTCTTATTGGCTTGTGACTGTCTGCCTCTCCTTCTTGGCCTTCCAGACATACTAATGGCCTGTAGCTGCACTAAGCTGGGATAGAACACCTGTAATTTTCTTCAGGTAGCTTTATATACTGTAACCAGACAAGCCTGCCTGTCAGTAGGAAGATAACAGGAACGGATCTAGCTGAACACTGTGAGCAGGACGTACTGCACTAAATGTATATAGCAGGAACGGATCTAGCTGAACACTGTGAGCAGGACGCACTGCACTGAATGTAAATAGCAGGAACGGATCTAGCTGAACACTGTGAGCAGGACGCACTGCACTGAATGTAAATAGCAGGAACGGATCTAGCTAAACACTGTGAGCAGGACGCACTGCACTGAATGTAAATAGTCTAGATAGAAGATAACAGGAACGGATCTAGCTGAACACTGTGAGCAGGACGTACTGCACTAAATGTATATAGCAGGAACGGATCTAGCTGAACACTGTGAGCAGGACGCACTGCACTGAATGTAAATAGCAGGAACGGATCTAGCTGAACACTGTGAGCAGGACGCACTGCACTGAATGTAAATAGCAGGAACGGATCTAGCTGAACACTGTGAGCAGGACGCACTGCACTGAATGTAAATAACAGGAACGGATCTAGCTGAACACTGTGAGCAGGACGCACTGCACTGAATGTAAATAGCAGGAACGGATCTAGCTGAACACTGTGAGCAGGACGCACTGCACTGAATGTAAATAGCAGGAACGGATCTAGCTGAACACTGTGAGCAGGACGCACTGCACTGAATGTAAATAACAGGAACGGATCTAGCTGAACACTGTGAGCAGGACACACTGTACTAAATGTAAATAGTCTAGCTGCCTGACCGTGGTACTAATAGGATCAAAAAGAACACCTGTAATTTTCTTCAGGTAGCTTTATATACTGTAACCAGACAAGCCTGCCTGTCAGTAGGAAGATAACAGGAACGGATCTAGCTGAACACTGTGAGCAGGACGTACTGCACTAAATGTATATAGCAGGAACGGATCTAGCTGAACACTGTGAGCAGGACGCACTGCACTGAATGTAAATAACAGGAACGGATCTAGCTGAACACTGTGAGCAGGACACACTGTACTAAATGTAAATAGTCTAGCTGCCTGACCGTGGTACTAATAGGATCAAAAAGAACACCTGTAATTTTCTTCAGGTAGCTTTATATACTGTAACCAGACAAGCCTGCCTGTCAGTAGGAAGATAACAGGAACGGATCTAGCTGAACACTGTGAGCAGGACGTACTGCACTAAATGTATATAGCAGGAACGGATCTAGCTGAACACTGTGAGCAGGACGCACTGCACTGAATGTAAATAGCAGGAACGGATCTAGCTGAACACTGTGAGCAGGACGCACTGCACTGAATGTAAATAGCAGGAACGGATCTAGCTGAACACTGTGAGCAGGACGCACTGCACTGAATGTAAACAGCAGGAACGGATGTAGCTAAACACTGTGAGCAGCACGCACTGCACTGAATGTAAATAGCAGGAACGGATCTAGCTGAACACTGTGAGCAGCACGCACTGCACTGAATGTAAATAGCAGGAACGGATCTAGCTGAACACTGTGAGCAGGACGCACTGCACTGAATGTAAATAGCAGGAACGGATCTAGCTGAACACTGTGAGCAGCACGCACTGCACTGAATGTAAATAGCAGGAACGGATCTAGCTGAACACTGTGAGCAGGAAGCACTGTACTGAATGTAAATAGCAGGAACGGATCTAGCTGAACACTGTGAGCAGGACACACTGCACTGAATGTAAATAGTCTAGATAGAAGATAACAGGAACGGATCTAGCTAAACTGAATACAGTGTATATATATATATGCAACACCTGGGATGCATATATATACACAATACACTGTAAGTGCAGCTAACTGACTGACTGTTCTGCCTAATCTATCTAACTCAAATCAAATGACACTGTCTCTCTCTCTCTCTATCGCTCAGCACACCGGAACACACACTACACAGGGCCGCCGTGCAGGCGGCCTTATATAGTGTGGGGTGTGTACTAAATCCCCTGAGCCATAATTGGCCAAAGCCACCCTGGCTTTGGCCAATTACAGCTCTCTCTACTGACGGCGCTGTGATTGGCCAAGCATGCGGGTCATAGTGCATGCTTGGCCAATCATCAGCCAGCAATGCACTGCGATGCCGCAGTGAATTATGGGCCGTGACGCGCCACACGAATTTGGCGCGAACGGCCCATATCGTTCGCAATTCGACGGACGGTCGAACAGCCGATGTTCGAGTCGAACATGGGTTCGACTCGAACACGAAGCTCATCCCTAGTGGTAACATGTGCTATGCTGCTCATTAACGTGCATTGTGTTAAAGCAGCCCATTCACTTGAATGCATTACCTAATATACCAAAACACTACCAAATACACCAAGGTATCAGCGTGCTTTCTCACATTGTTCAGGGCTTTGGGAGATGCATTAGGGCGCCATTGGGGAGAAAAAGCGTTGGCAAAAAAAAGTGTTGCACCATTCAGAATGAATGGCACCGCTTTACACCAATGTGTGACAGTTTGATCTAAGAGTGAAAGTCAGAAGAGTTCATTCTCAATTATTTGGAACTTCAAACTTGTTAAAAATTCCAAAAGAGACCTGGCCGATACTTTCTTCTACTGAAGCGGAACGTGCTAAACACATATTTTTTTGTATAAGCCCACAGTGTGCTGCGCAAAAAACAAACACCAAGTGCACAGGGTATGGCACTGGTTTCCACCCGAAGAGGAAGGACCTCAATGAACCGCCAGGGCGTAGGACTCCTGATGGGCAAGGCAATCTGGTCCACCTAGCCAAAAGGCCTGGCAAACCCCTCTCCTCATGGCTAGCTGAGGCCGAACACCAAATACAAGCTCTCTTAAAGACAGACCCCAAGCCAGGGGAGGAAGGAACCTGAGGGCCACACATTCTTACCCTAGACTTCAGGGGAGGTCCAAAGACCCACATGCTACCATCCAGTGAGTGAAAAACGACACATAAAAAGGTGCAGTGACATACGTGAAGAAAATATAAAGTGCCAATGTGCAAGACAAAAACTAGACCTGGCCTGGTAATAAAAATTGCCCCGATCTTGGCCAAAAGGCCTAGCCCGTGAGGCGTGGTGCAGAAAAAGCTGTGGTATTGTGTCTTAGTGCTCCATAGTGACCATAGTGGTCACAACCGGTGACCATTCCCAGGGGGCATTGAAACATCCTGAAAGCTGGTAAGAATGGATACTATAATTTATCTTAGCTAAAGGCCGAGAAGTACCGCTATAGGCTATCAGATAAGTCACATGAGAAGCTGTGCTGGAACTCAGCACTACAGAAGGTTGATGGATTCCTTCCTGCACATCAGGGGGACATATACCCATTGATGGAGAGACTGTATCAGATAACAGTGCCAGGGCCTACACCGAGAACTTCTTCCTCACTGCCAAGGCACAATGTGCTCTGTTCACTGTCAATGGGAAACCATTCTTAAGAAGTAAATGCTCCTTCCAGCTTTGTCATGGTACCACAGAATGATTATTTGTCCCCCAACTTGTTTACGAAAATGTAATCCCTAAGGGCCCATTCAGAGCATGCGTTGTGCTAACACTAGGCGTTCTGCATTAATGAAACCTATTCATTTTAATGGGCTGACAGTGCACCAAAAAATGGATATATACCACTTTTTTTATGCAGAGCACACAACTGTGTTGTGGTGCAGTGTAGTGATGGTGCATGGCCTATTACTGCAACAATGTTCTTGGGTTGCAATTCAAAAATAATGGGATGCAACATGTTATGGTACATGTTACCGTGCATTTCGATAGGGAGCTGTTTTAACTGTAACACACACATGTGAATTTGCCATAGCTGAACAACACTTAGTTTGCTGAAGCACTGTGTATCATAAACATGAAAACTACAAATCTGAATAAATTGAAGTTACTTTTGAAATTACATTGTCAGCAATAAAGTAATTTTAATGACGGGGTATACATATACATTAAATTGCAAGTACGGGCAGATACGAAAGACTCATATTTATTCTAGTTATGTATTTGTTGCGAAATACCTTGAAGGATAACTAGATAATCATTTACAGTGAGGGAGGGAGCTCACTGTAAACCAGCCAAACTTTACTGAAATGCGCAGTGTTATTAATCTAACAAAATGGAGCTTGCTAACTGGGGATATCATAGAGAGGACCTCATCGGTGAGCTGATGTTCCTTCACTATCCAATCACAGCCTTCACCGAGTTCTGGACTCAACTATAGTATATGAATCAGAAAACTAGCTGAAAAGAGGCTAATGTATTTTAATTGTGTATGTGGCTGTTTGCAAACTTTAAGAAATAATATAGTTGTTACTGGTTAACAGAAACAAATCATTGGACCAGCCTTCTTTAACCGGTTTACCATGGGGGAAACCTTTAAATAATAATAATAATAATTTTGGGTCTTTGGGAACATTGCTAAAAATAATAATATCTACAGTTCATGGTGCCTTATCCACACCACATTGGTGGTTAGAGAAAATCACGCCATGTTACACTGGTGGTCAGTGTAGTTTCCCCATACTTTTATGGTCAGTGGGTGGAATGTTTTTTACATTGGTGGTCAATAGGAGAAATATTCCACTGCTGCTAACATGATCAGAGGTTACTCACCTGAGAAACCAGAGGAGAAGTTCCAATGGTCCCATGTCACTGGCTCTGGTGCTGGAAACCATCAGGCAGGGAACCAGTCTGCCATTGCTTACTACTGACGGAATCCCTAGCAACCTATGGAGGAACCCTGAAAAGTCACAGAATCCTGGTTGATAAAGGCCCCAATGGACAATGAGGTTATTGTTTATGTCCATGGAAACAAGAATCTAAGACACTGATCAGCAGAACACAGAAAGCCAGACTGTCCAGTTTGGAACTGTTTGGGCAGGTTGCTTTCCAACACATCAGCCATTTTCCTACTTGCTCCTGAGCAACCTCCAGCTGATATGAACCCGCAACTGACATCTGAGCATGTAGAGTTGCCAGGGGGCTGGAGGAATACTTGTCAAATCTAGACCTAATCATGCCTACAGCAGCATTGCAATTGCAATTCAATCTGCCCTTGGAGCCAATTTGCTGGGAGCTCAGTTCTTAATTACACAGGAACGGCCCCAGAACTACATATACCAAGAGTGTAACATGTAAAATGCATTCTCTTGGAAGTCAAGGGAGCGACATTGTTTTGTTGGGTAAGAAAGCAATGAAGGCCTCTTGAGCCCCTCGGGAAAGAGAGCCCTGACTGATGGGGGCATGGCCAGGGAGGAGTTAAAGTAAATTTGGCTATCTCAGGATTGGCACAAGAGGGGACAAAGGGTTGGGCCTGAGCTCAGGATTTCGTCACCCCAGGGGATTATGGTCCTTTTCGGACAAAAGCATGGAAGAGCTGCCCAGCAAATATGCAACCTTTTTTATGCCCTGTTGGTAATTGGGAGATTAACGGCCGATCCGGCACTTATGGTAAGGACAGGCCCCTCTTCATCTCCCTTTTACTTTTGGAATTTGAGTGCTCACAGTGCAACTGTGGCTGGCACGGTTTAAATATCTATTGTATGTTTGAGTTAAAATAAAGCTGTGGCCTTGCCCTTTCCAACGTTAATGGTTGTATGTGGTTTTTATTGGATGGGAAGAAGGGGTAAGGTATGTTAAGTGGTCATGTAAGTCGGATGGGACCTGGGCTTATTGCACCTCAGCAGTCATGTATGCATGTGGGGAGGGTCACAGAGGATGGGGGGATGAGCAGACTTCTGTAGTCCAGCAGGCAGGATTGACACTGTTGGTTGGGGTTTCAGAGCAGGAAAAGCACTGGGGTTGATTTACTAAAGGCAAATAGACTGTGCACTCTGCAAGAGCTGTTGCTCCAGAGATTAGTAAATGAGCAAAAGCTCTGCTGACTTCCATCATCCAATAATGTGCGAGCAAAAATATTTTTTATTATTTTTTTCCTTTGTATGTGATTGGGTATTCTTTGCAAAGTGAATTTTTACCTCATTCACTAAGCTCTGGAGCGACTGTACTTTGCAAAGTGCACAGTCTATTTGCCTTTAATAAATAAACCCCATCGTGTTGTCAGGCCAAACAGGAAGTTAGAACTTCATTAGATTTCTGGTAGGTCAACTAGTATTTTTAAAATGATATAAGGGACTTTTTTTTTAATTTGCTCTGAGATACACTTTTATATTGTGGGCTCATAGCAAGTCACATGCATAAACAGAGCACAAGGCAATGACATAAATATTTGATCTTTCATGGCATTTTAAAGCCTTGTAGCATTTCATATTTTCATATTTCCAGATTTTTGGCACCCCCACCAGCAGGAGCAAGCACAAACTGGCAGTAGTGAAACTAGGACACATTCCTACGTTTTTCCGAGAGATTAGCAGCTGTCTGCGTCCCACTACCTGTGTCATGCCTATCAGGCTAGGCCCTTCAGAAGTCAGTAGATAGTCTTTAGACAGCTGCATTAGTGCAGCCCGAGACAGGCCATTATTTCACACAGCAAAGGAAATTATGCAATAGTCCTGGCCTGATAAGAATAACAAATTAAGTTCAAATGAGTCATGCAAAAGGAGTGGAGATGCTGAGACAAGCAGGAAGGGAGAAGAATGCTTGAATTGTCCCATCTGATTTCGTAGGTTTGTATTTTTCTTGGCCTAAAAAAGGCCAGCAAACGTTATCTCCATTTAAAAAGAAAACCAACAACAACAATCCATATCTTCTTGAATAACGTCTTTCCTCGCATGTTTCCTTCTGAGAGGATGCCAGAGAAAATAATCCCTTCCATTTCCAGTTTCCAGATTTGCAAAGAAACTAAATCAAAACTCTTGTTAAAATACACACTCGCGGTTATAGCTTATCCTAAAGTGTCTATAGATATAAGATAGAAGGATCTGGCCAATTTTGTCTGCTTGGGCAACCTTTTCAGGTGTAGAGGTCCTTTGCATGTCTACTAGACATGTGCGCCGTCAATAAATTTTGTTCTGTTTCGTATTAGCCGTTAATTCGGATTTCTACGAAATACGAATTTTCGTTAGGTTTGTTAACTTTTCGTAACAATTAGGAACGTTCGTTATGATGACTTTTTAAAAGCAAAAAATACCTTTCTCAATATGGCAGTCGTCAACTCATTATGCTCATTATGAGGGGCTCCCACCATCTCTGTGCTGACTTCCTCCTGGGGCTGTACCCCTGCTGTGCTCATTATGAGGGGCTCCCACCATCCCTGTGCTGACTTCCTGGGTTTGTACCCCTGCTGTGCTCATTATGAGGGGCTCCCACCATCCCTGTACTGACTTCCTGGGTTTGTACTCCTGCTGTGCTCATTATGAGGGGCTCCAACCATCCCTGTGCTATGCTAACTTCCTGGGTTTGTACCCCTGCTGTGCTCATTATGAGGGGCTCCCACCATCCCTGTGCTGTGCTGACTTCCTGGGTTTGTACCCCTGCTGTGCTCATTATGAGGGGCTCCCACCATCCCTGTGCTGTGCTGACTTCCTGGGTTTGTACCCCTGCTGTGCTCATTATGAGGGGCTCCCACCATCCCTGTGCTGACTTGACTTCCTGGGTTTTTAACTTCTGAATCTCCCATCTACTACCAGTACCAGTCTCCCACTCCCATATTAAAAAAGGTAATTTTCCCAACCCTCACTCAGCAGCAGAAGAAAACTTCTGATTGGTCAACAAAACACTAGTCACGTTTCCGTTGTAATGGAATTTGGATCCGAAATTCGTCAACGAAATTTCGTATTTTGCATACAATTCGGAAGCATAGAAATTCGTATTTCGGATGCTTCCGAATGTACGAATTTTCGGAAATTTGTACGAAATTTCGATTCGTACGAAACGAATCGCACATGTCTAATGTCTACTGGGTAACCTGTCTCCAGCGCAGAAGCAACTGACCAGGTTAAAGCTTACCCTAGTCTGCATTCCAGCAGGGTCCAGAACTATCCTTTTCTCCCTGATGCTCCAGCCTGTGAGCGAACCCTTAGCACCATCACAAACAATTCATGACTCTTAATCCTGCATTGTATATTTAGGGGGAGCATGAGACCACAGACGTGAGCAACTTAGAGATGAGGCATTGCTGGACCAGTCACAAGGATAGTGACAGCCAGGTGGAGCCTGGATTAAGATAAGTATTTCTCCTTATTTCAGCACCCCTGTGTATTGAGAGCATTTAACCCTTGCATGGGGATGGGGGGCAACTCAGCCCATAAATGTCTTTAGGCTTAAAGAGGTGCAACAGGGGCAGTGGTAGTTAGAACTTTTACTTGCGGCACTGGGGTCCTCAGTTTGAATCTCAACTGGGACACTGTCTACATGAAGTTTACGTGTTCTCCCTGTGCTTACATGAGTTTCCTCCCACATGCCAAGGACATTCTGGTAGGTTTAATAGCTTCTCTCTAAATTGCCCCACTGGCTAAATTGTGCCACCTTTGCAAAATTTCCAGAATTTGCCCCTTCTTGACTAATGACACTACAAAACAACTTATTAATTCCCTGGTTATATCCCACCTTGACTACTGCAACTCTCTCCTCACTGGCCTACCTTTACACAGGCTATCCCCTTTTCAGTCTAATATGAATGCTGCAGCTAGACTAATACACCATACAAACTAATCCGTGACTGCTGCTCCTCTCTGCCAACTCTTCACTGGCTTCCCCCACCCCACCATATAAGATCCAAAATACTAACCACAACGTACAAAGCCATTTACAACACTGCCCCCAGCTACATCACCAAACTCATCTCGAGATATCGCCAAACTCGTTCACTCCACTCCTCCCAAGACATCTTACTCTCTAGCTGCCTTGCTACCTCCACCCATGCTTGTCTCCAGAACTTTTTCAGAGCCTCTCCTAGCCTCTGGAACTTCCTACCCCAGTATGTCTGGTCAGCTCCTACCCTGTCTTCCTTTAGGCAATCCTTGAAAACAAATTTATTCAGGGCAGCCCACCCCACCTCCACCTAAAAAACTCTACTTGAGTCACCTCCATCAGAATATGCCTTGCAGCTATTACCTTTTGTACCACCTCCCCCTCCCTTTAGATTATAAGCTCCATAAACAGGGCTCTTCTGATCTTTCTGTATTGAACTGTGTTGTAATTGTACTGTATTTATTTTTAATACTGGTGGGCCACCTTCGAACACCCTTTTTTCCGCTCTTCTTTGTTGAGTTAACTGTGCTGTTCCTCTTTATATTGTAAAGTGCTGCACAAACTGTTGGCGCTATATAAATCTTGTATAATAATAATATTAAGTGTCTCTGATATCTGAGTATTGGTCTAAAAATCCAACTGTGGATCCTGGTAACACTCGCTGTACCTCTTACACCAACAGTAACCCTTCTTCACTAGCCCTGTAGCCCGCACCAGTGGCGGCTGGTGCTCAATATTTTTTTGGGGGGGGGGGGGCGGCAAACCAACACTCCCCCCGCTACCCCCCCCCCCAGAAGACAGACAGTGAAGGTGCGGAATACGGATGTATATGTGACTTATATGCGAATTGGATGCATTTTGAGCCTTCTCAATATAGCTGGTTCACATTTCTGCAGACTGGCCACAGTCCATTTTTAAAAAGAGTCCTGTGTGTTTTTCAGTCCAGGTTCAGTTGCGATTTCAAGCACAAATTTGCACCTCAATCGCACCTGAACCAGTGAACAAAACCGCACCGGACTTCTTTAAAAAAACACATGGAAACCGCGGCCAGACATATGTGAATCCAACCCAACACTAGCCATACTTGTAACACTCCCCCCCGTAGAAGTAACATTAACAGTAACCCTCATAGCTCCCAACTGTCCCTGATTTCAGGGGACTGTCCCTGATTTGGAGCAATGTCCCTCTGTCCTTCTCCCCCCCCCCCCTCATATGTCCCTCATTTTGGTCTGATCTATATAGTTGTATATAAAATGAACTTTTTATCTTTCAAAAAGTGTTTCCCAGTGCTAAACCTTTCATCCAATTTCTAAATTGCTGCATTTGTAAATTTTTAAAGCCAATATAAAGGAACAGTAATGGTAAAAAAGCTCTTGTGGATTTAATTAACCTTTTTTTTTGGTTAATTCTCCTTTAAGGTGGTGTGGCAGGGGGTGTGTCCTATACCTACATACGTTTGCTAGTAGGTGTCCCTCATTCCCATCTCAAAATGTTGGGAGGTATGGTAACCCTCCCTGTAACCCTAACAATAGCAGTATCCTACAAATGTACACACAAATGAACCTCTGCTACCATTGAGATTCAGCCATTAGTTCTACCATACATGAACTCAACTCCATTGGTACCTCAGGCTTTGTCATGTCCCATCATCATCATCAAACAAACAGACATATGAGTAGTCCTCAGTGGTGTTTTGCAATATCAGTGGGTTGTTTTATTCAATCAAAGAAACATGGTATACAAGCAGCATCACATGAGTACCTTGACCTGTTTAGCACCTTTAGTGCTTACTCATAGGGTTACTAACAGTGTGATTTTGTGTAATCACACTAACCATAACTTAATTAAAAAGAACCAACCCTTTGCTTGCATACCCACCTCCCCCATGCTGGGTTCCTCTTCTCTGAAGATTAATGTATTTAGTTCTAACAATGAAAACTGCTTCTCATAGTAACCAACTCTAAATGCCGAAACAGTGAAAGATTGACAAAAAGTTGAAGGTGCAGAAACTGGGCTTCCTATACACAACTGCTGTCATTATGATGGTCATTAACTCACCTTTTGAAATTTGACAGCCTAGTTCAGGCTAGGATTGGGTTGTGTGGGGCAACCCTGGAGGAGGAGAGGGAAGTAGAAACTGACCACACATGAACCACTTTTGGTGACTGTGGGGGATCCAGTGAAACTCTCTACCCATAACCACTAAAGAGGTAGCCATCTGGATCTTGGAATAAACAACCAAGGAATACAAAATGTCTTTTTCCTTTATTAGAGTCACGGTTGCTTGCTCACCCTGCCATTAGCATTGCCCTCCTCAATGCTCGATCACACACTAGTTTCTACATACATTCAGATCCACGCTCTAATTGCCATATCCCCCTGCTGTCCATCTCATGCAAACTACCTCTCACCCCTATGGAGAGAGCATTAACGCAAGGGTGAGTGAAATTGTGGCTTTATTATTACAAGAGGACAAACAGACTAAACAGGATTTTAAGATGAACAGACACACAAGAGCCAGTCAGGAGAATTGGAGGCTCACACAATAACTGCTGGAGGGGGGCACTGGCAATGCAAGGATTCTCCTTACATGTGTTTGTTGAGCAGAGTTTCAGTCAGGCAGTATGTGGGATGGACATGAATAGGTGATTAAAGCTCTCTTCTATGCCAATAAAAGGCCACAGTGTGACAGTGACAGTAGGGGGCTGGCCGAAACGTCGCCGGTGACGAATTTGAGGGACTCCCACCACACACACTCATGGGTCCTGGTCTAAATCCTTGCTTTTTTTTTGTTAGATCAGGGTGATTGCATTGCCTTTAAGCTGAACTACAGCCAACCCATTGTTACACACTTCAAATATATAAATATGTATATGTTACTTGATTTACCTGCCAAAATATGTGCCATTGTGTTCAGCCACTTCTGTGATTCCTATACCCCTGCTTCATTGCATAGTCTAGAGCAGCCATTCTCAACTAGGGTTCTGTGGGACCACGAGGTTCCTCTAGAGGTTACTAAGGATTCCTTGAGCTGTGGCTGGTTGGCTTCCCATTTTATGATACCTGCACAGTTCCGGGTCTAATGTCACTTGGCACAGCCAGAGATCTTTCTGGCTAACTGTAAAGCCGCGTACACACGAGCGGAATGTCCGACAGAAAAAAGTCCCTCGGAAGCTTTTCATCGTCTATTCCGATTGTGTGTAGGCCTTATCTGACTTTTTTTTTCGAAAATTCTGACGGACCTAGAAATAGAACATGCTCTAAATATTTCCGACTGAACCAATTTCTATCGGGAAAACCGCTCGTCTGTATGCTGTTTTACGACGGACCAAAAATGACGCATGCTCTGAAGCAAGTACAAAACGGAAGCTATTGGCTACTGGCTATTAAACTTCCTTTTTCTAGTCCCGTCGTACGTGATGTATGTTACCGCATTCTGGACGGTCGGACTTTGGTCGGACTTTGGATTGACCGTGTGTAGGCAAGACCGCTTGAATGGAATTCCGTCGGAGTTCCGTCGGAGAAACCTTCGGAGTTTATTCTGATGGCTAAACCGGTCGTGTGTATGCAGCATAAGGGTGGCATTCTGACCACCACTGGGGGGGGGGGGCTAGGGTTCTCTGTAGTAAAATGGTTGAAGAAAAGGTTAATAACATACACTCTATTACCAAAAGTATTGGGACGCCTGCCTTTACAGGCACATGAATTTTAACCCCAGTCTTAGTCCGTAGGATTCAATCTTGAGTTGGCCCACCCTTTGCAGCTATAACAGCTTCAACTCTTCTGGAAAGGTTGTCCACAAGGTTTGAGTGTGTCTATGGGAATGTTTCACTATTCTTCCAGAAGCGCATTTGTGAGGTCAGATACTGATGTGGATGACAAGGACTGGCCCACAGTCTGTGCTCTAATTTATCCCAAAGGTGTTCTATCAGGTTGAGGTCAGGACTCTGTGCAGGCCAGTCAAGTTCCTCCACCCCAAACTTTCTCATCCATGTCTTTATGGACCTTGCTTTGTGCACTGGTGCGCACTCAGGTTGGAACGAGAAGGGGCCATCTCCAAATTGTTCCTACAAAGTTGGCAACATAAAATTGTCCAAAATGTCTTGGTATGCTGATGCCTTAAGAGTTCCCTTCACTTTTTAACTAAGGGGCCAAGCCTAACCCCTGAAAAACAACCCCACACCATAATCCCCCCTCCACCAAATGATTTGGACCAGTGCACAAAGCAAGGTCCATAAAGACATGGATGAGCGAGTTTGTGGTGGAGGAACTTGATTGGCTTGCACCTAATAGAACACCTTTGGGAAGAATTAGAGTGGAGACTGCGAGCCAAGCCTTTTCATCCAACATCAGTGCCTGACCTCACAAATGCACTCCTGGAAGAATGGTCAAAGATTCCCATAGACACACTTCTAAACCTTGTGGACAGCCTTCTCAGAAGAGTTGAAGCTGTTATAGCTGCAAGGGTTGGGCCAACTCAATATTGAACTCTACTGACTAAGACTGGGATGCCATTAAAGTTCATGTGTGTGTATATAAATATGTATATATGACTTGTTTTACCAAATATGTGTAATTCTGTTCAGCCACTTCTGTGATTCCTATACCTCTGCTACGTTGCATAGTCTAGAGCAGCCAATCTCAGCTAAGGTTCTGTGGAACCCTGAGGTTCCTTGAGCTGTGGCTGATTGACTTCTTATCTTATGATGCCTGCACAGTTCTGGGTCCTATGTCACTTGGCGGAGCCAGCGGCATGACTACAGAGATATTTCTAGTTGACTGTAACGGTAGCATTCTGACCACCACTGTAGGGGGACATCTTTTTCTGCTAAACATCAACGTAAGGGGAATTTTCAGATCAATTTATCCTAGCAGGTGTTGCATGGGGCCTGAAAATAGTTTCAAGGGTTCTCTGCAGTAAAATGGTTGAAGAAAGGATCATTAACATATATAAAACAGATGGAAAGCACATGAGTCGAGTCTATTATGTTCATTACCCTATTTAAAAAAACACATTCAATAAATTCACATATTGAATAAAAAGTGGAACATAAGTGAAGAAGACCAGTCCATGTTACTCTATGCCCTCCGGTGGGTGGCCAGCAGAAGGCAGTTGGACTATTATGCCCCGTACACACGGTCGGATTTTCCGATGGAAAATGTCCGATCGGAGCGTGTTGTCGGAAATTCCGATCGTGTGTGGGCTCCATCGGACATTTTCCATCGGATTTTCCGACACACAAAGTTTGAGAGCAGGGTATAAAATTTTCCGACAACAAAATCCGTTGCCGGAAATTCGGATCGTGTGTACACAAATCCGACGGACAAAGTGCCACGCATGCTCAGAATAAATAAAGAGATGAAAGCTATTGGCCACTGCCCCGTTTATAGTCCCGACGTACGTGTTTTACGTCACCGCGTTCAGAACGATCGGATTTTCCGACAACTTTGTGTGACTGGGTGTATGCAAGACAAGTTTGAGCCAACATCCGTCGGAAAAAATCCATGGATTTTGTTGTCGGAATGTCCGAACAAAGTCCGACCGTGTGTACGGGGCATTAGAGTGTAAAGCAGTGGTAGCCGTTTGAGCAGTTTTAATAGTGAAACACTCCAAGCATGAACTGGTAAATTGCGGTTTTAAAGTGCGTTATTTCCAAGGCACATATGTGAATGGGCCAAAAAAGCCACTTATTTTGCAGGAGGCACTTTGCTATTTTTTTTTTTTTTTAATCCAACAACTGCGTTGCTTTAATCTGGGTAAGGCTTGCACTAGGGGTGATTACTCATTGCATAAACATACATGCTTGGCCAGTCCTTGGCCTGACCCTTTCCCCTTTAATGGATCAGAGGAAACGGGGACTCTACATGTACCACTGTCACCATTGTATGAGGATCATAGAAGGTCATGGCGCTCATGCTACTGTGCAACAACATCGGTGACCCACTCCTACACTTGTATTGCTCTCCTTACATCTCAGCAGGACTTCCTCCAAAGCTCGCCATTGCTTATAGCAGATCACATAAATAATGGCACATTGCATGCATTTTAAAACTGCTATTAAACATGCACAAAACAACAAGTGAAAGACTAGTTTGTTATGTTCCAAACACTGATTTACAACTCAAAGCATTGAAACAGACCATTGCTCTGTGTTTGCAGTATTTACCTACTGGCTCATAGATCTCTTGAATACACTTTGTATATAAATCACTGTAACAGTGCCAAAAAGGTGAAAAAAGCACATCTTCAAAAAATGAAAAAAAAAATTTTTTTTTTTCAAAAGCCACTAAATAGGTTTTACAGATTGGTTTAAATCAGTCTGTTTTTATAACATTGACACAGAAATATGCAAAGGTTTAAAGAGTTTAAAGGTTTTAAGCCCCGGACCATTTGGCTGGCCAAAGACCAGAGCACTTTTTTGCGATTCGGCACTGCGTCGCTTTAACTGACAATTACGCGATCGTGCGACGCTGCACCCAAACAAAATTGACGTCCTTTTTTTTTTCTACAAATAGAGCTTTCTTTTGGTGGTATTTGATCACCTCTGCGTTTTTTTTTTTTTGCGCTATAACCAAAAAAAGCGACAATTTTGAAAAAAAAGCAATATTTTTAACTTTTTGCTATAATAAATATCGCCACAAAAAATATTTAAAAAAGCAAATTTTTTCCTCAGTTTGGGCCGTATGTATATATTCTACATAATTTTGGTAAAAATCGCAATAAGCGTATTTTTTTTTATTCGTAATGGCGGCGATCTGCGATTTTTATCAGGACTGAGACATTATGGCGGACACATCGGACACTTTTGACACTATTTTGGGACCATTGTCAGTTATACAGCGATCAGTGCTATAAAAATGCACTGATTACTGTGGAAATGACACTGGCAGGGAAGGGGTTAACCACTAGGGGGCAATAAAGGGGTTAAGTGTGTCCTAGGGAGATATTCTAACTGTGGGGGGGATGGGATTCCACTCACATGACAGCGATCACTGCTCCCGATGACAGGGAGCAGTGATCTCAGTCATGTCACAAGGCAGAACAGGGAAATGCCTTGTCTACATAGGCACTTCCCTGTTCTGTGTCTCCGTGACACGATCGGCAGGAGATCGGCAGACATCGAGTCCGTGGGTCCCGCGGGCACGATCAAGCTGTACGCGGCGCGCGCGCCCGCTAGCCCCGTCATTTAAAGGGGACGTACAGGTACACCCATTTGCCCACCGCTGCCATTGTGCCGACGTATATCAGCGTCGGCAAGTGGTTAAAGGACCTTGATCTTGAAAAATATTGTAATCTGATAAATGTATGTACTGAATACATTTAGTGATAATCTTTAGAAAATTATTATTAGAGGTGTTTATATAGCACCAAAAATGTATGGAGCGGTTTACATATTGTACATTCACATCAGTCCCTACCCTCAAGGAGCTTACGATCTAAGGTCCCTAATATATCTCATGCGCACACATGCGTTGGGGTTGATTTACTAAAACTGGAGAGTGCAAAATCTGGTGCAGCTGTGCATGGTACCCAATTAGCTTCTAACTTTAGCTTGTTCAATTAACCACTTAGTGACCAGTCACGTACCTGGTACATCTCCGGTCTTCAAGTGCTTGTACTGGGACCTGGTGCTTTTATTTGCAGCCAACGGACGGCTTTCTTGCAATAGCAATCGGAGCAGCTCACTAGACACTGGATTGCTATTACAAGCAGCGGGAGGGGATTTTTACCCGGGAGCGGATGTGCTAGCTGGTCGGACAGCCGCGCAAAGCCGGGATCAGCTTTGATCAGCTCTCTGCTATGGTAAGCCAGAAGCGATGACATGACATCACTTCTGGTTTACCTCGATGTAAACGGCGCCATTTTTAAAATCGCAAAAGCATTTGTAGCGCTGCCCTCTTGGGGGTCGCCAGATAGATCAGTACCTCTCTGGTTGCCCCGACCCTATGAGTCCTCTGCCACCTCTGACACCATGGGTTCAAACATTTTTCCTTTAAATAATAGCAATGATAAGGAAATACACCAACATTTGTTAGATCAAGAATATTTTACTTGATGAGATAATGAGGAAAGAATCCTAGAACAATTTGAATTGAACCCCAAAAAGGGAAATAAGTTGCCTTACAAGGAATATAATTGATAGCAAAATAACTGACACCTTTATGATTCAAACATTCAACAATGCATAATGTATTTCTTAAACCCAAATAAGTATATGTATATATTCTATGTGGGTGGGCTACAGGAGAGCAGAGGAATGACTGTTGTGATTGTCAGACCCCTCCCTCCCTCCCTACTGCTCCTTCACATAACAATAGGAAAATGGCAGCTAAACAAATACAACTCCAGGAAACAGTAACTATAGCACAATTCAACCTGCTCTTACAGAGAGTTCTTTGGTGAAATGCAGTTTTGGTAGTTTCAGCAGAACAATTTCCTAAAGTGTGTGTGTGTGTGTGTGGGGGGGGGGGGGGGGGGGTAAAAGTAGTCCAGTGTTGCTGTGTGGCAATCCGGTTAATCTTCAGCTAGCTCTCAGGTGTTTATTTGCATGCAAAGAATATTGATTGATAAGGCAGAATAGCTAAACCAATAGATGGTGTATAACCCAGTAGACAATATTCCTCTGCAAATCAGAATTGTAATTGAATTCACAGTGATCACTGACTTAAAGATGTTAAAATCTGTGGACTACAAGCAACAGCAGACCAATGGATGGCATGGATGTCTGTGTATAGTGTCAATGATATGCTGGAACAGATCTTTAAACTAAAGATGGTAGTGAGTGCAGGAAACAATGATGTCTATATACAGTGTCTATCAGACTGGGCATTGCCCACTCACCACACTGGAACAGAAGAGATTGATAATGATAAAGATGATAATGAGGATGATGAAAATGATGAGGATGATGATCTCTTGGGAATATGGCTCAAGGGATAACTTCCGGCCTCCGCCGCACCACGGTCCACACAAATCCGATATCTCTGCAGGATGGATGGAACAGGAACGGCCACCGGGCTCCTGCTGGACAGCGAAGGGGAACTGTCTGCAGGTGTCCTTCCAGATATTAGCTGGAAAAATCCACCAAAGCAGGCCGCAAAACAGCTGCAGCTCGCCCTGTAACAGATTCCCTGCACGCAGATCCACGCCGGTCCCAAGAGAGCATGCTAGGTCTAAAGACTTGCCTCTTATAGTCTCTCCCAGCAGTCTGCTCTTCTCCATCAGCCAGCTGGTATTTGTAGTTTCACACAATACAGCCAGAGGGGCGAATCCTTTCCGTATGGACTACATGTCCCAAGATGGCCTGGCTCTGCCTTTAATTAATAGAGTCACAGGAAAGCCAAACTGAAACACTAGGGGGAAACAGCTCCCTCTAAATAATACCATACAGCATCTTCTGATTGCAGGAATATGTATGTATCCAGCTCCTGGCTACACATTCAAATACACCGATCTTTAAAGCAGTAGTAAACTGCAGTCACCAGCTGTATGCACTCTGAATATCTTCTAAACAGTGCAAGTTCACAGTACCTACAAGAAATCCTTATTACAGGCTTACCTGTAGGTAAAAGATGAAAAAGTGGGTTTACTACCACTTTAAGTGCAGAGGAGAGATTTGGGGTCTTATTGAGAGCCCTTTCACACTGACAGCGCGGGGGCATCGGCAGTAAAGCACCACTAGTTTTAGCAGCACTTTACCATCATTTTAGAGGTACTTTTCAGCCGCTAGCGGCGCTTTTAACCCCTGCTAGCGGCCGAATAAAGGGTTGAAATCGCCGCTGCTGAGGCGCTTTGGCGGTGCTGCCCACTGATTTCAATGGGCAGGGGCACATTAGGAGCGGTGTATACACCACTCCTAAGGCTACTTTCACACTGAGGTGCTTTACAGGCGCTACAGCGCTAAAAATATCGCCTGTATATCGCCTGTAAAGCGCCTCTCCTGTGTCTCCAGTGTGAAAGCCTGAGGGCTTTCACACTGGAGCGGTGCGCTTGCAGGACGGTCAAAAAAGTCCTGCAAGCCGCATCTTTGCAGCGCTATAGGAGCGGTGTATTCCTATTGAAAACAATGGGGCAGCGCCACAATCCCACCGGCAAAGCGCCGATGCAGCGGTGGTTTTAACCCTTTTTTAGGCGCTAGCGGGGGTTAAACTGCCCCACTAGCGGCCGAATAGGGCCGCTAAAATGACGGTAAAGCGGCACTAAATATAGCGCCACTTTACTGTCTACGCCCACAACGCCCCAGTCTGAAAGTAGCCTAAAGCACCTCAAAGAAGCTGCTTGCAGGACTTTTTTTTATGTCCTGCCAGCGCAGCGCCCCAGTGTGAAAGCACTCGGGCTTTCACACTGGGATTGCAGATGAGGCATTTTTCAGGCGCTTTACAGGCGCTATTTTTAGCGCTAAAGCTCCTGAACAACGCCTCCAGTGTGAAAGGGGTCTAAATCTATTCATTGAAATGAATGGGCAGCGCTGCAGCACGGGTGCTTTTAACCCTTTGTTCGGCCACTAGTGGGGGTTAAATGCACCCCGCTAGCGGCCAAAAGGTCTGCTAAAGAAATTGGAAAAGCGCACCTAAAACTAGCGGCGCTTTACCGCCAACGCCGGGTGGTTTCAGTGTGAAAGTAGCCTAAAGGTTTTTAAAGGGTTGCCTATGGATAATAAAATTTACGTCATTTGTTGCCACTGCACGGGTATGCGCAATTTTATGCGCAAATTTTTCATGTTTGGTGTTTATTTACTCAACATAACATCATCTTTTATACTTTACAAAAAAATTGGGCTATGTAATGTGTTTTTTTGCATTAAAATAAAAAAAAAAGTGTATTTTTCCCAAAAAATTGCATTTGAAAAACTGCTGCACAAATACTGTGTGACATAAAAAAATTGCGAAACCCTACAAATTTATTCTCTAGGGCCTCTGCTTTAAATAAAAATTATTGGTTTCCATGCAAACCAAAACCAGATTTTGCACTCTCCAGTTTTAGTAAATCAACCCCTATACTATGGCCAATTTACCTACCAGCAAGACTTTGGAGTGTGGAAGGAAATCAGAGTACCTGAAGGAAACCACACAAGCACAGGGAGGCAATGCAAACTCCATGTAGGTAATATCCTGGTGGGGATAAGGACCCTAGTGCTGCAAGGCAGATGCGCAAACCACTAAGCCATTGTGGGAATACAATATAATTTCCCTTTTTTATTTTGTATATATTTTTCTTCACATTCACAGCAAAACAGTGATAGGGCTTTGGACAACCTATAACACTATCATGGGTACTTACAATGGCCTCATTTGATTCACATAGTTAAAGAATGTATCTGAAAGTTATGCTAGGAGGGGGCTGTAAAGGACAATATGTGATGGTATCCTTTAAATTAAGGACACTATAAACCAGGATCGGGGTGCTCTGCATTCTTTGGCTCAATCATATTCATGTGAATGAAGAGGGGAGGAGAAAGCTCACAGGCCTAAAATTATTATCTCATGTTTATGGGTTGCATTGAAGGCCATAAATTATAATACATTTTATGACCAGTTCCATTCCCTCTGCACTTCTTCTGACGGCTGCATATAGAAAATACACTAAAGATGTGAACTCAGTGGTCAAGTGGATTAAAGTTTGGTCAGAGCAAAAAGTTCAGTACATAGAGAAAAAAAAAATGACTCAATGACCCAACATTCAGCTGCCATTTGCTCCAGTAAACTGTTATTCTTCTGCTAGTTTTCCTCAAATGTGAAAGTGAAAACCTGAAAAGCAGGAAAAATGGGGACTTCGACACAGAAACGTTCAGTAAATTCAGCAAGAAGGTTCTCAGAAAAAAAAGGTGCAGAATATCCAGTAACGTGGATTTTCAGGTCCTTACTGAGGAAAGCCTTTTTAAAGTAGATTTAGAAGAAGTATAGCCTCTGGGTATTGAAGTATGGGAAAATCATGTATGAACTTAAATACAACGCCTATCAGTTGGAAACTTGGTGATCATCTCAGCAACACGCCCAGATTGAGCCATGTCCTGGGTCACCTGAGGGAATCCTTGACTGCAAAATAATCCCATGATTGTTAGGCTGTGACTCAAAGATTGTGGAGATAAGTTCTCTTCTCCCAGGCCTGAAGTGAAACACCCACTGCTCTTTACAACCATCATGTCCCAATATTACCTTCACTGAGCTGTGACCAATAAAAGTTTATGACCTTATGGCTGTCCAACAGGGGTGTAACAACAACAATAGACATCAAAAGGTCTTGGGAAGACCAGGAGGCCACTCTGTGGTGAAAGTAAAAGTAATGAGAGAAAGTGACAAAAGGGGCCAAAAATGACCATGGTTTTTTTCTTTTGTCAGAGGAATTTTGGGGTGGGAAGATCAAGAAAGAGACTAGAGAGATATGAAGGAACGACCTGTATGGCTTTGCCCCCTTTCAGTGAGGTATACATCTCTTTTTCTCAGATTTGTAATAGAGGTCACCACCTTTTTTTATTTTTTTTTAAGTCGTGGTAAAGGCTGAATAATAAAAAAAAAAAAAAACTTCCTCTTGCAAGTCAATGGCATAATGTGCACGGAATACTAGCACATTATGAAATACTTACCTTAAAACAGAGCCCTTCAGCAGGCATGCTGTCACCATTGACAGGGCTTCCATCTTCACCCGGTCTTCCTTTTGGGTTTCTGAGCTCCAGCCATTTGAATGACCTAAGCCATGATGACGTCACTCCCGCACATGCGCACAGGGAGCTACAATTGTGTCACAGCGCTCTGAATGAACAGCATACTCAGTATGTTGGCCACTCAGAGCGCACTGCACATGCACCGGTGACGTCACTGGCTGCGGAGATAGTGAATATTTCCTAATCGGCGCACATTTAGAAGATATTCCTTGTACCTACAGATAAGCTTTATTAAGTCACCAAGCGGTGTTTAAGAAAACAATGCTGTGATTTGCAGCATTTTATCACTGGCCTTTTTGGTTACCTTGCCCAGCTAATCATTTCTAATGCTGCACCACTGCATTGACAACATGGGGGTTTATTTACTAAAGGTAGATAGACTGTGCACTTTGCAAAGTGCAGTTGTCCTCTGCAAGTGCAGTTGCTCCAGAGCTTAGTAAATGAGGTAAGGCAATCACGTATAAGAAAAAAAAACAGCATTTTGCTTGCACATGATTGGATGATGGAAGTCAGCAGAGCTTCCGCTCATTTACTAAGCTCTGGAGCAACTGCGGTGCAGTACTTTGCAAAGTACACAGTCTTTTTCCCTTTCGTAAATCAACCTCATGGCATCCAATTCCTGCACTGCTGAGGGGCAGTAAGTCAGGAAGACTACTATGCCGGTTGAAAAATGGCTGTATATTTAGCATAACCTGCTTGTCAAAGTGGCAGTTCTGGAAATACAGAGATAACCATTGGAACATGTTATTTTTATGGCTTCATCTCCTATCCCTAAAGTGTATGTAAACAATGAACTTTTAAAACCAGAGATTGTTGGGGATAAGGAAGGATTTTTTTTTCTCTTTTGGAGCAAATTGGACCATGCTTTATAATGTTTTTTTGCCTTCTTTTGGATCTTTTGATGGTATGGGGTTCTTTATACAGTATGTAAGTTTTTATTGGTTGAACCTGATGGATTTACTATAAGATTATAAAAATGCTCCTATTTGTTCCCTTTTGGTTTGTTAAATATACCATTAAAAGAGGTTTTGTTATATTTGTTAGATATGTTAGAGTCTTACGTACCTGATAGGAGACTGATATGACGAGGTTGGCCTCTCTTATGTCTCCAGGCCTGGACCCACTGAGAGTGGAACAGAGGGTACCAAGGGACAGGAGGAACAGGAGTGCCAGCAGGTGTGTATAGGAAAACTTGCAGCTGGAGTAGGAGATCCTGGGAAGCAGGTGAACCATCAGGACAGGAACGGTAGCTGAGCCCAGGAAACCAGCCGAGATTAAAGGGGCACTCCATTTGTGCTGCAGGTTCAAAATGTGTGGCTTGTCAGAACTCTCAGCAAAATGCAGAGCAGGTGCAGTGGACATCCAGGCAAGCACTCGAGCAGGAAAGACAGCCAGGATCGGAGGTAGCAGCGTGGTCAGAGGAATAGCCAGGGTCATCAACAGGCAGGCAGTGAGGTATCGAATCATAAGCAGAGCCGTAGTTAGGAACAGGGCCGGGGTGAAATTGTCCCGAGATCAGTGGACTCTGGAATAGAGTTTTCCACATCATTAGGAAACTTATGGACAGACCCATCCCTCAGACTCCTCAAATAGCTCTTCTTAACTTCCATCACCCAGGAACACCGAAACTGACCCAACGCCTCATTATGTTCATTCTACTTGGAACTAAACTGACAATTGCCCGAGCTTGGAAGCAGCCTTCAGTATCCCTCACCTTGGTTAAAAGAAACATTTCATGGATAATGACCCAGGAAAAGACAACTACCATCCTTTTGGATACAGTTGCCAAACATGATGCCATCTGGGAACCTTAGACTAAATACATGTCTCTGACACCTGCTACCTCCACTTCATCTGGTGCTGTATAGGGAAGCGGGTTTTGCACCATCACTGAAGATTCTCTTCTCGCCTCTTTTCTTCTTCTATCTCCCTCTACTCCTTTTTTCCCCCTCATTTTCTTGTCCCCTCAGGTCTCCTCTTTGACCTGTGCATTCCTCTTGTTTGTTGTCTGGTTTTGTTTTGGTTTATCACATGTTGCCTTTCACGGCTGACACACAGGATATTTCCTTAAAGACACAGCCATACCCCCTGTCTGTTGGGAAAAGTGGAGGCACCAAGGATGGGTCACCTACTGTGACCGCGATCTGGCAGACGCACTGAATATCAGTCTAGCGCTTTTTAGCCAACAGACACACACGTGTACGACCTCCCCTGGCTCACAACAGACAACTGGGGTGCTTGGACATTGACGTCACACGAGGCGTATCTACGTCCTTTTCATATGGGAACAGTTGTCAACACATTTATAGTTTACACCACATTTTCCACAAGTTATGATTCTAACAATTGTTGGATCTCCCGATCCGATTCTAGGACGACCATTTTCAAGAATACCCTACATACATTTTGCAATTGATAAAGGTCTACTGTAGTATTGGCTTGGGTCGAGTCTGCCTCGAGTTACCTTCCTCATGGGGGATGGACCCCTCTCCCGACACAGGTAGATCCCTTGAGGGGTGCCGGGGGGGGTGGGGGGGGCTGTCATCTCCTCCTCCCATGTATGAGGCGTGAATGGGGACTATGTCAGCGTCATGCAGGAGATTGCAGTATACTACAGACTTGTGCCTAAATAAGTTTTTCTTTACCTGTGTATCTATGTTATCTTTGAAATACCTAATAAAAAACTATTGAAAGGGGAACAGGGCCGGGGTCAGTAATGAAGCGACAAATCAGAAGCAGGATCCAAGATCAGGTTAGGGGCATGCCAGAAAAACACAGGAAGAGCACAGGATGCAGGGAACAGGTGAAAGACCAGTCAGCGCTTAAGCATGAGTAGAAATATCCTTAAAGTGGAGTTCCATCCACTTTTACAACTCTTCAGCATCCCTCACTAAACTGTGCACTGTAAACAAATTGGATATATTTTTTTTTTCTCAGCACCTACTGTATATCTGCTGTATTCATTTTTCACTTCCTCCTCCCTGGCCGCGGCCCATCGCATCATTTCCTGTTTGCAATGCCTTCTGGGAAGGGGCATCAACTTCCTCTGAAACTGCCATTGCTATGGAAACCTGACCTGAAACCTATCACACTGCTTGTGCTGCACTGAGCATGTGCGAGATCTGCAAGGATGAGATCCAGGAAGAAATACAGTCTGGCTTCAAATGCCCACACTTAAGATGGCCACGGCCTGCTGTAAGTTTATAAAATAACAAACTACTCCTATAGACTAACAAAACAGATCTTAGTTTACAGACTAACTTTACTAGAATACATTAAGCTTGTGTATTATAGGGGTATTTTTATTTAAAAAGTATCATTTCGGCCGGAACACCACTTTAAATAGCCCATCTGGCACCAACATGCACTGTGTGCGCACCTGTTCACGTGCACACGTGCCCGTGCGCGTTCCTGTGCCTGAACATCTCCCCCCCATCTTTGCTATGAAGATTAGGTAAGAGGGAGTTGTTCTGTGATCCTAACCCCCTTCCTGTTTCTAAAGTGACAATGCTGGTCCTCCTTGGATACTGTGGGGCAAGTGAATTGTGTCCTCCTAGGACAGGAAGTGATTTCAAGATAAAGAAAAGTCAGGCATCGCAAGGAGAGGAAGGCACAGGCCGAAATAAACCCCACACAGGGGTGCTAACCTCTCCCCACTCTACTAATAAGGTGTTTTTATTATTGCCTTTGTTCCCAAAAGGAGAGATTTCTCATCACTCTCTTTAACTCTGATCCAAAGACAGGAACCGAAGAAACTGAAGGTAAATTTCCCCACTTTGGACACCAAAAGCACAAAAAATCTGATAGCAATTCAAGTCTTCCTAACTCTATCCAAAACAAAACTTTTGGCTGGAGTTAGGCATTACACTAGAATTCCATTCGAAGAAAAATGTTTTCTGAACAATTGTTAGAGTTTCTAAAGGTTAGTAGGGTCAAATCAATGCTCTTTTTTTCAAAGTGACAAGAAAACTCGAAGGAGCAGGATGGAGAATATTGTCAAATGAACTGTGTATGTGGCTTTCGTTCTAGAAAAATGTACATATTGTCATGAAACCTGTTTATTATATATGGTTATCAATTCAAATAGCAAGTCTAGATTACATTTTAAGGGCTTTTTGAAAAAGGTTGACTCGATGGAAAAAATAATGTTCTGAAAAACAATTTTTCTATGAACCTTCGAACTGAAGTCTAACGTTCCCCATGGATGGCTGTATTGTGTCTGCTCGATCAACTGACTTTTAACCACTTAAGCCCCGGACCTTTTGGCTGCCCAAAGACCAGAGCACTTTTTGCGATTCGCCACTGCGTTGCTTTAACTGACCATTGCGCGGTCGTGCGACGTGGCTCCTAAACAAAATTGACGTCCTTTTTTTCCCACAAATAGAGCTTTCTTTTGGTGGTATTTGATCACCTCTGCGGTTCTTATTTTTTGCGCTATAAACAAAAAATAGCAACAATTTTGAAAAAAAACATTATTTTTTACATTTGCCATAATAAATATCCCCCAAAAATATATAAAAAAAACTTTTTTTTTTCCCCTCAGTTTAGGCCGATACGTATTGTACATATTTTTGTAATCACAATAAGTGTATATTGATTGGTTTGCACAAAAGTTATAGCGTCTACAAAATAGGGGATAGTTTTATGGCATTTTCATTAATAATTTTTTTTTTTACTAGTAATGGCGACGATCAGCGATTTTTATCATGGCTGTGACATTATGGTGGACACATTGGACACTTTTGGCACGATTTTGGGACCATTCACATTTATACAGCGATCAGTGCAATTAAAAATGCATTGATTACTGTGTAAATGTGACTGGCAGTGAAGGGGTTAACCACTAGGTGGAGCTGTAGGGGTTAAGTGTGTCCTAGGGAGTGATTCTAACTGTGGGGGGGGGGGGGGGGCTGTGTGTGACACGACACTGATCACCGATCCGATCACAGGGAAAGGTGATCAGTGTCAGTGTCATTAGGCAAAACGGGGAAATGCTTGTTTACATCAGCATTTCCCCACTCTTCCTCTCCGTGAGACGATCGCGGGTATCCCCGCGGACTGGATGATCACACTCACGGAGCTCGCGGCGAGCGTGCCGGGTCCGCAAACCGCTTCTTAAAGGGCAACGTACAGGTACGTTAATCTGCCTGTACATGCCCTTCTGCCGACGTATATAGGTGTGAGCCGGTCGGCAAGCGGTGAAAGCAGCGGTCGCCAACCAGTGGTTCGTGGACCACTGATGGTCCACGGGAAAATGTTAATGGTCCCCAGAGGCTCTGCCGCAAATCAACATTGTGGCGGATGTATACCAAACATGGTTGTTTTCCAGTGTTGTTCTCAATGCGTGCCTACAGTCATAAGACATTTAACCACTTCAGCTCCGGAAGGTTTACCCCCTTCATGACCAGGCCATTTTTTGCAATACAGCACTGCACTGCTTTAACTGACAATTATGCTGATGTACGACACTGTACCCAAAAAAAAAAAATGATGTCCTTGTTTTCCACAAATAGAGCTTTCTTTTGGCGGTATTTGATCGCCTCTGCGGTTTTTATTTTTTGCACTATATACAAAAGAAGACCTAAATTTTTTTTTTAAAAAAAACAATATTTTTTACTTTTTGATGTAAAACATATCCAATAAAAAAATGTAAAAAATCGAATTTCTTCATCAATTTAGGCTAATATGTATTCTCTTATGTATTTTTGGTAAAAAAAAAGTGTATATTGATTAGTTTGTGCAAAAAGTTACAGCATCTACAAACTATGGTATATATATTTTTTTTAATTTTCCTTTTTTACTAGTAATAGCGGCGATCAGCGACTTATAGGGGACTGCGAAATTGCAGCGGACAAATCGGACACCTAACTGACACTTTTGACACTTTTTTGGGGACCAGTGACACCAATATAGTGATAAAAGAAATATGCACTGCCACTGTACTAATGACACTGGCAGGGAAGGGGTTCGATATAAGGGGCGATCAAAGGGTGAAATGCGTTCCCTAGGAGTGATTGCTAACTTTGAGGGGTGTGCTTTGACTGGGGGAATGTAAAGATCCGTGTCCCTGCTTAGGAACACAGGATCAGCACACTCACCTCTCACAGAATGGCGATCTGCCTTGTTTACATAGGCAGTCCACCTATCTGCCTTTCTCCTGAATGATCGGCAGGTCCTCTGGCGAACATCGCGTCTGCGCTAATTGGCTCCCGCAGTGTTCAATCACAGCGGGAGTGGGTCACTAGCGGTGCGTGCACCCCAGACCTGGAACTGTCAGATCATGTACCGGGTACGTGATCTGGCGCGGAGCGGCCGCCCTGCTGCAGTAAATCTACGGTGGGCGGTCGCTAAGAGGTTAAAATTCAGGTTACTGGTGAGTCTTATGGCCGAAAGATTGGCGACCCGCTGCTTTAAAGCTTATGGCCTAAAGAAGCTTCTCTGGCTGCCCTCGGCTAGACCCTATTTGTTTATTTCATTACTTCTTTCAAAGTGAGGAGAAGATAAGAAAATCCATTAAAAGTAAGTCCTTTTCTGCAACCTGGAAGCCAATTCTATGTGTTTATATGCAAACCCCTGGCTGTTTTTTTGGGGGGGTTTTTTGTGTTTCTTTTTCGTTTTTTTTGTTTGTTTGGTTGTTTTTTTTCCCACTAGTTAAAGCTTTAAACAAAAGATTTTACCATGTTAAGAGAAGGCCTGCCTGTTTACTCCCCATTGTGGGCGGGGTGATGCTAATTTACAGGTGATAAGGGAAGATTAACCTTTCCCTATACTCCCAGCACTCCTAGCACAGTCATTCAGTGTAAATCCAGGCCCTTGTTGCCGCAGGGTAAATGTGACAGTGTGACTCAGCTGAATGTAACCCTTATACTAAGACCATTGATTTACAGCACAATAGGTCTTTCCTTAGAGCAGTGTGAGATCAGAATAAACAAGCTTCTTGGGATAAGTCCTAGTATGGAGTCCTGCATGCTGACAATGACGGGGCATGTCTGCTTTTCGGTGCTAAACACATTTGATCTTGGACAATCGCCCATGTGAGCGCACCTGATGGAATTAGCAATAGCTATGTTGATCTTGTAAAGCTGGCCCTATTTATTTACAACAGGTATTTATTAATCGCCAACATTTTATACAGCACTTTACATACTTTTCCATTTTCATTAGGCCCTGCTGTTAAGGAACATACCCTAGGTTCACATCTATGTGGCTGCGGTTGATGCATGTTTACGGTGCTTTTCGCAATGCGTTTTTGCATGCATTTTTTACGCGTTTCGCTCGTCCCTTCTCTTTCCTGACCTGCTGAATGATTTGTTTTTTGCTTTTATTGATTTTGTTTCAAATTGTTGTCAGTTTCAGTATATTTATTTACTTTATGTGGGTTTCCCTTTTTTTGACTAATGCATTAGTAGCTCCCCATGTTTATATGTGTATCAATGGCGGCTGGTGGCGGCTGGTGCTACATATTTTGGGGGGGGGGGCAGCATACAAAACTGCCCCCACTCACTCGCACGACTGCCCCGGCCAAGCCGCAGGGGGGCGGACTGGCCTTACATTAGGCTGCTCCTCGCTCCTAAGACACCCGGCCAATCGGGTCTCAGGAACCGCTTCCTGATTGGCCGGGAGGAGAAGCATAAAGACCATAGCGAATATTGATTTGCTAATGTCACACAACTGGGTGGGCTCAGGGCACAGTGCTCTGCGCCCCGAGCCCACCCTTTTTGGAAGCCAATTAGCACCTCTGGCTCTAATCATGTGCTTTAAAAAAAAAAACATTGAAATCCATGTGTCCGGTGCCCTGCATGTAGATTAGGGACCGGGCGCATGGATTAGGGGGGCGTTGCCCCTAATGGAGCAGCCGCCACTGGTGTGTATATATGTGTGCATGTATATGTGTATATGCATATATGTTTATATATTCTCCTCACTTGGATCTTTTTAGTTGTGTGACGATAGCGAATTAATATTTGCTATTGTCTTTCTGATTCTCCTCCCGGCCAATCAGGAAGCGGGTCCTGAGACCCGATTGGCCGGGAGTTTTGGCGTTGGTTTGGGGCCCCCCCCCCAAAATATTGAGCACCAGCCGCCACTGGCGTGTATGTGTGTGTGTATGTGTACGCTTTTTCCTGGAAAGGGTTGCTTTTCTGGAACATATTTGGAATTATGTGTTATGGTTTCAAAACAAACAGTGGTTAGTTGGGTATTGATTACACACCACAATACACATTATACTGAGACTAATAACAGACCACACCGGTTCTTATTTCACCTGTACACAGGATCGGCCTTTGCCAATAATCTGAAGAGTTACAGAAACAGACTGCACTTTCTTGGAAAAGCGTTGCACAATCCTCTTTACAACGCCGGACTCTCCCATCAGGTGTTTTCCCAACTGTTAGAAATGACATAAGAGCCACGAACAATAAAAAGCATGTGTGTGACAAGCAGCCTGCCAAAGCTAATGCTTTCCTTATAAACAGAAGGCCTTCCCTGCACAGTGGCCTTCAACTCGC
This sequence comes from Lithobates clamitans, assembly GCA_037952925.1. Classification (NCBI taxonomy): domain Eukaryota; kingdom Metazoa; phylum Chordata; class Amphibia; order Anura; family Ranidae; genus Lithobates; species Lithobates clamitans. The sequence goes on along the minus strand of JBBGZY010000938.1, from coordinate 728,554 downwards.
TCAATGAAAATAGCAGCATTTAGCCCTGAACTTTGAAGCCCCCTCTTGTGACCTTGGGGAGAAATTAAAGTTGTTTGATTAACCTCGAACCGGTACGGCAATGATCGCATCTCTGTCCCAGAACCATTAAGTTATGGACTGTTACATTTTATGAAGGTTTGTAGAAGGTCAGGGTAGTAAAACGAGAGGGCTCTATGCAAAATCAACAGAGAAACCTCTGGGTCCATCTTGAAGACACTCTATCACTTTGCTCTGAATGAGTTTCTTTTAGGAGAAGACACACCTCCAACCGTTGACACTTTCATAACTCTTTCTTGCCACTCTTGTTGGAGAGTACCCACTGCTTCTTGGTATAGATGTGCATGTTAGGTTAGTAATCCTGCCTTGAAGCACAAGGGTCCCCTGGTTTGGATTCCATCCAAGACCCTACCTACATGGAGTTCTCATGTTCTCAAGGTGTTTCTGGGGGTTTCCTCTGGGTACTCCAGTTTTCGCCCATACACAGAAAGTAGGTGAATGGTGGAGAATCCCTCCTGCTGGGACATTATACTCTGACAGCGGGTACTTCTGCTGTCGGAATACACTGATCCGCACCTGCAGCCCGCTGATCGACAAACGTTTTACAATGTTCCTGTTCAACAGAGGTCTATCTAACAATTGATTTCTGAAGAATAGTTTTCCCCCATGGGGCTTTAAAGCAGCAATGTACAAAATCAAAAAAGAAGTTTTTAATAGATGTATAAAAATATTTTGCCAAATATCATGGTTTATTAAAATGCAGGATATAGAAAGACATCTGGTACAGTGACACAAATCATATTCCCCAGTGCAGTAACAAACACATGTTAATACATATTGTTACATTAATAATGTTACATGAGTAGCAAGCCCCGACGCGTTTCGACCTATATGTGGTCTCTTCAGGGGGACAGTTGGATCTAAAGAATAATTGCATAAATAAAATTAAGATACATAAATATGTCGTTGTGCATCACTTTGATTACACCAAAATAATATGTTTTTACCGCTCAACGGTGGAATAAGTATTCTATGATCCAGGATAGGTACTGGGGGCCAATGGAAGCACCGGAGGGCTCAGGAGGCCACCCTCAATTCCCCAACAATTGATTTCTATTGAACATGGTAGGTCACACATGGGTTTAAATTTGTCTTGTCCCTGCTGAACCAGCCAAATTTGAATCCATCTATACCCAGCTTAAAGTGGTTGTAAACCCTTACAGACCCCTTTAACCTACAGGCAAGCCTAGATGAAGGCTTACCTGTAGGTGCAAGATATCTCCTTAACCTACACGGTTAAGGAGATATTTTCCAAAAAACGGGCACGGATGTCTACGGCGCATGCGTAGACAACGGCGCAGGCATACTGAGCGTGCTGTTAGTGAAGGTGATCATGCGCCGGAGTGACGTCATCGATTCTCTGGCCAGTCACAGCGCCGGAGCATCGATACCCAGAAATCACTCCGGGAGATATGGCGGCGACGGAGGAGGTGAACGAGGGTTGCTGCGGGGGCTTTGATCTCAGGTAAGTATTTCATAATGAGCTAGCTCATTATGCCTTTGTCCTGCAGGGTGTCTTTTTGTTTTTTTTTAGAGAGAGTTTACTTCCTCTTTAAGGCTGGCCATACACACTTGGCTGAACAAGAGAAATGCACACGTGGGCAGGTACAGTTGTATTCTCCACTGCGGGTAGCGCTTGACCGCAGCAGCAATGCAGATGGCGAAGGAAGTTGAGAGGAACTTGGTTCCTCTAGGATTTCCTCAGTTATAGGGAGTCAGCTGATACTGGTGCCCCATGTGACTTCTGTGGCCATCTCGGGTCAGGCAGAGTCTACAGTGGGTACAGAAAAGAATCCCCCCCTCCTTTATGAACCACATTTTGTTGCTTTGCAGCTTGAAATGAAGACAGACATCTTTTTTGTTTTATCCAGCTATATTTACTAGTGCAACTTATAACATCCAAGTTGTTGGTCAGAGCCGCTGTACTAACAGTCCGATGTTAGTATAGCGATCTCCCCCAAATGAGCTGTTGTATTCTGATAAGGGGACGCCCCCCTTCCCTACCAAAACACTCCAATCAGCACTCTCTGCCATCGTCTGAGAGTGCTGATCGGGAGCCAGTCGGCTGCTGGTTTTCCAGCATGCTCGTCCGAAGCCGGCCAAACAGCACGCTTCTGTTGGACCGACTGGCATACACAGGGGCCGAATGTCAGACGGTTGATGTTGGCTGGCATTCGGCTCCTGTGTATAGGGCTTAAAGTGTAAGTTCACTTTTAGGCTGGGTTCACACTGCTGCGGTGCGGGAACGCAGCGAATTTACTGCGGGTTCCCGCATCGCACCAACTCGCACGGCAGTTCACACTGCCATATGCGAACTGCTGGGGAGTGTCATACAATGTTAATGACACCCCCAGTTCAGCTCGCATATCGCACTGCGAACTGACAATTCGGACACTTTCGGATCGCATAGGTGTGAACACCCATGCGATCCGATTCTGGTCCGAACAAAAAAAAGGGTCCTGTGCGAGTTTGGACCGAATGCGGTGCGATATCAGCCATACTATCTGTATGGCTGATATCGCACAGCACAGACATCGCATGTGATGTGAACAGCAGTGCGCTGCGAATCACATACGATATCTGCCACCGCAGCAGTGTGAACCCAGCCTTACAGAGAAATGGTTGCTAATTGCTGTTATTGATAATTATGTTGCGTCATTGGCATAGATTTACTAAATCCCAAGCACTCAGAATCTGGTGCAGCTGTGCATGGTAGCCAATCAGCGTCTAACTTCAACTTCTTTAATTAAGCTTTGGCAATAAAACCTGGAAGCTGATTGGTTTCTATGCACAGCTGCACCAGATTTTGCACTCTCCAGCTTTTGTAAATCTCATTGTGTCTTGTTCTGTTCATTGTTGTGATCTTGTGTGGCCTTTGCTGAGTGTGGCTGTGTCGCAAATTTCCCTTTGGGATTAATAAAGTATTCTGATTTTGATTATATAAAATACATAATAAATAACAATAAACTAATAATAAAAAAGACATTAATAAAAACAAAAAAAACATAATAACAAACAATAAAATAATAATAAAAAAGACATTAATAAAAAAAAAATCATAATAACAAACAATAAAATAATAAAAAATAAACGAATAAAAAAAATACATGTTTAGTAGTTGAGTGTGGCTGTGTCGCAATCATTTCCTTTTGTGATTAATAAAGTTTTCTAATGAACAAAAACTCCAGGCTGTTAGGCCTAGAGAAGGAGGGGGAGGGGAAGAATCTTCCCCAGGGACTTTTAAGGTGCTATTTAATAGACAGTATATTCAAAAAATTCTGTACGATCATACATAATAAAATTAGTATTTATTGAATCACATTAAAATGTTCATGTCATACTTCAAGAGTGAGACATGTAGATAAAAACATTATAACATAAACATTGTCACCCAAAGGAGTTTCTTGATTATATCACAATTTAGATCATATAACAAAAAGCAACTACTCAAAAGATGCCAAAACAATCTGCCGTTCTCGACATGTTTCGCTCCAGATGTGAGCTTCTTCAGGAGTTTTATAGGCAGTAATTGTAACGGACTCTAAATGATAAAAAAACAAAAATCAATACATACATTTAACCATAGAGTAGAGGGCATCAAATATCTTCCCTCGGATATGTGCAAATTCCATTATCAAAATAAAGACAAACATAGAGAATTTGGGTATAGGCGTATAGGTTTCCATATTAAACACTTTGATCAAATATGAATGAACAATCAATCAAAAATTTTATTTATATATCTTACCAGGCTGTAGCACATTAAACTCGTATAAATATTTCAATGGATCAGTAGTGTTATTGCTAATTTCGAACCGGAAAGTTCTCACATATGGGAAATATCAATGCCATACTGTGACCACAGGGGAACATAAAGTGTTTAGAAAGCGGCCCTTTAAGAAAAGGAAAGGTCCATTCAAAATTTATCAAAATTTATCAAAATTTATCAAAATTTATCAAAAAATGGAGGAGGGGGGGGGGGGGAGGAAGGGGAAAAAACCACAATAAGACTCATTAATGGTATAGTTTCTATGATTTTAAAGGGATATATACCCTGAGAATAGAACCAATTTGGGATATATTACCTGATACATGAAAGTATATCGGCAAATAATGTCATATAAAAGGAAGAGGCATCCTAAATGAGTAAGAAAGAATTCCACTGATAACTGCAGGGATAAACGATCACCAGCAGAAATATTTTCTAAGTATAAAAGAGAAAAACAATGGAGGATCAATGGAGGATTCAAAGTGTAACTAAATGTCAACTAATGACAATGTCACGCAGGGAGAACTTACTTCACAGGTGATGGTCCGGCATACAGACTGAGGAAAGCATCTCGCTATCTCTGTAGGGTTACACCGGTGACGGAGCTGTGGGCGGTGTGTAGCCGCCTTTATATACCCCCATCATGGCGGCGTCCGTGCTCGCCGCCGCGATGCGGACGCTCAATAGGGCCGGTCACGTCATGACGTGGGGAAACGTCGTGACGTCAGCTCTGACGTCATCGACGTGCGTAAGGGTTACTGCGCATGTCTGCATACATACAGAAAAAAAGAATGGAGACCCCTATCAGCCGACACGTAGGCCTACAACATAATTTTGACACTAACTGCTTACATTTTTTCGCTCTAGAACATGTTCCCCCTGGGGTTAGAGGAGGAGACTATGACAGGCTCCTCCTACAAAAAGAGGCACGCTGGATACATAAACTGTCAGCTCTTCAACACCCTGGCATGAATGATGTGTTTAGCTTCAAGCCATTTATTTGAATAACGATAATATCCTCAATCTTTCATCCTGGATGAGGCTCGCATCTTCTACCATGTATCATCCTTGCGTTGGCTTTTTCCCTCCCCTCCCCCCCTCCCCCCTCCTCTTCTATTTTTGGTCATTTATTTATACCCAGTATGTTCATGCTATGCTATGGCACCATTTACATGTTTGAGCCATAGAATTTATTTAATAAGAGTTACAATATGACCATAACATCTTTATCTTTATCTCCATGTATGTTATATTTTCTGCCATTGAATTTCCACTGTTTTAACTGTATCATATCTTACAGGCTATAGCTGCAAACTTCATTCATGAAGTTTTTCAGGTTTTATATACGTACTAGTTTGTGTTTATTATCTTAAATTGTTCGCCGGAAATATTCCCATATTGGGATTATTTTTGTCATTGACCACAACGGACGCCCCGGGCACCCACCACTGGGATGTTGAACCAATCGTCCCTATGGTTGGTTGCCCTTAAATTTGAGCCGCATCACGTCTGATATGGGTTTCGATATTGACCCAATAGTATAAACATGAGCCTTTATCATTAAAAACATATAGGGAACATATTTAATTATTTTTCTATTACTTTTGAAAATTAAATTAGGCATTAAGCCTTAATTTACACCCTATTTGGTTTTTACCTCTTTGTCTCCCTTAACTAAAATGGCGCTTCTTGCGCCCTCATGTACCATGGGCTTCTGAACCGCGCAGACATGCGCAGTAACCCTTACGCACGTCGATGACGTCAGAGCTGACGTCACGACGTTTCCCCACGTCATGACGTGACCGGCCCTATTGAGCGTCCGCATCGCGGCGGCGAGCACGGACGCCGCCATGATGGGGGTATATAAAGGCGGCTACACACCGCCCACAGCTCCGTCACCGGTGTAACCCTACAGAGATAGCGAGATGCTTTCCTCAGTCTGTATGCCGGACCATCACCTGTGAAGTAAGTTCTCCCTGCGTGACATTGTCATTAGTTGACATTTAGTTACACTTTGAATCCTCCATTGATCCTCCATTGTTTTTCTCTTTTATACTTAGAAAATATTTCTGCTGGTGATCGTTTATCCCTGCAGTTATCAGTGGAATTCTTTCTTACTCATTTAGGATGCCTCTTCCTTTTATATGACATTATTTGCCGATATACTTTCATGTATCAGGTAATATATCCCAAATTGGTTCTATTCTCAGGGTATATATCCCTTTAAAATCATAGAAACTATACCATTAATGAGTCTTATTGTGGTTTTTCCCCTTCCTCCCCCCCCCTCCCCCCCCCCCTCCTCCATTTTTTGATAAATTTTGATAAATTTTGATAAATTTTGATAAATTTTGAATGGACCTTTCCTTTTCTTAAAGGGCCGCTTTCTAAACACTTTATGTTCCCCTGTGGTCACAGTATGGCATTGATATTTCCCATATGTGAGAACTTTCCGGTTCGAAATTAGCAATAACACTACTGATCCATTGAAATATTTATACGAGTTTAATGTGCTACAGCCTGGTAAGATATATAAATAAAATTTTTGATTGATTGTTCATTCATATTTGATCAAAGTGTTTAATATGGAAACCTATACGCCTATACCCAAATTCTCTATGTTTGTCTTTATTTTGATAATGGAATTTGCACATATCCGAAGGAAGATATTTGATGCCCTCTACTCTATGGTTAAATGTATGTATTGATTTTTGTTTTTTTATCATTTAGAGTCCGTTACAATTACTGCCTATAAAACTCCTGAAGAAGCTCACATCTGGAGCGAAACATGTCGAGAACGGCAGATTGTTTTGGCATCTTTGAGTAGTTTTGAGTAGTTGCTTTTTGTTATATGATCTAAATTGTGATATAATCAAGAAACTCCTTTGGGTGACAATGTTTATGTTATAATGTTTTTATCTACATGTCTCACTCTTGAAGTATGACATGAACATTTTAATGTGATTCAATAAATACTAATTTTATTATGTATGATCGTACAGAATTTTTTGAATATACTGTCTATTAAATAGCACCTTAAAAGTCCCTGGGGAAGATTCTTCCCCTCCCCCTCCTTCTCTAGGCCTAACAGCCTGGAGTTTTTGTTCATCATTTAATTATGGGATGTGGTGCTTACAGTTGACTATCTCTGTCCTCCTCATACTTTACTAATAAAGTTTTCTAATTTTGATTCTGATAAATAAAATACATTAATAAAAAATACATAATAAATAACAATAAACTTATAATAATAAAGACATTAATTTAAAAAAATCACAATAACAAACAATAAAATATTTATAAAAAAGACATTAATAAAAAAAATCATAATAACAAACAATAAAATAATAATTAAAAATAAATGAATAAAAAAATACATGTTTTGTAGTTGAGTGTGGCTGTGTCGCAATCATTTCCTTTTGTGGTTAATAAAGTTTTCTAATTTTGATTCTGATAAATAAAATACATTAATAAAAAATACATAATAAATAACAATAAACTTATAATAATAAAGACATTAATTTAAAAAAAATCACAATAACAAACAATAAAATAATAATAAAAAAGACATTAATAAAAAAAATCATAATAACAAACAATAAAATAATAATTAAAAATAAATGAATACAAAAATACATGTTTAGTAGTTGAGTGTGGCTGTGTCGCAATCATTTCCTTTTGTGATTAATAAAATATTCTAATTTTGATTCTGATAAAAAAAATACATTCATAAAAAATAAATAATAAATAACAATAAACTATTTAAGAAATTACATTAATAAAAAAAGCATAACAACGAACAATAAAATAATAATAAAGAAATAAATGAATAAAAAAAATACATTGTTTAGTTTACCTTTAAAGTCCATCTGGGACAGGTTTGAGTAGCAATCTGGGGATCTTGTATCTTCAGTCATGTCAGTCCATTAGATGGTAAGATAATCTACTCTCCTTGTCTGGCTGTATAAACACCATTTAATGATGCATTAATCCAGACATTCTATGTGACTGAGTGTGTTTACATGATCCTGACACTGGCCATTGCTAATCAGTCACTTCTGTTATTATTTACTTACAGCACTGACATCGCCAATGGCCATCTCTGCTTTCTGCTTCCCTCCTGTAGACGACGCCATGACATTTGTACAGAGTATTCTATTACACAGTCAGAAAGTCCTTTATTGTGACCGTACAATGGATATCCTATATTGTCCCATGGCAGATCTTTTCTCTAATAAAGTTAGTAAATGTATATTTATAACCATGTGCTAAGTATGTATTTATTAATGTGCATATTTGCATATATTATTATTACAGAAGATTTTGAAGCCTCCCTGTAGCAGAGTTTTATTCTACCAGTAGAATAAATTAATTTTCCACTCCTTTTATCAGGGTGACAACGCTGTTTGAAGTGGAATGGTGAAGCAGCACTGTCAACCTGTGTACAGGGTAGTCATAAAGCAGTAATAAACCCAAAAGCAAACTTTTATTATATTATTATTATTACAATACAGGTTTTATATAGGGCCAACAGTTTGCGTAGCGCTTAACAAAATAATATTATATTGCAGATAGCCAATTCTTAGATATGATGGCTGCATTAGCTTTCTTTTTTAGGCTTGGTTCACACTACTGCGACCTAAAATTTGTGCGACTTATGGTGCAACTTTTCCAGGCGACTTCCTGGCGATTTGCTGGCTACTTGATGCGACTTGAGTACTACTTTGATGTGAGGGAGGGGCTACACCTCAGGTAATGCCTGGGTAATCTTCCTGTAATGTTGGATCCATATCACATCAATATACACTATATATACACTATATTACCAAAAGTATTGGGTAGAATGTTTGGAAGAATGTTTTAACATTCTTCCAGAAGCACATTTGGGAGGTCAGGCACTGATGTGAATGAGAAGGCCTGGTTCACAGTCTCCACTCTAATTCATCCCAAAGGTGTTCTATCGGGTTGAGGTCAGTACTCTGTGCAGGCCAGTCAAGTTCCTTCATCCCAAAATCGCTCATCCATGTCTTTATGGACCTTGCTTTGTGCACTGGTACACAGTCATGTTGGAACAGGAAGTCATCCCCAAACTGTTCCCACAAAGTTGGGAGCATGAAATTGTCCAAAATGTCTTGGTATGCTGCCTTAAGAGTTCCATTCACTGGAATGAAGGGGTCAAGCCCAACCCCTGAAAAACAACCCCACACCATAATCCCTCTCCACCAAATGATTTGAACCAGTACACAGAGATAAGAGACATGATACAAGAGATAGTCAGAAACTGCGAATCTAATACAAGAGATGATCAGACACTGTGGACATGATACAAGTGATAGTCAGAGACTGAGGACCTGATACAAGAGATGGTCAGAGACTGAGGACATGATACAAGAGATGGTCAGAGACTGAGGACCTGATACAAGAGATGCTCAGAGACTGAGGACCTGATACAAGAGATGCTCAGAGACTGAGGACCTGATACAAGAGTATAAGAGATGGTCAGGGACTGCGGACCTGATACAAGTGATGGTCAGAGACTGAGGACCTGATACAAGAGATGGTCAGAGACTGAGGACCTGATACAAGTGATGGTCAGAGACTGATGACCTGATACAAGAGATGCTCAGAAACTGAGGACCTGATACAAGAGATGCTCAGAGACTGAGGACCTGATACAAGAGATGCTCAGAGACTGAGGACCTGATACAAGAGTACAAGAGATGGTCAGGGACTGCGGACCTGATACAAGTGATGGTCAGAGAATGAGGACCTGATACAAGAGATGCTCAGAGACTGAGGACCTGATACAAGAGATGGTCAGAGACTGAGGACCTGATACAAGAGATGCTCAGAGACTGAGGACCTGATACAAGAGATGGTTAGAGACTGTGGACCGGATACAAGAGATGGTCAGAGACTGAGGACCTGATACAAGAGTACAAGAGATGGTCAGGGACTGAGGACCTGATACAAGAGTACAAGAGATGGTCAGGGACTGCGGACCTGATACAAGAGATGGTCTGAGACTGAGGACCTGATACAAGAGATGGTCAGAGACTGCAGACATGATACAAGAGATGGTCAGAGACTGCAGACATGATACAAGAGATGGTCAGGGACTGTGGACCTGATACAAGAGATGGTCAGAGACTGAGGACCTAATGCAAGAGATTGTCAGGGACTGTGGACCTGATACAAGAGATGATGGTCAGAGACTGTGGACCTGATACAAGAGTACAAGAGATGGTCAGGGACTGCGGACCTGATACAAGTGATGGTCAGAGACTGAGGACCTGATACAAGAGATGCTCAGAGACTGAGGACCTGATACAAGAGATGGTCAGAGACTGAGGACCTGATACAAGAGATGCTCAGAGACTGAGGACCTGATACAAGAGATGGTTAGAGACTGTGGACCTGATACAAGAGATGGTCAGAGACTGAGGACCTGATACAAGAGTACAAGAGATGGTCAGGGACTGAGGACCTGATACAAGAGTACAAGAGATGGTCAGGGACTGCGGACCTGATACAAGAGATGGTCTGAGACTGAGGACCTGATACAAGAGATGGTCAGAGACTGCAGACATGATACAAGAGATGGTCAGAGACTGCAGACATGATACAAGAGATGGTCAGGGACTGTGGACCTGATACAAGAGATGGTCAGAGACTGAGGACCTAATGCAAGAGATGGTCAGGGACTGTGGACCTGATACAAGAGATGATGGTCAGAGACTGTGGACCTGATACAAGAGCGGGTCAGAGACTGAGGACATGTTATAAGGGATGGTCAGAGACTGGGGACCTGGTACAAGAGATGGTCAGAGACTGTGGATATCATACAAGAGCCGGTCAGAGACTGCAGACATGACGAAGGAGACTGTCATAGACTTTGAACGTGATATCGGAGTTGTTGGAGACTGGGGACATGCTTCAGGAGACATTTGTTGGCATGTTACATGAGACTGCTAGAAACCACTGCTATAACAGGGCAATAGGGAAACACAGGTTGAAGTCCTCAGGGGTCCTGAGGGCCGTACAAAACGTTCTAAAGAGTCGCAGGTTTGTGTGTATAGGATTCTGTATATTGGAGTTTTCTATTTATTTTTATTTTTTATTAGATGGACTTGTGTCTTTTTTGTGAATATTATTCATTCTATGTACTACACTATACAGTGTGACAGGAGATGATGATATAAATTAAATAACTACATATGAATTATAATAATAAAACTTTTATAATAACAGACTATCAATTCTTTTAACTGTGTGTTTTTCTTCTTTAATTTTTCCTGTTTTATTCATATTGAAAAAAGCAACGTATACATAAAAACAAAACAAAACAGCAAGACCATATGAGATGTGATTTCCAGTCCTGGGGTTGTCACGCTGAGTGGGATCAAGGCAGCATGAAGAGTGATGTGTAACCTTTACCTATTGGAGGAAAAAAGACACACCGGAACATTTCACAGTCATTATACGATGTGTATGCAGGAAACGTGTGCGTAGGATCAGCCATAAATCTGAACATGAAGAAGGAAGTAGACAAAACATAAATATATAAAATGATGCAACCATTGTGTTCATCATCAGTCATTAGCAGCTCTCCTGAACATACAGTGACAGAACATTGAAGGTCTCCGGGTTCCTTCATATGCTGCTGGCCAGGTACTTTGCAGCACCGGAAGCATTGAGTCAGTTCTCACCCAGAACCTCCAAGTCGATATAGATCCATAGATTTTTCATGGTAAGTGCATGCATGACACGCAATATACAATATATTACCAGAAGTATTGGGACACCTGCCTTTACATGCACATGAACGTTAATGGCATCCCAGTCTTAGTCCGTAGGGTTCAATATTGAGTTGGCCCACCCTTTGCAGATATAACAGCTTCAACTCTTCTGGAAACACTGTCCACAAGGTTTAGGAGTGTAGAAGCACAGAAGAACATTTGTGAGGTCAGGCACTGATGTTGGGCAAGAAGGCCTGGCCTAGCAGTCTCCGCTCCAATTCATCCCAAAGGTGTTCGGGTTGAGGTCGGGACTCTGTGCAGGCCAGTCAAGTTCCTCCACCCCAAACTCACTCATTCATGTCTTTATGGACCTTGCTTTGTGCACTGGTCCAAATCATTTGGTGGAGGGGGAGTTATGGTGTGGGGTTGTTTTATCAGGGGTTGGGCTTGTGGTTCCAGTGAAGGGAACTCTTAAGGCATCAGCATACCAAGACAATTTGGACAATTTCATGCTCCCAACCTTGTGGGAACAGTTTGGGGATGACCCCCTCCTGTTCCAACATGACTGCGCACCAGTGCACAAAGCAAGGTCCATAAAGACATGGATGAGCGAGTTTGGGGTTGAGGAACTTGACTGGCCTGCACAGAGTCCTGATAGAACACTTTTGGGATGAATTAGAGTGGGAATTGCAAGTTAGGCCTTCTCGTCCAACATCAGTGCCTGACCTCTCAAATGCGCTTCTGGCAGAATGGTCAAACATTCCCATAGACACACTTCTAAACCTTGTGGACAGCCTTCTCAGAAGAGTTAAAGCTGTTATAGCTGCTAAGGATGGACCAACTCAATATTGAATCCTACGGACTAAGACTGAGATGCCACTAAAGTTCATGTGCGTGTAAAGGCAGGCGTCCCAATACTTTTGGTATTATAGTGTACAAGTGAAACACCTACAAGTGTGTATTAATACTCACAGAGAACACAGTACCTACCACACAGTATTTGTCTGCTATCTTTCCCTTTGTGGATTGTTGCGGCCGGGCCTTGTCCTGGAATGGGATCAGAAAGTTCAAATAAAGTGTTCACAAACAAGTCTCTATGTACAGCATGAATATTTATCATTTTCCACTACAGTGTGCTCCGTCACCAGCCACACCACCCCCTAACCCTAAAATATTGACTTATAATAATAACTAGGTTATGGTCTGCCTTTCCCTTTAAACCACTTTCGGACCGCCCCATAGCAGATATACTGCTGCAGGGCGACCCTCTTGCACAGAATCACGTATATATATGTGATTCTGCACTTCCGCCTGCAGGGGGCTCACGGGTGCCGTCGGCGGGCAGCTTCTACTGTGATTACTTACAGCAGCACCTTTGATCAATAGTGCTAAGATGAAACAAAACACTATCATTGTGCAGTATTTAAAAAAAAAAAAAACACACAAAAAAAAATGTACTCACAAACACGTTTGCTTTGCATGTATTTTCCTCCCTATTTACCTGGTAAAAAATGGACACGTGATTCCAAAAATGCAATAACTACAAATGCATTGTGCGTTTTTGGTGTGTTACCATTGACTATAATGGAAGGTGCGTTTTTAGGAAACCACACTGAAGATAGAGCAAGAAAGACTTTTCAAAAACTGCCCAAAAATACAGAGCACAGATGTGAACAGTTTCATGTGATTTGAGGGGCTATTCTTCATGCACTTTTGAAGCGCTGAGCCTTTTTTTATGAAGAAAAACATCCAATCCCGGCTAAATTTTGCAAAAACACATCTGAAGTCTTCCAAAAGCATGTGGCAAAATGTGTTATGGTCTGAGGAAACCAAGGTTGAACTTTTTGGCCATAATTCCAAAAGATATGTCTGGTGCAAAAACAACATTGCACATCATCAAAAGAACACCATACCCACTGTGAAGCATGGTGGTGGCAGCATCATGCTTTGGGGCTGTTTTTCTTTAGATGGAACAGGGGCCTTAGTGAAGGTAGAGGCAATTATGAAACTTTCAGGCTTCTGTTAGGAAGCTGAACATACAGAGGAACTTCATCTTTCAGCATAACGACCCAAAGCATACATCCAAATCAACAAAGGGATGGCTTCACCAGAAGAAGATTAAAGTTTTGGAATGGCTCAGCCAGAGCCCAGAGGGGAAACCAATTGAAAATCTGTTGGGTGATCTGAAGAGGGCTGTGCACGGGAGGTGCCCTCTGCAATCTGACAGATTTGGAATGTTTTTGCAAAGAAGAGTGGGCAAATATTGCCAAGTCAAGCATGTGCCATGCTGATAGACTCATACCCAAAAAGACTGAGTGCTGTAATAAAATCAAAAGGTGCTTCAAAGTATTAGTTTAAGCCTAGGTTCACTACTGCCATGCGATGTACTGCAAATTTGATCCGTTTTTTTTTTTTTTTGTCCTGTGTGAGGTGCGAATTAGCCTTTTTTTTTTAGGTAGACATTTGCGAATTTACTGCAATTTTACAGAGATTTTACCGCAAATTTACCGCGATGTTACCGCACATTTCAGGAGGCAGACAGTGAACAATTCGCAGAAATGTACGAGTTTACTGAAAGTTCAGTTGAAGCCTATGAAGATAAAATTCGCACTGCACCATAGGAATTCGCATCGCACCCGCAATCAAAACGCACAGGACCCTTTTTTTTTTTTCTCGCACCAAATTCGCAACGCATAGATGTGAACCAAAGCCATGGAATACTATGCTTTTTACATGACCTGCGAATCTGTGTGTGAGAGAGAGAGAGAGAGAGAGAGAATGAGAATGAGAATCACTCTCGCCTAGTAGTAAGAAGGGTCGCTGGTTCAATTCCCAACTATGACACTACCTGCCTGGAGTTTGCATGTTCTCCCTGTGCCTGCGTGGGTTTCCTCCGGGTATGCTGGTTTCCTCCCACACTCCAAAGACATGCTGGTAGGTTAGTTGGCTTCTGTCTAAATTGGCTCTAGTATATGAATGTGAGTTAGGGACCTTAGATTGTAAGCTCCTTGAGGGTAGGGACTGATGTGAATGTACAATGTATATATAAAGTGCTGCATAAATTGACAGTGCCTTAATCATAGATAGATGAGAGGTATACAATGATATCATACAGGTATACGGTATGAAGCATGCGGTTCCAGTAATTGGATGACATCTCTCAGTATGTGTGTAGTCAGAATTCTGTCTGTGAGATTGTTGTACGTGGTCAGATCTTTCAGTTTTGTTCTGCAGTTAAGAAAATCACACTCTATGCTGCAGGGAGAATTTTAGTCATTGGTACATTCTACCATTCCGCTATCTTTAAAGCTGATCTCTTTTGTCAATGAAGAAATACCTTTTGATACAAACAGGCAAACACACTCCGGGTCATTAATCAGATAATAATCAGATTTTCCTATACATTGTCTGTCTCTGCACTATGTAGCCAGTTCGTATCTTGATGGTGCTGACAAGTAGGCGGAGCTGCCTGATGATACTGATCATTCTCTATGGGCCATAAAGACCCACCTACTTGTCTGCAGCAGACAGCCACATCCGAGCACATAGGCACAGGGAGGGGCAGGAAGGGCAGTCGCCCAGGGCATAGGCCCTCACATGGAGGGGTGGGAGACGTACATGGAGCACTGCACCCCATGTGTGCTCCAGAACAGTTGTGGACAACTAGCAGACCCTGGCCTCCTCTCTACTTTTGGTCTTCTTTGAAAGCTACTGCTGTGACACTGTGCCCCAACACACCCCTACTCCGCCCCCCTTATCCAAACCAGCCAAAGCCGACACAGAAAACACACAGCACATGTACAACTGCGCACCTACCTCCAGCTGCTAGAAAGCAAGAGAATGACCACACATTCCTTCCAGAACCTCTTCCCTGAATGCATAAGGCCCCAAACACCAGTACCATTAGGTACAGCGTCCAGCCTCCAGCGTCCAGCCTAATCAAGACAAACTGCCTCCTGCATCTGTTTTAGTGCAGGGGGGGGGGGGGGGGGCACGGCAGCTACTGGAGCTCTCCATATGCAAAGGGCCATAACGTGTTTTATATAATTCCAATGTCATTTTCAATCTTTTTAAATCTGCAACTTTCATTAAAATAATAACTGAAAATCCTGCCATAACACTAGGTTCACTCCTATGCGTTTGCAGATTTGCAGAAATGCACTACAGTCCTCTTAAAGGGGAAGCTCTGCTTGTCTACCTCCTACCCCCCTCCGCTGCCACATTTTGGCACCTTTCGGGGGATAGGAGGCAGACCTGGTTTTGACAGGTACCCGCTCCCACTTCCTGGTGAGTTCACCGCAACAAACTCAGCTGAAAGTTTGGCCCCCCTCCTCCTTCCCCCACCAACGGGCCATTCACAAAGAGCAGCTCACTTCCACCGGTTTAGCAGGTTTGGGCAGGCTGGTTGTACCCAAGTCAGTCCATCGATCGACTTGGGTACAACCAGCATGTCAGATTTCTAGCAGGTGAATAGCCGCCGGCAATAATCCTGTGTTCTCCCGGCAGAGATGGCTCCACACAATGGCTCCACGGGAAGAATTCCCCCATCAACACTGACTGTGTTGATGGGGGAATCGGGTGACTTTCTTTTCTGCAACTTGTGGTTGCAGGAAAGAAAATTTCATAATCATTGGCCTGCCTTACTGACATTCTCACAAAAAAAAAAACACATTCACCAGCTGTATAAAGAGTGCACCTTGGTATCTATACTGATTGATCTCAAATAAGCCGCTAATTACTCTCCTGACTTCTACATCTATACCTTTATTCTTATCTGAGACCAAGCTGCTTTGTGTTTATAAAAATCTTTTTTATCCTTACAAAATATATGCTGGCCATACACAAGTCATTTTTTTTCTTTTAACTCGCTGGTTAAATGAAAGAAAAGGTGGATGTGGGAATCCCTCCCGCTGAGCCTTTGTATTTTGACAGCGGGGACACCTCTGGCACAGCTGGCTAGAGGCTTAAATGTGCCTTATGCCCCGTACACACGGTCGGACATTGATCGGACATTCCGACAACAAAATCCATGGATTTTTTCCGACGGATGTTGGCTCAAACTTGTCTTGCATACACACGGTCACACAAAGTTGTCGGAAAATCTGATCATTCTAAACGCGGTGACGTAAAACACGTACGTCGGGACTATAAACAGGGCAGTGGCCAATAGCTTTCATCTCTTTATTTATTCTGAGCATGCGTGGCACTTTGTGCGTCGGATTTGTGTACACACGATCGGAAATTCCGACAACGGATTTTGTTGTCGGAAAATTTTATAGCCTGCTCTCAAACTTTCTGTGTCGGAAATTCCGATGGAAAATGTGTGATGGAGCCCACACACGGTCAGAATTTCCAACAACAAGGTCCTATCGCACATTTTCTGTCGGAAAATCTGACCGTGTGTACGGGGCATAACAAGGTGTATGAAGGTGTAAATGTGCTGCTTCTACTCACACAGGTCCTGCCTTCTTCTCTCCCTGAATGAAAAGAGTTTAGGGAGAAAAGAACTGGCCAGAACCTGTATCTGTGTTTGTAGACAAGGCACAGAGCTGTGCTGCGATTAGCTAAAGCCGATCAGCAGGTTCACAGCCAAAATCATTGGCCGGGACCTGCTGAAAATCCTGTGCTGTAGCCAATTAAAGCACAAGTCAGCAGAGGGCACAGCGGGCACGCTCTGTGACCGCTGTGTCCTTAGGACATAGCTGATCACAGATCGCTGTAAAGGGCCAATCACAGTGGCCCTTTACCATGTGATCAGCTGTGTCCAATCTCAACTGATCACATGTAAACAAACTTGCTGGTTTTCGGCAGTCCTTTCCTCATGTGCTGTCACAGCGTGAGGAAAGGACAGCCTGTAACTGGCAATTCTGACAGCAGACATTTACACTGATAATCAGGGTCCTGATTATCAGTGCAGCTCCATTAGTGCCAAACAGTGCCTCTTAGTGCAGCTCAGTCGGAGCCCATCAATGCCACCAATCAGTGCCCATCAGTGCAGCCTCATCAGTGCCTTTCGGTGCTGCCTCATCAGTGCAGCTTATCAGTGCCCATCAGTGCCGCCTCATCCGTGCAGCATCATCAGTGCCCATCAGTGCAGCCCCACCAGTGTAGCCTATCAGTGCCCATCAGTGCTGCCTCATCCGTGCTGCATCATCAGTGCCCATCAGTGCAGCCTCATCAGTGCCCATCGGTGAAGAAGAAAAATTGCTTACTGTAAAATTGTATAACAAACTAAGAAAAAACTTTTTTTTTTCCCACAATTTTCAGTATTTTTTTTGTTTGTTTATCAAAAAATAAAAAACCCAGTGGTGATTAAATAACACCAAAAGAAAGCTCTATCTGTCTAAAAAAAAATTCATATGGGTACAGCATAGCATGACCGTGCAATTGTCATGCAAATTGAGACAGCGCTGAAAGCTGAAAATTGGCCTGGGCAGGAAGGGGGTGAAAGTGCCCTGTAGGCAAGTGGTTAAAGCAGCTGAAAGCCTTGCATTGTATTTACTACAATTTGTCCTGAACTTTGGGACTCTGATTCACCCACCTTCCTTCTCAACCCTCTAATGCTGGTGCCCACCCCCACCCCCATTAGCCTCTCCACCATTACTCAGAAAGTTTGGTTCAAACTTGAACCCTAACCTAGAAACTTCCACTTGAGACTCCTACAGTATCCCACAAAAGTGAGTACACCCCTCACATTTTTGTAAATATTTTATTATATCTTTTCATGTGACAACACTGAAGAAATGACACTTTACTACAATCTAAAGTAGTGAGTGTACAGCTTGTATATCAGTGTAAATTTGCTGTCCCCTCAAAAAAACTCAACACACAGCCATTAATGTCTAAACCACTGGCAACAAAAGTGAGTACACCCCTAAGTGAAAATGTCCACATTGGGCCCAATTAGCCATTTTCCCTTCCTGAATGGGGATCAGGTGTGTTAAATTTGGTGTTATCGCTCTCACTCTCTCATACTGGTCACTGGAAGTTCAACATGGCAACTCATGGCAAAGAATTCTTTGAGGATCTAAAGAGAAGGATTGTTGCTCTACATAAAGATGGCCTAGGCTATAAGAAGATTGCCAAGACCCTGAAACTGAGCTGCAGCATGGTGGCCAAGACCATACAGCGGTTTAACAGGACAGGTTCCATTCAGAACAGACCTCGCTTGAATGCACATGCTCAGCGTCATATCCAGAGGTTGTCTTTGGGAAATAGAGGTATGAGTGCTGCCAGCATTGCTCCAGAGTTTGAAGGGGTGAGGGGTCAGCCTGTCAGTGCTCAGACCATACGCCGCACACTGCACCAAATTGGTCTGCATGGCTGTTGTCCCAGAAGGAAGCCTCTTCTAAAGATGATGCACAAGAAAGCTGCAAACAGTTTGCTGAAGACAAGCAGACTAAGGACATGGATTACTGGAACCAAGTCCTGTGGTTTGATGAGACCAAGATAAATTTATTTGGTTCAGATCATGTCAAGTGTGTGTGGTGGCAACCAGGTGAGGAGTACAAAGACAAGTGTGTCTTGCCTACAGTCAATCATGGTGGTTGGACTGTCATGGTCTGGGGCTGCATGAGTGTTGCCGGCACTGGGGAGCTACAGTTCATTGAGGGAACCATGAATGACAACATGTACTGTGACATACTGAAGCAAAGTGAGACTGGGCCCCAGGGCAGTATTCCAACATAACGACCCCAAACACACCTCCAAGATGACCACTGCCTTGCTAAAGAAGCTGAGGGTAAAGATGATGGACTGGCCAAGCATGTCTCCAGACCTAAACCTCATTGAGCGTCTGTGGGGCATCCTCAAATGGAAGGTGGAGAAGCGCAAGGTCTCTAAATTCAACCAGCTCCGTGATGTCCTCATGGAGGAGTGGAAGAGGACTCCAGTGGCAACCTGTGAAGCTCTAGTGAACTCCATGCCCAAGAGGGTTAAGGCAGTGCTGGAAAATAATGGTGGTCACACAAAATATTGACACTTTGGGCCCAATTTGGGCATTTTCACTTAGAGGTATACTCACTTTTGTTGCCAGCGGTTTATACATTAATGGCTGTGTGTTGAGTTTTTTTGAGGGGACAGCAAATTTACACTGTTATACAAGCTGTACACTCACTACTTTACATTGTAGCAAAGTGTCATTTCTTCAGTGTTGTCACATGAAAAGATAGAATAAAATATTTACAAAAATGTGAGGGGTGTACTCACTTTTGTGAGATACTGTCAGGGCTGGCCCTATCATGGGACCCAGTGGGACCATGGGTACCGAGCGGCACTTTCAGGGGGGCGGCAAACTGACACCCACCAGCCAGCACGTTCCGCCCGCTCCGCAGCCTATCCCACTGTGAGGGAGCCCGGCGCCGCTGCTGTTAGTGGTGACAGGAGTGGGCAGGCAGAACACTCGCTGCCCAGGGGGGAGCAGTCAGCGGGCGAGTAAGCGGTGGGGGAGCAGAGAGATGATGTCATCTGTCACTGCAGTTCCGCCCTCACTGTGCAACCGTGGGCAGCAGAGAAATTGCATCATCTGTCTGCTGCCTGCCTTCACTCTGGGACACAGCAAGTGACAATCTGCAACATGTGGCAGGTGACGTCGTGGCAAGTGACAATCCGCAACGTGTGGCAGGTGACATGGCAAGTGACAATCCGCAACATGTGGCAGGTGACGTGGCTAGTGACAATCTGCAACGTGTGGCAGGTGACGTGACAAGTGACAATCCGCAACTTGTGGCAGGTGACAATGCACAACGTGTGGCATGTGACAATCCATAATGTGTGGCAGGTGACGTGGCAAGTGACAATCCGCAATGTATGGCAGGTGACGTGGCAAGTGACAATCCGCAACATGTGGTAAGTGACAATCTGCAACGTGTGGCAAGTGACAATCTACAACGGTTGGCAAGTGACAGTCCACAAAGTGTGGCAAGTGACAATCCACAACGTGTGGCAGGTTACGTGGCAAGTGACAATCCGCAAAGTGTGGCAGGTGACGTGGCATGTGACAATTCACAACATGTGGCAGGTGACAACTCGCATCTGGTGGTGGAGTCCAAATCAAAACTGTAAGTACAAAGACACATCACAAATTGTATGAGACATGAGAGCCTGAGAGGGACTTGCCTTGCCCAGCCCTGATTAACCACTGAGGACCAGAAGGATTTGCCCCCTTCCTGACCAGGCCATTTTTTGCGATACGGCACTGCGTCGCTTTAACTGACAATTGCGCGGTTGTGCGACGCTGTACACAAATAAAATTGACGTCCTTTCTTTCCCACAAATAGAGCTTTTTTGGGGGGTATTTTACCACCGACAATTTTGAGAAAAAAACAATATTTTTTACTTTTTGCTATAATATATATCCAAAACACAAATAAAAAAAAAATTCTTCATCAGTTTGGGCCAATATGTATTATTCTACATATTTTTGGTAAAAAAACACAAATAGCATACATTGATTAGTTTGCGCAAAAGTTATAGCGTCTACAAAATAGGGGATAGATTTATGGCATTTTTATTATATTTTTTTTTTTACTAGTAATGGCGGCGATCTGCGATTTTTAGCGGGACTGCGACATTGCGGTGGACAGATCGGCCACTTTTGACACTTTTTTGGGACCACTGACATTTACACAGCGACCAGTGCTATTAAAATGCACTGATTATTGTGTAAATGTCACTGGCAGGGAAGGGGTTAAATATGTTCCCTGTGAGGTGTTTCTAACTGTGAGGGGATGGGACTGACTGGAGGAGGAGAGAGATCGCTGTTCCTAATCACTAGGAACAGCAGATCTGTCTCTGCTCCCCTGTCAGAATGGGGATCTGTCATTGACAGATCCCCGTTCTGGCTCTCTGTGGAGCGATTGCGGGTGGCCGGCAGACTTCGGGGCTGCCAGCCATGCACAGGTCCCTTTATACATGTATAGAGCCCTGACAGGTCCTTTTATACTCCTATATATATATGTATAGAGCCCTGACAGGTCCTTTTATACTACTATATTCATGTATAGAGCCATAACAGGTCCTCTTTATACTTCTATATACATGTATAGAGCCATGACAGGTCCTCTTTATACTTCTATATACATGTATAGAGCCATGACAGGTCCTCTTTATACTTCTATATACATGTATAGAGCCATGACAGGTCCTCTTTATACTCTTATATACATGTATAGAGCCATGACAGGTCCTCTTTATACTCTTATATACATGTATAGAGCCATGACAGGTCCTCTTTATACTTCTATATACATGTATAGAGCCATGACAGGCCCTCATTATACTTCTATATACATGTATAGAGCCATGACTGGTCCTCTTTATACTTCTATATACATGTAGACAGCCATGACAGGTCCTCTTTATACTTCTATATACATGTATAGAGCCATGACAGGTCCTCTTTATACTCTTATATACATGTATAGAGCCATGACAGGCCCTCATTATACTTCTATATACATGTATAGAGCCATGACTGGTCCTCTTTATACTTCTATATACATGTAGACAGCCATGACAGGTCCTCTTCATACTTCTATATACATGTATAGAGCCATGACAGGTCCTCTTTATACTTCTATATACATGTATAGAGCCATGACAGGTCCTCTTTATACTTCTATATACATGTATAGAGCCATGACAGGTCCTCTTTATACTCTTATATACATGTATAGAGCCATGACAGGTCCTCTTTATACTCCTATATACATGTATAGAGCCATGACAGGCCCTCATTATACTTCTATATACATGTATAGAGCCATGACAGGTCCTCTTTATACTCCTATATACATGTAGACAGCCATGACAGGTCCTCTTTATACTTCTATATACATGTATAGAGCCATGACAGGTCCTCTTTATACTTCTATATACATGTATAGAGCCATGACAGGTCCTCTTTATACTTCTATATACATGTATAGAGCCATGACAGGTCCTCTTTATACTTCTATATACATGTATAGAGCCATGACAGGTCCTCTTTATACTCTTATATACATGTATAGAGCCATGACAGGTCCTCTTTATACTCCTATATACATGTATAGAGCCATGACAGGCCCTCATTATACTTCTATATACATGTATAGAGCCATGACTGGTCCTCTTTATACTTCTATATACATGTAGACAGCCATGACAGGTCCTCTTCATACTTCTATATACATGTATAGAGCCATGACAGGTCCTCTTTATACTTCTATATACATGTATAGAGCCATGACAGGTCCTCTTTATACTTCTATATACATGTATAGAGCCATGACAGGTCCTCTTTATACTTCTATATACATGTATAGAGCCATGACAGGTCCTCTTTATACTTCTATATACATGTATAGAATCATGACAGGTCCTCTTTATACTTCTATATACATGTATAGAGCCATGACAGGTCCTCTTTATACTCTTATATACATGTATAGAGCCATGACTGGTCCTCTTTATACTTCTATATACATGTAGACAGCCATGACAGGTCCTCTTTATACTTCTATATACATGTATAGAGCCATGACTGGTCCTCTTTATACTTCTATATACATGTAGACAGCCATGACAGGTCCTCTTTATACTTCTATATACATGTATAGAGCCATGACAGGTCCTCTTTATACTTCTATATACATGTATAGAGCCATGACAGGTCCTCTTTATACTTCTATATACATGTATAGAGCCATGACAGGTCCTCTTTATACTTCTATATATATGTATAGAGCCATGATAGGTCCTCTTTATACTCTTATATACATGTATAGAGCCATGACTGGTCCTCTTTATACTTCTATATACATGTAGACAGCCATGACCGGTCCTCTTTATACTTCTATATACATGTATAGAGCCATGACAGGTCCTCTTTATACTTCTATATACATGTATAGAGCCATGACAGGTCCTCTTTATACTTCTATATATATGTATAGAGCCATGATAGGTCCTCTTTATACTCTTATATACATGTATAGAGCCATGACAGGTCCTCTTTATACTTCTATATACATGTAGACAGCCATGACAGGTCCTCTTTATACTTCTATATACATGTATAGAGCCATGACAGGTCCTCTTTATACTTCTATATACATGTATAGAATCATGACAGGTCCTCTTTATACTTCTATATACATGTATAGAGCCATGACAGGTCCTCTTTATACTCTTATATACATGTATAGAGCCATGACTGGTCCTCTTTATACTTCTATATACATGTAGACAGCCATGACAGGTCCTCTTTATACTTCTATATACATGTATAGAGCCATGACTGGTCCTCTTTATACTTCTATATACATGTAGACAGCCATGACAGGTCCTCTTTATACTTCTATATACATGTAGACAGCCATGACAGGTCCTCTTTATACTTCTATATACATGTATAGAGCCATGACAGGTCCTCTTTATACTTCTATATACATGTAGACTGCCATGACAGGTCCTCTTTAGTTATCATGATATAAAATAATGAATGTGGGGGATTTTGGTGGGCGTGATTTATTTTCTGGGAGGAGGGGCAGCATTTCATTCCTGGTCCCAGGCAGCACAATGTCTTGGGCTGGCCCTGGATACTGTATATCAAGAAAGTCAACCAGCACTGGTTTAGCTGGTTAGGTCTCAGGTGAAGTGGAGGAGGCCTAAACAAATCGGACTCCTTCTTATCTTATTGTCTATGGACAAGGTGTCTAGTTAGAAATCCAACTTATTATTATAGGTTACAGCTTGTCAGTGCTTGCATATGGCCTAAAGTCTATTGCCTTCAGCATAACATGTCTACAAACTATTAGCCCCACGTTGACTTTCAGGTCTCTTTCATGCTTGCGGTAATGTTTACTGCTCTCTGAAAAGCGATCCACAGTGGATCGCTTTTCAGATTACAGCATAGCAGGGGCTGACAGGCATTCAGGAGGCACTACTGCCACCTCCTTAGGCCTGGTTTTATTTTCACTTCTATTTTTTCATTTTATTTTACATTGCAAGACCTCGCTGCAACTGTGAGCTGATAGTTTGGCACCTGGTTGGAGTGCCGCCTCTATAAATTCAGTGGACAGGCAGTGCAGCACCATCATCAGTGCAGCAAGTCTCTAGTACCTGGCAAAGACCTGTGGCACATCTGCACATGCAGGGTGGCATTTCGGCACATATGCGGACACAGCACACGGGGTTCTGGCAGCTATCCATTTGGAGGTGCGGTTGGTTTGCACATGTGCGGTAATGCCTGGCGTGAGTACAGGTGTGCAGCGGGTCTCTACTAGGTCCTGGAGCCCTGCAGTGCCACACACGCATGCATGCATGAACTTTTTCTGTACGCTTGTGCCCTGCATTAACAACTTGCCCACTGGGCACTTTCACCCCCTTCCTGCCCGGGCGAATTTTCAGCTTTCAGCGCCGTCACACTTTGAATGACAATTGCACGGTCATGCTACACTGTACTCAAATGAAATGTTTATCTTTTTTTTTTTTTTTACACAAATAGAGCTTTCTTTTGGTGGTATTTAATCCCCACTGGGTTTTTCAATTCTTTGTTAAATAAACGAAAAAAGACCGAAACTTTTGAAAAAAACAAAACAAAACTTCTTTATAGTTTGTCATAAAATTTTGCAAACAGGTAATTTTTCTCCTTCACTGATCTGCGCTGATGAGGCTGCACTGATGGGCACTGATAGGGTGGCACTGATGGGCTTTTATAGGCACTGACAAGCATTGATGAGGTGGCACTGATGGGCTTTTATAGGCACTGATGGGCACTGATGAGGCGGCACTGATGAGGCGGCACTGATGGGCTTTTATAGGGACTGATGGGCGCTGATGTGGTGGCACTGATGGGCTTTTATAGGCACTGACGGGCACTGATGAGGCAGCACTGATGGGCTTTTATAGGCACTGATGGGCACTGATGAGGCAGCACTGATGGGCTTTTATAGGCACTGACTGGCACTGATGAGGCGGCACTGATGGGCTTTTATAGGCACTGATGGGCACTGATGAGGCGGCACTGATGGGCACTGATGAGGCGGCACTGATGGGCACTGATGAGGCGGCACTGATGGCCTTTTATAGGCACTGATGGGCACTGATGAGGCGGCACTGATGGGCTTTGATAGGCACTGATAGGCGGCACTGATGGGCACTGGTAGGCGGCACTGATAGGTGACACTGATGAGGAGGCACTGGTGGGCACTGACTGGCAGCACTGGTGGGCACTGTTGGGATTGCACTGATTATCAGTGTACATGTCCTTTTTACAGATGCCATTTATCATCTCTCTTCTCCCTTTCTCAAGCTCTCAGCTAACCGGCTTCTGTTTACATCCTAATCAGCTGTGTAAAGAGCCACTGATTGGCTCTTTACCTCAATCTGTGATCAGCAGTGTCCGGAGAACACTGCAATCACAGGGAGCGTCACCCTCTGCGGCGTCCCAGAAACGGTCCGCCACGCTGTAGCCATTATCCGGCTATAGCGCGGTCGGCAAGTGGTCAAAGTGTGGAGAATCGGAAGGAGGCAGCAGAGCATGCGGTTGCATTTGATGCTCGTTGGGGTTTTCTGGAAAATCTTGCACTGCGCTAGGTTTGCAATCAGATCCAGTGAACAATGGTGGAAAGGATAAGGCCCCAAAATGGAACCAGTGTGTGGTCAGCAGAGGCGCCCATTCAATAATAAGTGGATTCTTCAAGAAGGTCAGTGTAAACTAATAATAAAATAATTTTAAAACACCATCAACGCATATTGTCACTCTTTAGTGGCCACTGCGTCAAGAAAAGGTGTATAGTACACTGGAAAAAAACAAAAAAACAAAAAAAACATAAACATATGACAAAAATATTTTCAATGTGAATCCAAAGGGTGAAAGATATATAAAATGAAGTGTATGTAGATATGTGTGACTATACGAGAAGAATGTACAACACAATATTATCAGACTGCTGATATGTTTTGAGCCATATTCTGTGTTCAGAGGGAAACTTTTTTGTGTATGTATGTATGTGTGTGTGTATATATACAGTATTTGTACGTGTACATACAGTGTCTTGAAAAAGTATTCACACACCCATGAAATTTTCCACATTTTGTCATGTTAACCAAAAACAAAAATGTATTTTATTGGGATTTTATGTGATAGACCAACACAAAGTGGCACATAATTGTGAAGTGGAAGGAAAATGATAAATGGCTTTCAAATTTTTTTACAAATAAATATCTGAAAAGTGTGGGGGGCATTTGTATTCAGCCCCCTTTACTCTGATACACTTAACTATAATTTAGTGGAACCTATTTTGGCGGCACAGTGGTGTAGTGGGTAGCACTCTCACCTAGCAGTAAAAGGCGTCGCTGCTTCATATCCCAACCACGACACTACCTGCCTGGACTTTGCATGTCCTCCCTGTGCCTGCGTGGGTTTCCTCCGGGTACTCCAGTTTCCTCCCACACTCCAAAGTCATGCTGGTAGGTTAATTGGCTTCTGTCCAAAATTGTCCCCAGTATATGAATGTGAGTTGTAGACTTTGGATTGTGGGCTACTTGAGGGTAGCCACCGATGTGAGTGTGCGATGTATGTGTGGAGCGCTGCGTAAATTGACGGCGCTATATGGGTAGTACCTTAAATATATAATAGAGAAGTATCTTAATGAGACACAATGTACAGGGATAGGGACAATTGTAGACACGCACCCACACTCACTCAGGATGGACTACTGGTTTCTTTATTCAACTTTACTAACTATGTAACAATTGCTCTCAGAAATCACCATAAAATGAGTCCATCTGTGTGTAATTTAATCTCAGTATAAATGCAGCTGTTCTGTGAAGCCCTCAGAGGTTTGTTAGAGAACCTTAGTGAACAAACAACATCACAAAGGCCAAGGAACACACCAGACAGGTCCAGGATAAAGTTGAGAAGTTTAAAGCAGGGTTAGGTTATAAAAAAATATCCCAAGCTTTGAACATCTCACAGAGCACTGTTCAATCCATCATCAGAAAATGGAAAGAGTATGGTACAACTGCAAACCTACCAAGACATGGCCGTCCACCTAAACTGACAGGCCGGGCAAGGAGAGGATTCATCAGAGAAGCAGCCAAGAGGCCCATGGTAACTCTGGAGGAGCTGCAGAGATCCACAGCTCAGGTGGGAGAATCTGTCCACAGGACAACTATTAGTTGTGCACTCCACAAATCTGGCCTTTATGGAAGAGTGGCAAGAAGAAAGCCATTGTTGAAAGAAAGCCATAAGAAGTCCCATTTGCAGTTTGCAAGAAGCCATGTGGGGGACACGGCAAACATGTGGAAGAAGGTGCTCTGGTCAGATGAGATCAAAACTGAACTTTTTGGCCTAAAAGCAAAGCGCTATGTGTGGCAGAAAACTAACACTGCACATCACCCTAAACACACCATCCCCACCGTGAAACATGGTGATGGAAGCATCATGTTGGGATGCTTTTCTTCAGCAGGGACAGGGAAGCTGGTCAGAGTTGATGGGAAGATGGATGGAGCCAAATACAGGGCAATCTTAGAAGAAAACCTGTTAGTCTGCAAAAGACTTGAGACTGGGGCGGAGATTTACCTTCCAGCCAGACAACGACCCTAAACATACAGCCAGAGCTACAATGGAATGGTTTAGATCAAAGCATATTCGTGTGTTAGAATGGCCCAGTCAAAGTCCAGACCTAAATCCAATTGAGAATCTGTGGGAAGACTTGAAAATTACTGTTCACAGACGCTCTCCATC
Organism: Lithobates clamitans; assembly: GCA_037952925.1. Classification (NCBI taxonomy): domain Eukaryota; kingdom Metazoa; phylum Chordata; class Amphibia; order Anura; family Ranidae; genus Lithobates; species Lithobates clamitans. Next base: position 700,233 of record JBBGZY010000938.1, on the reverse strand, counting down.
CAATCTGACAGAGCTTGAGATATTTTGCAAAGAAGAATTGGCAAAAATGTCACTCTCTAGATGTGCAAAGCAGGTAGAGACATCCCCAAAAAGAATACAAGAAAAACACACAAGCAGCGCCAATCTAAGTGCAGCAGTAGTGTAACATATTTAATTTAGTAGTAATGTACATGCTCCGAACACGTGCACGTCACAGCTTCCTCCTACTGAGACCAGGGACTTCCTGAATGACGGCTTCCTCCTGCTCCCTGTACGCTCTAGCCCGGGACACTGGAAACCACTGGTGCCACCGAGCAAGACATCACAGCGCTGTCTAGATGACCGCTTTGGATCCCTGATGTCCATCTGACATTTACCAAGATGTGCTTTTATCCTGTTTCGAGTGAGTGCATCACTACTAGATTAAATATGTTACAATACTGCTGCACTTAGATTGGCGCTGCTTGTCTGTTTTTCTTGTATTCTTCCCAGAGGTTCTTCTACTCTCCAGTGTGCTGCCTTCCCTGTGCCAGCTATACTCCCTGTAGTAATCACCCAGGCCATGGACTTCCTGTCAAAACCCATCATTCCCAACATCATTTTATGCATATATTGATTCTCTGCTGCTCATTGGTCAGAACTTGAACTATATATTCAGAATCCTGACATCATAATCATTCCTGTTACATTTTTATGTATTTTATCCAGTGTACTGTACATCTTTCCCTGAAGAAGTGGCCACTAAAGAGCCACGAAACGCATTAATGGTGTTTTAAACTGTTTTTATGATCAATAAATATCAGCCTTCTTGAAGAAATCACTTGGAAATACCTTTTTATTGAATGGTCGCCTCTGCTGACCACACACTGGTTGCATTTTGGGGCCTTATAGTTTCTACCATCATTCTTACATAGTTACATAGTTACATAGTAGGTGAGGTTGAAAAAAGACACAAGTCCATCAAGTCCAACCTATGTGTGTGATTATATGTCAGTATTACATTGTATATCCCTGTATGTTGCGGTTGTTCAGGTGCTTATCTAATAGTTTTTTTAAACTATCGATGCTCTCCTCTGAGACCACCACCTGTGGAAGGGAATTCCACATCCTTGCCGCTCTTACAGTAAAGAACCCTCTACGTAGTTTAAGGTTAAACCTCTTTTCTTCTAATTTTAGTGAGTGGCCACGAGTCTTGTTAAACTCCATTCCGCAAAAAAGTTTTATCCCTATTGTGGGGTCACCAGTATGGGATTTATAAATTGAAGTCATATCTCCTCTCAAGTGTCTCTTCTCCAGAGAGAATAAGTTCAGTGCTCACAACCTTTCCTCATAACTAATATCCTCCAGACCCTTTATTAGCTTTGTTGCCCTTCTTTGTACTCGCTGCATTTCCAGTACATCCTTCCTGAGGACTGGTGCCCAGAACTGGACAGCATATTCTAGGTGCGGCCGGACCAGAGTCTTGTAGAGTAGGAGAATTATGGTTTTATCTCTGGAGTTGATCCCTTTTTTAATACATGCCAATATTCTGTTTGCTTTGTTAGCAGCAGCTTGGCATTGCATGCCATTGCTGAGCCTATCATCTACTAGGACCCCCAGGTTCTTTTCCATCCTAGATTCCCTCTATTTGGCCTAGGTCAAAAAGCAGGACAGGACAAAAGATACTTAACCTTTTTGTTTGTAATGGAATAACACCCTATTCTCTAACAGGGAGGAGGGAGAAATGAGAAAAGCAAAATTTGTTTTAAAGTGTTTTTAAACCCAGAAGCCTGCATTCACTATATCTGGTCTCCCACAGTACACAGAACATGGAAATTCAATTGTGTTAGTAAATATAAACTGATAAATACCTTTTCTCATCAGCAGTATATAGCAGCCTTGTGACTTCTATCAGTGTCTGGTTAAAGCTTGTAGTTTAGGAGTTTTCATTCTACTCTGGCTGTCCTATGAGGATGCATGACCTCTGACTCTCTGTCTGGAGAGTGCTGATTGGCCCTGTGCTGATCACATGCACCCTCCCAAGAAAAAAAGGAACTCTCTAGCAATACACACCAAACTGAGCATTTGCAGTTTGTCCCCCAGCCTCTGTACTATCCAGAGATGGATTGGGGACAGTAGAACAAGGGGAGAATCAGAGAAGACAGGATCAAACAATCTTTTTACACCATGCAGAGTATACCAAGCATGCTTTACTGCATATACAGACTGATTTTACTGTTGTGGATTTAGTAACACTTTAAGTTAACAAAGCCCCCTCAAGAAACAAAGTGGTATATTGTATTTATATCTAACGTGTAACTTATATCTTTAACAGCTTGCCAACCAGTGCACGACGATATAAGTCGGCACAATAGCACGGCTGCGCAAATGGGCGTACAGGCACGTCCCCTTTAAGACATGGCATTGTGGGCGCGCATGCCCGCCGCGTGCTCTGTGACCGTGCCCGCGGGACTCGGTGTCCGCCAGTGTCCCGTGATCGTGTCGCGGAGCGGCAGAACGGGGAGATGCCCATGTAAAGAAGGCATTTCCCCGTTCTGCCTAATAACATGACAGAGATCACTGCTCCCTGTCATCAGGAGCAGTGATCGCTGTCATGTCCTAGGTAGCCCCTCCCCACCACAGTTAGAATCACTCCCTAGGACACACTTAACCCCTTCATCGCCCCCTAATGTATAACCCCTTCCCTGCCAGTGTAATTTATACAGTAATCAGTGCATTTTTATAGCACTGATCGCTGTATAAATGACAATGGCCCCAAAATCGTGTCAAAAGTATCTGATGTGTCCGCCATAATGTCGCTGTTGTGATAAAAATCGCAGATCGCCGCCATTGCTACTTAAAAATAAAATAATAAAATGCCATAAATCTATCCCCTATTTTGTAGATGCTATAACTTTTGCGCAAACCAATCAATATACGCTTATTGCGATTTTTTTTAACAAAAATATGTAGAAGAATACATATTGGCCTAAACTGAGGAAAAAAATTGTTTTTTTTATATATATTTTTTGGGGATATTTATTATAGCAAAAAGTAAAAAATATTGCTTTTTTTTCAAATGTTGTTCTTTTTTTGTTTATAGCACAAAAAATAAAAATTGCACAGGTGATCAAATACCACCAAAAGAAAGCTCTATTTGTGGGAAAAAAAGGACGTCAATTTTGTTTGGGTGCAACATCGCACGACCGCGCAATTGTCAGTTAAAGCGACGCAGTGCCGTATCGCAAAAAGTGCTCTGGTCAGGAAGGGGGTAAATTCTTCCGGGGCTGAAGTGGTTAAGCTGAATATTAGACTTATATGCAATATTCCACTATAATTTTCCTGAATAAAAAAAGTTTGTATACAAAAAAAACAAAACAAAAACCAAAATGGCTGCCTTTAATATACAATATATAAAATATCTATACAGGCAAATGCTCAGGCCCCCAAATACGCTCACGATTTTGCCTCCGGATACAAAATGGCTGCTTTTACTACACATACAACTGAGGTTAAATGAATGGCTGATTTAGGTTGCTTTTTTTATTCATGAAGAAAGAGTTATATTTAAAGAGGAACTTCATTCTTGCACTTGGACAGATGTGCCGCAGATCTCTGCCTGATTTTTGGGATACACAGGGCACATCTGAGCATGTGATTTCTGGTATCCGGCACTTACCATAATAGATAATCATGCCGAGTGGGCACATGCCCGTGAATCACCCACACATGTGCAAACCTAGCAGAGAGCAACATCATGTCTGTGCGTGTGTGCCCAGGGTGCCAGGGGGTGCATGTGCCCATCAGTAAAATTGTCTCCTGGGATGTGTGATGTGGACATCCCAGGAGGCAGTGGGCAATGGCGACCCTAGGGGGGGGCCAGAGGGGGCCCTGACCCCCCCAACATTATGCTGGGCCCCACCATGTGCACCCCCAAAAAAAAATTTTTTTTTTTTAATTAATTAATTTATTTTTTTTACAAAAAGGCAATTTCTTTTTGTTTGTATTTATATCGGATGTGCCGCATCTTACTCGGGCCACCGCTGGGGTAACACAGTCTCTATTGAGAGGGAGAACGTCCCCAGTCAGCTCCTGCGGGTGATTCCTCCCCCCTCCCTCTGCTCGCTGACACTGCATAATGCGAGCGCTCACACAACCACGGCCGCCCAATCTGCTCCTTCCCCTGCATCCTCATTGGCAGGGAGAAGAGCGAGTTGCAGAAAGGACTCCACCAGGACTCTCAGTTACTGAAAAAACAGACTGATTTCTCCCGTCCTTAGGACAGGAGAACCAGCCTGTAAATTCCAAGAGATGCCAGACATGCGCTGTCAATAGCAGGGGCAGGACAGCAAGAGGAGGCTGGGAAACCCCACAGTGGCAGAACACCGGGGCCCGGTGGCAAGACAACCTTTGCAACCCTGATAGTTTTCCTACTGCTTTGGACCCTTATATTTTCTTGGTATGCTGGTGACATATATCTCTTGTTCTCTGTCACCCTGGGGGTGCCCAATACAGTAGGAAGGGAGCTCACTGCAGAACATGTGAAAGGGCCGTTGTGGGATCGTAGTAAAGGGGTAAAGGGCCCCAGGATATCTATCTATATATATTTTTTTTATATATATATATATATATATATATATTTTTTTTTTTTTTGCATTTTATATTGCCCCCCTATTTTTGTCCCTGTCCCCCATGTGCCCCCCCTAAATATCAAAGCTGGAGACGCCACTGGCAGTGGGGGGTCTCTATGTCATTCTCGTATAGGCCTAAAAAGGGGAGACATTCTCCAATTGTGATGGGGGGGGGAGAAGCAAAAAAAGTTATTTTAATGGGTGAAGGTTTGCTTTAAAACAGCCTTCTTTATTATGTAAAAGCAAGGGGATACCCCCAATGCTGCCCGAGGAGACAAATGGCTGCCTTTCCAATACTTGACATTTTCCAGCCTTCGTTTTCTTTCCTTCACCGGTAGATTAGGAGAACTGGGCCAGGCAATCCCTATCACTCATGTTCTGGATTCTAATCTTTCAGCAGCTCAATTCTGGGACATTACACAGTCTTGGGTAAATATTAGCAGCTGCATCTGACACAGTAAACAGAGATGAATCCAGTTCCTGGCAGGTGGTTTTGCTTGAGTCGGGACTGACCAGGAGAACATTACTGTGCAGAGCATTCCTAAATCCGCCATACACGGCTAGAGATTATTGCACAAAACAAGCGTTTTGGTGCTCTCATGCAACAATCGCTACCTGTGAGAAGCACACACCTCTATACTAGACTGTGGGAGATCGGTGGGCCTAGCAATTAGGTAGATTCTCTTTTCAGTCTGAAAAATTGGAGGTGAAGAGAGGGAACTTGGTGCCCCTAGTAATGACCTTATAAGCAGCACTGGGAAGATCTGGTGAAGTGGACCCCCTACTTCCCCAATAACACTGATAACAATATTTAATTTTAAAAGCAATAAACTTTGTTATAGTGACTTCTGTCTTACTTTTAGATCCTATGCATCCTATGCATTAAGGTGAAGAAACACCTAGCACCCTCCGGCCCCCCGAGCCCCCATTTTATTTACCTGAGCCCAGAATCTCTGTGGGCGCGATCCCTCATCGTTCTCTCCATGGCTGATCGGCTCCTCATTGGATAGATTGATAGCAGCACAGCCATTGGCTCCCGCTGCTGTCAATCAAATCCAGTGATGCGACCGCTGGGGGGTGGGGCCGAGTCATACAAACGGCGGCTATGCACGCTGAGTGCATAACACGGGAGCGTGCCTGCAAGGTTAGCCCCTTGGGAGAGCGCTTCCCAGCTTCCCAGAGGGGGTTAGCTCTTGCGGGGAGGAGCCGAGACAGCCGCCGTGGGGACCCCAGGAGAGGATGTTCAGGGCCACTATGTGCAAAACGAACTGCACAGTGGAGGCAAGTATGACAAGTTTGTTATTTAAAAAAAAATAAAAACTGAACCTTTAGTATCCCTTTAACTCTTGTTTCTCCAAATTGGATAGGTTCCTACGGTATCTGCTATGTGGGTCCAGTACTGTTTGCTGGGGAAAGAAATAAAAAGAGAGAGGGGTGCACCGGCCATGTGCATTATCTTTTGTAAAATAGTTATTAAATAAAAATGATAAAAGAAATTACTCACAAGTGGTAGTAGAACAGGGTGCAATGTAAATCAAGCACCGACTAGCAGCAAGCGGTTATAATGATGAGCACAGCAGACTGCTGTACTCTGATGAAGAAGGGACGTGCCCTTCGAAACGTGTTAGCTGGTAGTGATGCATGTATGTTCCTCTAAGATCTCTGGAAGGTTCTGCTCATCATTATAACCGCTTGCTGCTAGTCGGTGCTTGATTTACATTGCACCCTGTTCTACTACCGCTTGTGAGTAATTTCTTTTATCATTTTTATTTAATAAATATTTTACAAAAGATAATGCACATGGCCGGTGCGCCCCTCTCTCTTTTTATTTCTTTGTCTGCTAGGATTCCCCATCCTTGGGGGCAGCAAGGCCTGTGTCGTTCTACCATCTGTCTGGTTGCCCACTTGTGTGCAGGAGTCATTTCTTTTTCTGGTATCAACTGTTTGCTGGGGCACTGGCTTTCTTCACTAGGTGTGTCTGTCCTGGTACACTCCACATGTGCAGGACACATGTATCATGCTGCCAATCATGTTGGACATTGAGGGACATCAAAAGTTACACTTTCTGGCTCCCATGTTATGCCTGCCCTCCATTTGTCCCCCGGGGGTCTTTGCTGGTTCCTTTCCTTCAGCTCCAGGGACAGACACACCTTGTCGCCACCTGTTGGTCAATTGGCTTTTGAGAGGCTGGCTCAGTCCATATATACACTGCATTTACATCTATTCCTGAAGAAGCGAGCAGTGACTCGTGAAACGCATTGAGTTTTTTGATGCCTGTGTATTAACCAACAATTTCAAATATATATGTATGTTGCCGCTTGTTATGCTGTGTCTATTACTGCCAAGTGGTTTGGCACCTCTGTTTATGCATTTCATATATGATGAATGTTATACAATTTTAATACATTTCTAAACTATGTTTACTGTGTATACTCTTATTGACCGTTTTTGTGCTCACCTCATTTAAAGTTCCACGGGCGTACTTCTTTTTTGTTGTATTCAATTTAGGGATGGAGGTGTGTCACTGGCAACACCAGACCAATTTCTCTTTAGATTCTAAAATGTAAAAACTATTCTAAAAGTTTTTCATAATGCAGCAACATCAATACACGTAGGACACCCAATGTTAAAGGTGATTTATTCTTCCAAAGCAAAAACACTTTTGCAAACTGGTACTGACTAGTTTTCCAATGTTTCTCTTCTCCCTCAGTTTTTCTCCATCACTTAGCTAATGAGACCCCAAAGCTGATATAGGGAGGCAAGGGAGGGTCAAACAAGGATGATATGCAGGCAACTGACATCCTCCTTATGAATTGATGATGTCATTGTTCGTTAGAAGGTTGGCAGCTAGAAGGTTGAAATGGTGTACAATGAAAACCTGTGGCTTTGTGTAACTAAAAGGCAGGTTTCATCCTCCCTCAGGCTTGTATACAATTTTGGGGTAATTTTTTTGCCTTTTACCAAGGCACCCCTGAAGAATCCTCAGGCAACCCCAAGGCTTATTATCTACCTTAGTAAATAATAAGCTGGACTGGAGCGAGGAAACTGAGGTGCTCCATAGGAAATGCCAGAGCCGCCTCTATTTTTTTGAGGAGACTGAGGTCTTTTAACATCTGCCGGACGATGTTGAAGATGTTTTATGAGTCTGTGGTGGCCAGAGCTCTCCTGTATGCAGTGGCATGCTGGGGCAGCAGGCTTAGGTTGGCCGACACCAACAAACTGATTCATAAGGCCAGTGATATTGTTGGATTGGAGCTGGAGTGTCAGGAGGCACAAGCCGCCTCCGTCCGCCGGGCTCCACGGCGCATGCGCGGAGGACTCACGCTGCGCCGTACACCCGTTCGCGGCCCAATGGTGCGGCGCGCGCGGGTGCACGGCGGTCCCCGTGTGCGCGCCGTGACCGTGCGGGTGCACGGCGGCGCGTCACGGTGACGCGCTCGCCGCAGGGCTACTTCTGACGGCTCCAGCACCCAGTCGGGTTGCTGGTTTGTCGTCAGCTGTACCCTGCTCCTTGTGCCTGTCATTACCCTGTTCTCAGAAAGTTGCCTATACTGACCCCTGCCTGTATTAACGGATTACTCCTTGCCTGCCTGTTACCCGGACCTCTGCCTGTATACGGACTATCCTCTTTGCCTGCCTGATACCCCTGACCACGGCTTGTATAACGGACTATCCTCTTTGCCTGCCTGATACCCCAGACCACTGCCTGTATAACGGACTATCCTCTTGCCTGCTTGATACCCAGACCTCTGCTTGTTATCACGGACTGTTCTTGCCTGCCAGTTACCCCGGATCCTTGCTTGTTCCACGTTTACTCTCCTTGCCTGCCTGAGACCCCTGGTCCTTGCCTGACTAACGGACTTGCCCGAGCTGATACCCTGATCCATTTAACCACTTGTCCTGCAGCTTCTCCAGTGCCCAGCGGCCACACGGACTTCCTTCAGAGATCCAGTCACCACCGGAAGCCCGTGCCTCCGCGTGCCCCCAACTCCCTGTATCACCTCCAGGGGTCGGGTGCGCGTGGTCGTAAGGGCGAGCCACTCTCGGCATCTCGGCCTCGGTGAGTATAGTCTCTGACAGTACAAACCAGCCAGATGTCCGAGGCCGACAGAGCGCGCTCTCCTCTGGAGATCCTATGTCAACAGGTCTCCACTTTGGCCGATTCAGTCCAGAAGTTACAAGAGGGGTACGCTCAGGTTGACAACCGCCTCCAACAGATTGCTGGAATACTTCCCTCCGCCGCTGCAGCTCCGGCACCCGGCAATGAAGGTCCGCTTCCCCAGGCCTCCGCCAGCCCTACGGTCGTCATGGCGCTTCCCGAGCCTAGGGTCCCTACGCCCGAACGGTTTTCAGGGGACCGTAAGAGATTCAGAGCTTTCAAGAACGCATGTTCTCTTTACTTTGCCCTCCAGCCCCGGACATTTGCATCAGAGATCGTCAAGGTGGGGTTCGCTATCTCATTGCTGTCAGAGGAACCTCAGGCTTGGGCCCACGGCTTAATGGAACAAGGAAGTCCCGTGCTAAATTCCATTGACACCTTCTTTGAAGGTATGTCCAAACTTTATGATGACCCCCAACGGAAGGCTACTGCTGAAGCCACTTTACACCACTTGTCCCAGGGAAGGAGGCCCATTGAAGACTACACGGTCGAATTCCGTAAATGGGCGGCCGACACGAACTGGAACGAGCCGGCTCTTCGCTACCAGTATCGTCAAGGCTTGTCTGAACTCCTTAAGGATGAGCTAGCCAGGATGGAGACCCCAGAGACTTTGGAAGACCTCATTCAGGCAGCCACGCAGTTAGACAGGCGCTTGCGAGAACGCCGCTCCGAGCGGTTTCAGGGTCCACGCCCTTCGTGGACGCCATTCAGAGCCCCATCCATGCCGTCTACCTCCTCCATCACACCTCCTGAAGCCGAACCCATGCAGCTAGGTCTGGTCCGGGCCCCGCTAACATCAGAGGAGAGACAACGCAGACGGCAATCCAATTTGTGTCTGTACTGCGGGGGAGCGGGACACTTTCTGCGCGGTTGTCCAATAAGGCCCAGTAAGTCCTTCCAGCCTAAATTGATGAATTACCAGGATAATGATGCTCCAAAGTCTTATGTGATGTTGTCTGTTTCCTTGCAGCTACCGGAAGGGGAGTCTCGCCTACCCGCCATCATTGATTCGGGGGCCTGTAGCTGCTTCATGGATGCAACCTTGGCCCACAGCCTCCGCATTCCCTTGCAAACCAAGACCCAAGGGTTACAGGTGCATCTAGCTGACGGGTCGCTTCCGAGGTCCGGTCCCATTACCCAAGAGACCCAGCCCATCCTAGTAACCACCGACTCCGGGCATCAAGAACTACTACGGCTCGACCTCATCCAGTCTCCTATCTTCCCAGTCATCCTCGGCCTGCCCTGGTTACAAGCTCATGATCCGCAGATCCAATGGAGCACCAAGGAGGTGTCCTTCTCCTCTCCATACTGCTCGGAGCATTGCCTCCCTCTAAACTCGAAGGTTTGTGCTACAATTACTACCCCGTCCGACAAACTGCCGCAGATTCCCTTTGAATATCTGGAGTTCCAGGAGGTCTTTAATAAACAAATGGCTGATCGCCTACCACCTCATCGGCCTTATGACTGTCCGATCGACCTGTTACCAGGATCAGTGATCCCGTTCGGTCGTATATTCCCTCTCTCCGAGACCGAACTGGAGGCGCTCAGACAATACATCGATGAGAACCTGGAAAAAGGGTTTATCCGTCCTTCGTCCTCACCTGCGGGAGCAGGGATATTCTTCGTTGGGAAAAAAGATGGGTCCCTTAGACCTTGTGTGGACTACCGGCAGCTCAACAATATTACTATTAAAAACAGGTACCCACTACCACTCATTCCGGAGTTATTTCAACGATTCCGATCTGCCAAGGTCTTTTCCAAACTTGACCTGCGGGGTGCCTATAACCTTATTAGAATCAGAGCCGGAGATGAATGGAAAACAGCGTTCAGGTCCAGATTTGGGCACTTCGAGTACCTGGTGATGCCATTTGGGCTATGCAATGCTCCAGCAACTTTCCAACACTTAGTTAATGACATCTTCCGAGAATACCTGGATGACTTCCTTGTTGTCTACCTAGATGACATACTCATTTTTTCTCCCACGATGGAACTACACAAGAAGCATGTCAAAAGAGTCCTCGCTATATTAAGACAACACAAGCTTTATCTGAAAGTGGAGAAGTGTGAATTCGAGAGGTCAGTGGTCCAATTTCTGGGGTTTATCATATCGGCCGGCGGGATCGCAATGGATCCCCAAAAGATACAAGCTATCCAGGATTGGCCAGCTCCATCTGATAAAAAAGGGGTCCAACGATTCATAGGATTTGCTAATTTTTATCGGAAGTTCATTATCGGATTCTCGACCATTGTAGCACCTATCACCCAGCTAACTCGTCAACACAACCCTTTCCGGTGGAGTGAGGCCGCACAAGAAGCCTTTCTAAAATTAAAGGATCTGTTTAGTTCGGCTCCAATTCTTCGCCACCCCGATCCTTCTCAGCCATATGTTTTGGAGGTGGATGCCTCGGAAATTGCCACAGGAGCCATTCTCTCTCAGAGACAGGGGCCCAAAGCCATCCTTCACTCCGTTGCTTTCGCTTCTCGGAAACTTAGCCCGCCAGAGTTAAACTACGACGTGGGTGACAGAGAGCTGCTGGCCATAAAGTTTGCCTTAGAAGAATGGAGGTATCTGCTCGAGGGTGCATTACATCCGGTGATGATCTTTACAGATCATAAAAACCTCGAATATCTACGGACGGCAAAACGACTAAGACCTAGACAAGCCCGCTGGGCTCTCTTTTTCTCTCGCTTCAACTTCCACATATCCTATAGACCTGGCTCAAAGAACGGAAAGGCAGACGCACTCTCACGGATGTTCTCAGCAGAGTCCCAAGCTTCAGAACCTGGAACAATCCTCTCGTCCCAAAACTTCCTTGGGATAACACAAGTGGATCTGATGTCATCCATTAAAACAGCGTCTAACGCTTGCATGGAACCAGAGGTGCTATCCTTAAATAGAAACGGTAATTTCTTTTGGATCCGGGGAAAGATCTTTGTGCCACAGGAGACACGGGCGCTAACTCTCAAGATGTGTCATGACCATAAGCTCGCAGGGCATTTTGGAATAAGGAAAACGTCCGAACTAGTCTCTCGTTCCTTTTGGTGGCCTGGGTGGAGACGGGATTGCAAGGAATACGTGGCATCCTGCCCTTTGTGTCAGAGAAACAAGGGTCGAAACGCCAAGTCTTGGGGCTTACTAAGGCCTCTACCTATTCCCGAACGACCATGGTCCGACGTCTCTATGGATTTTATAGTGGACCTGCCAGCCTCGGGGGGTTTTACCACTATTTTTGTCGTGGTTGACCGTCTCTCCAAGATGGCCCATTTTTTGCCCATGAAGGGCACCCCCTCGGCCTTAGAGACTGCCAATATTTTTTTGAAGGAGATCATCAGACTCCATGGAGTACCAAAGAACATCGTATCGGACAGGGGTGTACAATTTACGTCCAAATTTTGGAGGGAGCTCTGCAAAGCCTTGAATATCCAAGTCTGCCTCTCATCAGCCTATCACCCCCAGAGTAACGGCCAAACGGAAAGGACGAACCAGACTCTAGAGCAATACCTACGGTGTTTTTGCTCGGGATCTCAAGATGATTGGGCAAGTCTTCTCCCTTACGCAGAGTTCGCGTATAACAATTCTGTTCACGCTGCTACTAACCAAACGCCCTTCTGGGCGAATTGTGGTTTCCATCCCACCTTTCTGACCAACGATGTTCCTGAGATAGCAGTCCCTGCAGTGCAGGACAGAATAGCCTCTTTACAAACAAATTTCCAAAGGATTCAAGATATGTTACAAAGGGCTCAAATGGATTACAAGGAACAGTATGATCGGGGCAGGAGAGAAAATCCTACCTTTAAACTAGGAGATGAGGTCTGGCTATCCACTACCAATCTTAAATTATCTGTGCCTTCGCGGAAATTGGGACCAAAGTTCATAGGTCCTTTCCCCATCAAAAGAATTATCAACCCTGTGGCTATGGAGCTAGCACTACCAAAGACGTACAAGATCCATCCTGTTTTCCACGTGTCGTTACTGAAACCCGTAGTGGACAGCACTTTCCCGGAAAGAGGGGAGCCTCCCCCGCCACCAGTTAGGGTGGATGGGGAGAATGAGTTTGAGGTGGAGTCCATCCTTAACTGTAGGAAGAAGGGCAGACAACTGCAGTATCTGATCCAGTGGAAGGGTTATCCACCTGAGGACAACTCTTGGGAACCCGCGAAGAATCTACATGCACCACGCTTAATTCAAGCCTTTCACCGAGACCACCCGGAGGTGATGTCCAGTCTGGGCGTCCAGTGTCCGCCCTTAGGAGGGGGGCACTGTCAGAAGGCACAAGCCGCCTCCGTCCGCCGGGCTCCACGGCGCATGCGCGGAGGACTCACGCTGCGCCGTACACCCGTTCGCGGCCCAATGGTGCGGCGCGCGCGGGTGCACGGCGGTCCCCGTGTGCGCGCCGTGACCGTGCGGGTGCACGGCGGCGCGTCACGGTGACGCGCTCGCCGCAGGGCTACTTCTGACGGCTCCAGCACCCAGTCGGGTTGCTGGTTTGTCGTCAGCTGTACCCTGCTCCTTGTGCCTGTCATTACCCTGTTCTCAGAAAGTTGCCTATACTGACCCCTGCCTGTATTAACGGATTACTCCTTGCCTGCCTGTTACCCGGACCTCTGCCTGTATACGGACTATCCTCTTTGCCTGCCTGATACCCCTGACCACGGCTTGTATAACGGACTATCCTCTTTGCCTGCCTGATACCCCAGACCACTGCCTGTATAACGGACTATCCTCTTGCCTGCTTGATACCCAGACCTCTGCTTGTTATCACGGACTGTTCTTGCCTGCCAGTTACCCCGGATCCTTGCTTGTTCCACGTTTACTCTCCTTGCCTGCCTGAGACCCCTGGTCCTTGCCTGACTAACGGACTTGCCCGAGCTGATACCCTGATCCATTTAACCACTTGTCCTGCAGCTTCTCCAGTGCCCAGCGGCCACACGGACTTCCTTCAGAGATCCAGTCACCACCGGAAGCCCGTGCCTCCGCGTGCCCCCAACTCCCTGTATCACCTCCAGGGGTCGGGTGCGCGTGGTCGTAAGGGCGAGCCGCTCTCGGCATCTCGGCCTCGGTGAGTATAGTCTCTGACATGGAGTCTGTAGCAACAATCTTTGAGAGGTGAATGTCGTACGTCCAACCTTGGACAACTCCTCCCACCCACTCCACAATACAACGGTCAGTCTGCGGAGTACCATCAGTGACAGATTGTTACAGCCAGCGATGCACCACAGAACGACATAGGAATTCATTTTTGCCTGTGGCCATCAAATTATATTATTCTTCTCTGTGAGGGCTGGAGGTGAAGATTTAAATGATTTGAATGAGCAAATTGCGCATTTTCTGAAATGCGTTACCGCCCCCTGACGTCAGCTCTGGTCTATGCGTTCCAAGGTTGTTTCCAGAAGTCCATCAGGCATCTTGATTCCTCGCTTAAATCTGGTTTATGTTTTTATAGTATGTTGGTATAATGTTAAATATTATTTGGGGTAATGCTAGAGAAAGTGGTGTATTATTTGCATTTTGGTAGTTTGGTTTTCTGTTATTTTTTAATCATTGTTATTTATTCTATGTTGTGTTTTAATTGGTATTTAATATGGGTTTATTAGTGTATAGTTTTAATTTGTTTTATTGGTGCCAATTGCTGTTATTGGTAATTTTGTTGTGTTATTGTGTCTTGTTCTGTTCATTGTTGTGATTTTGTGTTGTCTTTGTTGAGTGTGGCTGTGTCGCAATAAATTCCCTTTGGGATTAATAAAGTATTCTGATTCTGATATTTGCGGTCGGAAGCTTTCCGATCATGTGACCTCTGTGACAGCCAATTACGGTGTTCACATGACCGAAATGCCGGCTTCCCGGCATCTGAAATCTCATAAAGGGCCAGGAGGCGCCAGCGCTAAGGGATTAAAGTGGGAGTAAATGCCCAAGGATGATTTTTGCCTATAGTAAGGCTTATCTTTAGGTACAGAAAACATCTCCTAAACGTGAACAGTTTAGGAGATATTTCCTTGTGAAGCTGCCTGTTACCTCACCGGTGCATGCATTTTGAAGGAACGTAAAGGAAAAACAGAATGCGCTCCTAAATGCAGTATTAAAGAGTATTTATCCATAAAAAGCGGTTAAAAACACTTATGATGTAGTAGATCAAATGAGTATATCATCAGCATAAATAGGCATCTTGTAAAGTCCTTCGCCTGTAGGGGGAGGGAGAGCAGGCCTGCAGCTGTAACAGGAGAGGGAGAAGCGAGGAAGCAAGATGCCCGATGGACTTCCAGAACCACGCTGGAACGCATAGACCAGAGCTGACCTCAAGGGGCGGTAACGCATTTCAGAAAATGAGCAATTCGTTCCTTTGTCAGACCTATCAGAAGTGCCCTATTTCTCTTCCATTTGCTCTGAAGGAACGGCATACAATGCTGTTTCTTCAGAGACCTGTGCTGTGAACAGGGGCACATGTATGGGAGTGACATCATCATGGCTTGTCCAATCAAAGGACTGGAGCACGCCAATCCAGAAGGAAGACCAGGTGGAGATGGAAGCACTGTCAGTGGTGACAGTGCGCTGCTGGAAGGCTTCGTTTTAAAAGTCAGCAGCTACAAATACTGCAGCTGCTGACTTTTAAAATATGGACATTTACCTGTCCAGGGCGCCAGCGATGTCGGCACCCAAAGCCGACCTGCCCCTCTGCTCTCAGGTGGAGGCACCACCATCTTCAGTAAGGGAATCAGGAAGTGAAGCCTTTCAGCTTCACTTCCTGGTTCCCTACTGCGCATGCGCGACTGACGCTGCGCGATCCCACTGGTCCCTGCTGTCTTCTGGGACCCGTGTGTCTACCAGAAGACAGCGGGGGGGAAAGGAGAAGGTGCCAGAAGCAGCGTAGATACCCGCGGGTGGCTCGGCTATCTATACCCGGAAGTGGGAGCAAAATACCTGTATTAGACAGGTATCTGCCCCCCTCCCCCCTGAAAGGTGCCAAATGTGACACTGGAGGGGGGGAGGATTCCGAAATAGCTGAAGTTCCATTTTTGAGTGAAACTCCGCTTTAAGGTATGTGTTGGAATATGTAGAAAACCCAGAAATATGATATTAATTCATGTTGAATTCCAACAGTATGTGTCACATAATGTGCTAGTATGCGATGCGATTATAACTTTATCTTGCAGGTTTAAAAAAAAAAAAAAAAGAAGAAAACTGTCTATTTACTACCACTTTAAGCAAGCCCATTGAAAAGAAAATTATATTGTATCATGCACTTTTTTGAACATGCAGCATAGCAAATACATTTTTGAGTGCTTTTCCCTCACTTGAAAAATAGACAGACAATAACATAAAATTAGAATTAAAATGCATTTAAAATGCACAAAAATGTAAATAAATGCATTTAGTAACATGCAAAAAAAAGATGTGCATTATTGCATAGGCATTAGTGTGAAAGGGCCCTAAATCAGGTTTTTCACAGGGATGCAAATGACCTCCAGTTTGCATGCCATTTCCCTTCCTTTTATCCTTTAGAGCAGTGACAGTTACTCAATCCCTAGTTTTTACAAGGATTCACCGGGGCAGATTGCTGTGAAGTGCTTCAGTAAAATCTGTGCTAATTAAACAAACAAGCTCGCTCTAATGCGTTGTTCTGTCACCTTCCTGAAATATTAATAGAAAGCTGAAACAATGCGAGTGCTCTGGCTCTACAGGTTCCCATAACAGGTCAAACAACAATATCACTCAACACATTCAGGTGTCACCTTTCTGGTGTGAAAGCATTTACTGATAGAGCTCAGCAGTATTTCACCCTTCTATTCACAACGTGTTCATAAAGTCAACTGCTACTGGTTTGAAGTTCTGAAATTTAAAAAAGCGTGCAGAAGAAGACCCCTCATTATCAACTTCTCCTGAACCCCTCCTGAGGACAATGAGCCCTCATTTCTTTTCCTTCTATAGACTGTGGACTCTTCACATCTGAGACTCGGCTGGTGTCTGATGCCTAGCTGGTTCCCCGCTGTGCGCTGTAGTTCCTCCTATTGGGTTCCACTGTAGGTGCCAGCTAGGGCCAGCAGATGGAACCCCGGTACTCAGTGGGGGGAGCACACCCGGATGTTTTGCAGGCTGAAGGTTCTCCTGGAAGCTGAAGCTCTTCAAGAGAGCAAAGGGGCCACTTACCACCCCCTGCATAGGTATGCAAAATTAAAATTGGTAAAAAAAAATAAATAATTTAAAGCGGTACTTTTTTATACTTTTTAAAGAAAAATACCACTACAATACACAAGCTTAATGTATTCTAGAAAAGTTAGTCTGTAAACTAAGGTCTGTTTAGTTTATAGCAGTAGTTTGTTATTTTATAAACTTACAGCAGGCCGTGGCCATCTTAAGTGTGGGCATCTGAAGCCAGACTGTATTTCTTCCTGGATCTCATCCTTGCAGATCTCGCACATGCTCAGTGCAGCACAAGCAGTGTAATAGGTTTCAGGTCAGGTTTTCCACAGCAACGGCAGTTTTCAGAGGAAGTTGCTGTCCCTTCCTAGAAGGCAATGCAAACAGGAAATGATGCGATGGGCCGCGGCCAGGGAGGAGGAAATGAAAAATGAATACAGCAGATATACAGTAGGTGCTGAGAAAAAAAAAAATATCCAATTTGTTTACAGTGCACAGTTTAGTGAGGGATGCTGAAGAGTTGTAAAAGTGGGTGGAACTCCACTTTAAATGAAAAATGTAATAAATTAGACAACAAAGTTAGAATTTATTTATGTATTTATTTATTTAATAAAATGCTTAACCTATGCAGTCTTACCCAAAGGCCTCGATGGTGTAAGGTCCCCTTTTTAAAAATGGTAGTGAATGACACCTCCTCCAAAGGTATAACATCAAAATTGTATACAGTAAAACCTTGGATTGCAAGCATAATTTGTTCCAGAAACATGCTTGTAATCCAAAGCACACAGTATATCAAAGCGAATTTCCCTATAAGAAATAATGGAAACTCAAATGATTCGTTCAACATCCATTTATTCATAGGTCTTCAGTTTATAGTCCATATTAAAATAATTATAGCAATCTGATAGTAACCATAATTATAGCAATCTGTGCAACCATAAAATGTTCATCCATAAATGGAAGCTTCCACAATAGGATTAGAAGCAAAATGCAGCAGGAGCTCCAGAGTATAAAAGAGAAGAGAGGCACCTCTAAGTGTAGCAATATGGTCACATTTAATGAAGGTACAACATTCAGCAACTGACATGGTTGATGATTAAAACAGGAACATCTAATTCCACAAGCATCCGGGGTAAAGCTGTCCAGACCATCCTCTCACCGCTGTCAGTCTGCAGTCGTGACCGGGAAGACTACCCTGCAGAAGAGCGATTGAACCGCTTGTGGAGCGCAGCATGGAAGGGATGACGTCAATGGCGGTGAGTAGGATGGTCTATGTAGACAGCTTTACCCCGGATGACTGCATATTTAGATGTGCCGAATTTAATCATCAACCATGTGAGTTGCTAAATAATGTAACTTCATTAAATGAAATCATATTGCTACACTTAGAGGCGCCTCTCTTCTATTTTATAATCAGTTGTGACATGACGCTACTTGTATATCAAGACATCGCTTGTATATCAAGTCAAAATCTATTAAAAAAATCTTGTTTGTCTTGCAAAACGCTCTAAAACCAAGTTACTCTCAAACCAAGGTTTTACTGTATTAACCACTTGCCGCTCACCATATAGCAAAATGACGTCGGCAAAGTGGTTGCGATACCCTGACCGGACGTCGTATGACGTTTCCCAGGATATCGAGCCGCTGCGCGCCCCCGGGGGCGCGCATTGCGGTGATCGTTGTCAGTCTGACACACCACAACTCCGATCTAGGTAAAGAGTCTCTGACGGAGACTCTTTACCACGTGATCAGCCGTGTCCAATCACGGCTGATCATAGTATAAACAGGATCAGCTTTTCCTCACTCGCGTCTGACAGACGCGAGTAGAGGAGAGCCAATCGGCTGCTCTCCTGACGGGGGGGGGTCTGTGCTGATCAGCGCAGCCCCCCCTCGGATGCCGCCCAGGACCACCAGGGATAGAGTAAATTGGGAAAATTATGTAGGGAAACTGACAGATGACCAGTGGAATAGTATTAAAATCAGTAGAATTAATATCTTTAGCCCTGGCACAAAAATTAACACAAATGTTTATTATTCATAGAACACATTATACGCCAAGAAAGCCATCGTGTCCTAGATGTGGAGATCTAGATGGAAATCTTATACATATGCTCTGGAGGTGTCGCAAGCTTCATAGGTATTGGGGAAAAGTTCTGGATACAGTAAAATCAATATTTAAAGCGGTTGTATATCTGCTGACACTTTTTTTTTATACCCCTGTAAGGCAAAAGGCATAATGAGCTAGTATGCACCGCATACTAGCTCATTATGAAATACTTACCTTAGAACGAGGCGTTGGTATCTTACCTGGTCCACGGTGAGCTAGCTGACATGTTGCCTCGGCGTGTCTTCCGGGTATCGCAGCTCCAGCGCTGTGAGTGGCTTGAGCCGCGATGTCATTACTCCCGTGCATGCGCACGGGAGATTTCTTTCCCGGCAAGGTCCGGCATCTGCCGGGCCTTCAGCCAAGAATCCTATGTGCGCATGCGCCGCTG
Organism: Lithobates clamitans; assembly: GCA_037952925.1. Classification (NCBI taxonomy): domain Eukaryota; kingdom Metazoa; phylum Chordata; class Amphibia; order Anura; family Ranidae; genus Lithobates; species Lithobates clamitans. Next base: position 680,856 of record JBBGZY010000938.1, on the reverse strand, counting down.
CAGTCAGCGGCTCATAGCAAGGGGAATATCTCCTAAACCGTACATGTTTAGGAGATATTTTTTTTACCTACAAGTAAGCCTTATTATAGGCTTACCTGTAGGTAAAAGTAAAAAAAATGACTATACAACCGCTTTAAAGTAGAAATCCAGGAGACAATCTGAGACTACAGACATACTACAGGACACAATCTGAGACTGCTGACATACTACAGGAGACAATCTGTGACTGCCAACATACTACAGGAGGCAATCTGAGACTGCGGACATATTACAGGACACAATCTGAGACTGCGGATATATTACAGGAGACAATCAGAGACTGCGGACTTACTACAGGAGACAATCAGAGACTGTGGACATACTACAGGAGACATTCTGAGACTGCGGACATACTACAGGAGACAATCTGAGACTGCGGACTTACTACAGGAGACAATCAGAGACTGCGGACATACTACAGGAGACAATCTGAGACTGGCAACATAGTACAGGAGGCAATCTGAGACTGCGGACATGGTACAGGAGACAATCAGAGACTGCCAACATGCTACAGGAAACAATCTGAGACTGCGGACATACTACAGGAGACAATCAGAGACTGCCAACATGCTACAGGAGACAATCAGAGACTGCCAACATGCTACAGGAGACAATCAGAGACTGCCAACATACTACAGGAGACAATCTGAGACTGCGGACATACTACAGAAGACAATCTGATGTTGCGGACTTACTACAGGAGACAATCAGAGACTGTGGACATAATACAGGAGACAATCAGAGACTGTGGACATACTACAGGAGACAATCTGAGACTGCAGACTTACTACAGGAGACAATCTGAGACTGTGGACATAATACAGGAGACAATCTGAGACTGTGGACATAATACAGGAGACAATCAGAGACTGCGGACATACTACAGGAGACAATCTGAGACTGCGGACTTACTACAGGAGACAATCAGAGACTGTGGACATACTACAGGTGACAATCAGAGACTGTGGACATTATACAGAATATGGTCAGAGAACTTTCAGCAAAGCAGAGCTTTACAATTGAATAACACAGCTCAGGGTTTCAGCAGTCAGGTAAGGACATACCTGGCCAGCCGAGCTCACTACATACATTCAGAGGTCTGGGGTGGGGCTTCCACTCTCTGCTCTCACTACAACTGCTCCACCTTGAGCATACAGGCTGCATGAGGCAGGGTTAGAGCGTCAGTGGAGCACATGGCCCGCCCCCCCCAACCTCTGTATTCTCCAGCCAGTATAGCCAGCGGGGTCAGAGCATCAGTGGAGCTCCCGGCCCCGCCCCCTCTCTGTTGGCCAGCTCGGGAATACAGCCTCCCGTGTCCTCTGTGCGCTCTGCAAAGCTGTCATCAGGGCCCCAATTCGCAGGTAGCGCAGGCCCCCCAACAAAGATTGGGCCCAGGGCAGGTGCTCTGTTTGCCCCACGTTAAAGACGGCCCTGGGGTCCACTTCGCCAGCCATAGATGATTCAAACCTTGGCCAGTTCACAAAGGACCAGCCAAGAGTCAAACTACCTATGGGCAGGTTGATTGTACCGACGCTGAGTAGTCCATCAATCGACTTGGGTACAACTAGCATGTCGGATTTTTACATGTGATTATTGCCAGCATGCCATGCTAGCAATGTCTCTGTGTTCTCCCAGCAGGGACGGCTCCTGCCCCCCCCCCCAACCACACACACACACGGGGAGAACACAATAGCTTTGCAGGAGGGATTGCCCCATCAACACTGACTGCGTTGAAGGGGGAATCAAGTGATTTCCTTTCCTGCAGGAAAGAAAAGCTCATCGTCTATGGCCGGCCTTAAAGCTGTTGTATACACTTTTTTTTACATTTTACCTACAGGTAAGCCTAGAATAAGGCTTACCTGTAGGTAAAATGAATATCTCCTAAACCTACACGGTTTAGAAGATATTCACCCTGCATGCATGCAGCTGCTGACATCAGCGGCGCATGCACAGTGAAGGTCCAGCGAAGGTCTGGCGTATAGTGCCGGACCTGCGACTCTCACGTGCATGCGTGGGGGTGACGTCATCGCGGCTCCGGCCACTCACAGTGCCGGAGCCGTAAAAACCCGGAAGAAACGCCGAAGGAACATGTGAGCTCCCTCGGCGTTGACCAGGATCCGATGCGGCAACCTGGTTCTAGGGTATTTTATAATGAGCTAGTATGAGGTGCATACTAGCTCATTATGCCTTTGCCTTACAGGTTTTTTTTTTGGGAGGGGGGGGTTCGTTTGCGTGTATACATCCGCCTAAAGCCTAGTGATTGTCCGTTTTTTGTTGCATGCTAGACTCATATCAAAAATTAAGAGGTTACTCAATTTCCGAAAATTCTCGTACGGCAGAATACAACTTCGGAAGTGATGTATTTGCATTGTGATGCTTTGTATTCTAGTGTATTTTTTTTTGGCCAAACATGCGTAGTCTTCCTCTTCCGATTTTTTTTTTTGGACGAAAAAACTGTACTGATTAAACAAAAATCGTACATAAAAAAAATTTGTGTTAGTCCCTTCGGATAATTTTGGATGAACTGTCCTGATCGGCTCTCGAAAGCTGTGTACTAACGATCAGAATATCGTACAATCAATGCACATATTCACCAGCACACCATGGATCTTCAAATGTAGTCCAAAACTTTTATTGCAGAGAGTTCACATCACAAAAGAACAAATGCAACGTTTCGGAGCCGCGCAGGACCCCTTCGTCGAGCATGTGATACGATCTATTCGAAAGTGGTATTTTTCATCCAATTCTTTGATCGTGTATTCTGTGCTTTAGAGTCACAACAAGAGTTGAGAGAAAATCTCCAAGTGAAAATAAAAAATCCCATCTTAGACAGTTGTCACCGGAACATTTGTCCCCATCGGATGTTTTCCCTTTATGAGTCAACACCAGGAGTATGGCCGGCCATAGACTGTTCAAATCTCAGCCGGTTCGATTCGAACCATTAACCACTTGCCACCCGTATAACTTACTTATACGGTGGCAAGGTGGCACTGCTGCACTTTTTTTCTTTTTTTTTAATATGTTTTATAGCAGAAAATAAAAAAAAATTTTTTTTTTTTAATTGTTGGTCTTTTTTTGTTTATAGCGCAAAAAATAAAAAACGCAGAGGTGACCAAATACCACCAAACGAAAGCTCTATTTGTAGGAAGAAAGGGCATCAATTTTATTTGGGTTCAGTGCCGCACAACCGCACAATTGTCAGTTAAAGTAACGCAGTGCCGTATCACAAAAAATGGCCTGGTCATGAAGGGGGGTACATTTTCCAGAGGTCAGGTGATTAAGGGGCAGGCTGAATCTACCAAGTTGATCGTTCGGTCAACTTGGGTACAACCAACCTGACGGACCTGCTATAGAGACTAGTGATAATCACTCTCCTCTCCCGGCAGAGACAGCTTCTCCTGCCCGCCCATGCCCTGCCCCCGCCCCCCTGTCGGGGGGAAGGCAATTTCTCGGCAGGAGGGATTCCCCTGTCAACACTGACTGTGTTGATGAAGGAATCGTGCAAATTTCTTTCCTGCAAACCTGTGGTTTTTGGAAAGAAATTTGCACCGTCTATGGCCTGCCTATCTGTAGCATGCCTTCCCTGTTCTATACCAATAAATACAATTGATTGTCTGGGTCAGCCAACCACAATTAGGCATGGATGGCCAAGGGCAGTCAACTCAAGGCTTTTAGAGCTACTGCCTTCCAGTGTCTTTAGCTAGCTTTACACAAGGCTCCTATAGATGGCTTGTCAATGCCGAAAGGGTTCATTGTTTTCTTTAGCGAACAATTGAATTAGTAACTAGGAGATGTCCATTTCAATGAATTGTTTAGCCCATGCCATACCGCAGAGATGCAGAGATTACACTACCAATACGTATCTTGGAACTAAGGAGAGATTCAATTACGCGGCTCCTGAACATACATGTATGGATGATGAGGCTTATATTGCTGTTCATTAGCCATTGCTATGGAAATGGGGCTGTAGTGAAAGAGCAGTGATGCACTCATTGTTTACCAGAAGCCGGACAAGAAATATATCATCCCTATGCGAGCAGCCTGTTGAGCATATGCTGGGTGTTCGCAAGCTACTTAGTGGATTAAATAGCCCACCCATGGTGTATAATCTTTCATGTTTTTCAATTTAAAGATTTTATCCTCAGCCATGTTCAAGTGCGTGTCTGAAGGATCCCCTGGTTCTGCTGCCCCTCTTGGATTTAATCCTACCTCAAACCCTTTAACTCCCTCACTGCTTCCCTTTATCCCTTATGCTTTATGTTCAGGCAAACAGAGGATGATTCAGTAAGGGCAACATTGATCACCGAGTCATTAAAGGACCAGCAAACCTTAAAAAGAACCTGTACACTTTCCAGGAAGGCTGTTATGCCGTGTGCCGGACTTTTCGACCGGACTGGTTCGATGAAACAAATCCGTCGGACAATCCAACCGTGTGAGGGCTTCATCGGACCTTCAGCGGACTTTTTCTGTCGAACATCAGACGGACTTTAGATTTGGAACATGTTTCAAATCTTTCCACCAGAACTCCGCTGGACCCAGTTGCTATTGAGAAATCCGCTCGTCTGTATGCTAGTCCGACGGACGAAATTGGACGCTAGGGCAGCTATTGGCTACTGGCTATGAACTTCCTTATTTTAGTCCGGTGGTACGTCATTACGTATGAATCCGTTGGACTTTGGTGTGATCGTGTGTAGGCAAGTCCGTTCGTAAGAGAGTCCGTCATAACTCCGTCAAAAGTCCGTCGGAAAGACTGTCGGACCTTTGATTGCCGAAAAGTCCGCCCGTGTGTACACGGCATTAAAGTAACTTTGGGTCCTGGATTCTACACTACCTTCATGGGCCTTGTAGGTTCTCTCTGTATCTGCCTTGGTTTCTCCTATGTGTTCCAGTTTCCAAACACAGTCCAAAAACATGTATGTGTGTTTATGTTCCTACAGTTGTATCTGACTCTTGACGAGACTATGGGTACCATGTCTGACCCTTGAGAATCTCAAATTTTCTTGGCAAACTTTCTTTGAAGTAGGTCGCTAGGTCTTTCCCCATCCTTCTCCAATTGCTTGACTTGGGAGCCGCATGCAGAATGTGATAACACATGTACATAACCAATTTGTACGTACATACAGTGGGTATAGAAAAGACTCACCCCCCTACCCCCCGCAGCCTGAAATTAAGACAGATACAGTTTTTGTTTTATCCAGCTATATTTACTCAGTGCAACTTATAACTAAATGAAAGATATAACACCAACATTTTAGAAAAAGATAGAAAACATTTAAAAAACAGAATCACTGAGTTGGAAAAAGGATCACCCCCTTATGTCAGTATTTTGTTGGACCACCTTTTGCTTTAATTAGAGCCTATAGTCTGTTGGGATATGTCTCTACTAACTTTTCACATCTAGACATTGCATTATTTGCCCACTCTTCTTTGCAGAACTGCCCAAGTTTGGTTAAATTTGATGGTGACCGTTTGTGGACTGCAATCTTCAATTCAAACCACAGATTTTCAATGGGGCTTAAGTCTGGGCTCTGACTAGGCCATGCAAAGACATTCACCTTTTGCTCCTTCAACCACTGTGTGGCCATTTTTGCTGTGCAATGTTGGAAGGTAAACCTTCTTCCCAGTGACAACTTTCGGGCAGGGGGCAGCAGATTTTCCTCAAGAATTTGATGGTATTTTGTCCCATCCATTTTTATTCTATCCTGACCAGTGCTCCAGTCCCTGCTGCAGAGAAACACCCCCATAACAGGATATTACCACTGTGACTTTTCAAAGTAATTGTTCCTCTGCTGCCAGAATACACTGATCAATGCTGCAGCTGCTGATCAGGGAATTGTTTCCACCAAACCTGTTTGACAGAAGTCAAACATTAGATCAACTTCTGACGAGCAGGAGCGACTACACATGGATTGAAATTCAGTTAGTTCCTCCTGAACCAGCTGAATTTTGATCTATCAATGGCCAGCTTAATAATGTTGTAAAGGTAAAAAAAAAATATTTAAATTAATTCTCTGCATTTAGGTAAAACACCTTTCGATGTCAGCTCCCCCACAGCCCCCAAAAATACTTTGTAAACCCTCTCTCGATCCAGCGGTGTGCTCATCTGCAGCAGCGCTGCTCTTCTCTCCCTTCTTCTCACAGAAGGCTCGAGAGCAACGAGAGCCATTGGCTCCTGGTGCTGTCAATCAAATCCTGTGACCAGGAAGCGGGGGGCATGGCTAAGCTGCACTGTGTGTGTCAATAGACGCACACGGTGCCGCTCATGATCAAGCTCACATGAGTGGTCCCATAGTAAGCGTCTTACTATGGGGGTAATCAGAAGGCTTTAGGAGCCAGGAGCGCCAGCGGGGGACCCAGGCAATACACACTTAACCCCTTGATTGCCCCCTAGTGTTAACCCCTTCTCTGCCAGTGACATTTATACAGTAATCAGTGGTTATTTCTAAGCACTGATCGCTGTATAAATGTCACCGGTCCCAAAAAAGTGTCAAAAGTGTCTGATTTGTCCGCTGCAATATCGGAGTCCCGATAAAAATCACTGATCGTCACCATTACTAGTAAAGAAATAAAAATAAAATAAAAATGTCTAATATCTATCCCCTATTTTGTAGACGCTATATCTTTTGCACAAACCAATCAATATATGCTTATTGTGATTTTTTTTTTACCAAAAATATGTAGAAAAATACATATTGGCCTAAACTGAGGAAAAAAATTGGTTTAAAAAAAAATTGGGATATTTATTATAGAAAAAAAGTAAAAAAGTATTGTGTTTTTTTCAAAATTGTCACAATTTTTTAATTTATAGAGCAAAAAATAAAAACCACAGAGGTGATCAAATACCACCAAAAGAAATCTCTGGGAAAAAAGGACGTAAATTTTGTTTGGGTAGAGCGTTGCATGACCGCGCAATTGTCAGTTAAAGCGACGCAGTGCCGTATCGCAAAAAATGGCTCGGTCAGGAAGGGAGTAAAATTTTCCGGGGCTGAAGTGCTTAAAGACATAAAAAAAAGTAACTTTAGAAACTGGGACTTCCCCGCAAAGTAAAGACTTCTTTTTTGAGTCAGATAAGCCCAGATGTTTTCTGACACCAAAAACTACAAATGAGTGTCACAAGTCACTATAACAGAGGCTCCGAGAACGCTTCCATTGTACCCAATGCACAGAATTCAGTTAGAGATTCTGTCATATAGAAATTGATTCATGTTGATTTGCTCAAAGCTGTTGAACTATAAACTCGCATGAAACTCTCCTATTTCTGGCCTTTGCTGTGGTTTTAGAACCCAAAAGTTTGCCACTATATAAGCATCAGACAAAAAAAAAAAAAAAAAGTAAGCAGAATGTAATGTACAGTGTCTGGTATGGGTAGGAGATGGTTTCCATTTAGCACCACATCCCAATAATAAAGTCATACTAAAGTCTTTTTTTTTTTCTTTTAACTACTTGCCGACCAGCCGCCGCAGTTACACTGCGGCTAGTTGGCTCGACTGCGCAAAATCGCCATACCGGTACAGCCGTCCCTTTAATGGCTATAGCAGGTGCCGTGCGCGCGTCGCCGGAGCCGATGTGCGTGGCCGGCGGCCACCATGTCCGCCGGCCACCTACGATCACTCCACAAAGAGCCAGAACGGGGATCTGTCAATGTATACAAACAGAGCCCTGTTCTGACAGGGGAGCAGAGAGAGATCGTCTGTTGCTAGTGAGCAGGAACAGCGATCTCTCTCTACTCCCAGGCAGTACATTTCCCCCACAGTTAGAAACACTTCCTAGGGAACACTTAACCGCTTGATCACCACTAGTGTTGACACTGGCAGAGAAGGGGTTATTTATAAGGTGACCTGTGGATATTTTTAGCTCTGATCAATGTAATAATTTCACTGGTCCCAAAAAAAGTGTCAAAAGTTGTCCGATCTGTCCTCCGCAATGTCACAGTCCCGCTAAAAATCACTGATCACCGCCATTACTAGTAAAAAAAAAAAAAAATAATAAAGATGCCATAAATCTATCCCCTATTTTGTAGACCCCCTCACAGTTAGAACACACCCAGGGAACACACACTTAACCCCTTGATTGCCCCCTAGTGTTAACCCCTTCACCGCCAGTGACACCTATACAGTAATCAGTGGTTATTTTTTAGCACCGATTGCTGTATAAATGTCACTGGTCCCAAAAAAGTGTCAAAAGTGTCCGATTTGTCCACCGCAAAAATCACTGATCGTCGCCATTACAAGTAAAAAAATAAAAAAGATTAAATAAAAATGGATAATATCCATCCCCTATTTTGTAGATGCTATAACTTTTGCGCAAACCAATCAATATACGCTTATTGCGATTTTTTTTACCAAAAATATGTTGAAGAATACATATTGGCCTAAACTGATGAAGAAATGTGTTTTTTTTTTTTTTTTTTATCAGCACTCATCAATGAAGGAGAAAAATGTCCTGCTTTTCATAATTGTCTGTCTTTTTTCCTTTGTTTAGCAAAAAATAGAAAACCCAGTGGTGATTAAATACCACCAAAAGAAAGCTCTATTTATGTAAAAAAAAAATAAAAGATAAAATTGTTATATGGGTAGCGTGTTGCATGACCGCGCAATGGTCACTCAAAGTGTGACAGCGCTGAAAGCTAGACATGTGCGATTAGTTTCGTACGAAGCGAAAATTCGTACGAATTTCCGTAAATTCGTACATTCGGGAGGATCCGAAATACGAATTGCTCTGCTTCTGAATTTTGTAAAAAATACGAAATTTTGTTTACGAATTTCGGATCCATATTCCGTACGAAATTTCGGACACGAATAAAGAAATACAAATTAATTCTAATACGAAACGGAACGAAACAAAACAAATTTATTGACGGCGCACATGTCTACTAGAGCTGCACGATTCTGGCCAAAATAAGAATCACGATTTTTTTGCTTAGAATAAAAAGATCACAAATCTCTCACGATTCTCGCGACGTAAAATCTTTCACATAATACAAAAAAAAAATGGGCTAACTTTACTGGTTAGTTTTTTGTTTTTTTTTAATTCAATGGTTTTTTACATTTTCATTTTCCAAAAAAATTGCATTTAAAAGACCGCTGCGCAAATACAGTGTGACATGAAATATTGCAACAACCACCATTTTATTCTCTAGGGTGTCTACTAACAAAATATATATAATGTTTGGGGGTTCTAAGTAATTTTCTAGCAAAAAAAAAAAAAAATGATTTTAACTTGAAACCAACAAATGTCAGAAAAAGGTTTAGTGGTTAAACTTTTTTTTCACTTAGGCCCGGTTCACACTGATGCGAGTTCATAACGAATGTGATGCGTCAAAAACACTTTAAATTCTCATGTCATCCCTAAAGTCATCGTTTTCAATGACGGTCGTTCACATTCATGCGTTGCGATTCCTCTACGAATGCGATGCGATTAAAAAAAAAAGGGTCTTGTGCGAGTTTACTGCATTGCGTTGCAAGTTTAGTCTCCATAGACATCAATGTGAATCGTTCTTGAATCGCATTGATGGTTTACATATGTGCCAATTCCACCACACTACTCTCCACAAAAACCAGGAAGTACACAGGAAGTTAACACCTTTTTTTTTTTCTTACATTATGATTCTATTGGCTAGAACATCAATCGCAGCTATATCCAACTCCTGAAATTCGTAGTAAAATCGTGTTGAAATCCTGGTAAAATCGTGGTAAAATCGCAGTAAATTCGCACCTCACACAGGACAACAAATTCACAGCGCAGCAGTGTGAACCGAGCCTTAGTGCTGGTTCACACTGCTGCACTGTGAATTTGTTCCGTTGTTTTGTCCTGTGTGAGGTGTGAATTTACCACGAATTTACCGCGATTTTAACGCGAATTTCAGGAGTCGGACATAGCTGCGATTGATATTCTAGCCAATGGAATCATAATGTAAAAAAAAAAAAAGGTGTTAACTTCCTGTGTACTTCCTGGTTTTTGTCGAGAGTAGCGTGGTGGAATTTGCACATATCTGAACCAACAATGCGATTCCAGAACGATTTACATTGATGTCTATGGAGACTAAATTCGCAATGCAACGCTGTAAACTCGCACAAGACCCTTTTTTTTTATCACATCGCATTCGTAGAGGAATCGCAACGCATGTATGTGAACGACCGTCATTGAAAACAATGACTTTATGGATGACATGCGAATTTAGAATGTTTTTGACGCATGACATTCGTTATGAACTCACATCAGTGTGAACCGGCACTTACACACAAAGTCTATTCCATTGACAAATTGTTACAATGTTTATACTTAAAGTGGAGTTCCACCCACTTTTACAACTCTTCAGCACTTCACTTCCTCCTCCCTGGCCGTGGCCCATCGCATCATTTCCTGTTTGCAATGCCTTCTGGGAAGGGGCGGCAACTTCCTCTGACACTGCCGTTGCTATGGAAACCGGACCTGAAATCTATTACACTGCTTGTGCTGCACTGAGCATATGCGAGATCTGCAAAGGATGAGATCCAGGAAGAAATACAGTCTGGCTTCAGATGCCCACACTTAAGATGGCCACGGCCTGCTGTAAGTTTATAAAATAACAAACTACTGCTATAAACTAACAAAACAGACCTTAGTTTACAGACTAACTTTACTTGAATACCGTATATACTCGAGTATAAGTCGTTCCGAGTATAAGTCGAGGCCCTAATTTACCACAAAAAAAATGGGAAAAACGTATTGACCCGAGTATAAGACGAGGGTGAGAATTGCACAGCTACTGTAAGTGGAAAAGAGGGTCAACAATGCCCATTTGCAGCATCACTGTGCCCATTTGCAGCCATAGGTCCCCTGAACTTCAAACTCGGTAGTTAAGGGTTCCTAGATGCCCCCTAGCTGCAGCCAAATTTTGGGGTCTCTGAACCCAAAGGGTCCCGAAATGACATTGCTGCAGATGGACACAGTTGACCGAATTTGGGGCCCCGTATGTCGGGCCACTTAGTGCTAGGAACCCCAAATTTGGTGTGCAAACCCAGTGGAACTAGCACCATAAAATTTCAAAAGCTGGGGTTTCTAGCACCAAGTGGCCCTGGGATATGGGGCCCCAAAGTCGGTTCAGAAAATGTCAAGCACTTTTCTGCAGCAGAGAATGACATTTTCCGAACCGATTTTGGGGCCCCGTATCTCAGAGCCACTTGGTGCTAGTAACTCCAGCTTTGGAAATTTTATGGTGCTAGTTCCACTGGGTTTGCACACCAAATTTGGGGTTCCTAGCACTAAGTGGCCCGACATACGGGGCCCCAAATTCGGTTTGGAAAATGAAATTTTTTGCTGCAGAAAAGTGCTTGACTCAAGTATAAGTCGAGGGGGGCACTTTCAGCACAAAAAAAGGGCTGAAAAATTCGACTTATACTCGAGTATATACGGTACATTAAGCTTGTGTATTATAGGGGTATTTTTATTTAAAAAGTTTGGCCGGAACACCACTTTAAGTTTAACTGATAAAAAATCTTTTGATTCTTGTCAGATTGCCCGGTTTTTCTCTTCCTTTCTTTTAACAGCTGTGGTTTCAGAAGAGCAGAGAGAATTCTTTGCATAGAAAGAATTGTGAAACACTTTACTCAAGATCGCGATACCGATTCTTGACGATTAATTGTGCAGCTCTAATGTCTACTAAAAGCTGAAAATTGGCCTGGGCAGGAAGGGGGGTAAAAGTGCCCTGTCGGCAAGCGGTTAATCAAATCGCACATCAATCAGATAATCAAAGTATGAACAGGCTACCATTAGAGGGAACCTGATTGGACACCGATCGATATACATTGTATAGGAAGGCCCTGGCATTATGCGGTGTGTGGTAGATGAAACGAGCCTCGCACAATCAGATGACGCGGCTGGCGGAACGCTGACTCGCCTTTTGTGGATAAATACACTTTTCTCATCGTTAATTTGAGTGCATGTGAATGGAATGACTAATCGCTGCGGCATCTGTAGCCCAAAAAGAATAAAATGTTTTCACATCGCGACTCTGAAAACGAGGACAAATGTGCAACGTTTTCCTCATAAACTGAAAGACACGTTTTTCCAATACACCGAGGAGCAGCGTGGCCAAGGCCGGGGCGCACACAATCTTCATATGAGTCACCGCGTGTCTCACAAGACTGGCAGACTTAACTCCTTCCACGCCTACGCCGCCTGGAGAGCTGCCAGAAGGAGTCTGACACACCGCACAGAGCCATGCCAAGACCCCATCTGAAAAAAACAAAACCTCTCTTACATTCTTGTCGCTCTATGTAATTACCCGCCGGGGCCTGAGGCACCGACTTCCAACACTTAACCCAGCGCACGCTGGATGCGCATGCACGCCTTCCCTTTGTTTTTAAGGCTCAGGCAGCATTGTTTAATTACTGTCTGTGGCTTAATCAGTGGGTCTCAGCCATTAGATGAGATTTACCTCATCCCTCTGGTAACGGGCTGCCCCACCCCCAACCTCCCTGGTGAATAAAAGAGTCCGATGTGGGACAAGCCGTGTACATTCAGGGACCGCAGCTAATGAAAAGCAGATTTCTACATCATCTCAGCCTAATTAAAGTGGAAATTTAGTCAGAAAATTAAAATAGAACTATAGGCAAAGCTTTTTCTTTTCTTTTTTTTTTTCATTTTGTATAGAGCAAGGGAGGGTTATAACCTCTGTAAGATTTTTTTTGTTTCGCCATCTGTGTCCCATTGCAGAGATTTCGCTTCACTTCCTGTCCCATAGCCAAACAGGAAGTGAGAGGAAATACCTGCAAACTAAAGCGGAAGTGGAGCTTTAAGCCCTCCTCACCCCCTTACATGCCACATTTGGCATGTCATTTTTTTTTGGGGGGGGGGGGGGTTAGTGGGCATACCTCCCAACATTTTGAGAAGGGAATGAGGGACACCTACTTGTAAACGTATGTAGGCACAGGACACACACCCCCGGCACACCCCCTTAAAGGAGAATTAACCAAAAAAAAAGGTTATTTAAATCCATAAGGACTTTTTTTTTACCACTACTATTCCTTTATATTGGCTTTTAAAATGACAAATGCAGCAATTTAGAATTTGGATGAAAGGTTTAGCGCTGGGAAACACTTTTTGAAAGATAAAAAGTGCATTTTATACACAACTATATAGATCAGACCAAAATGAGGGACAAAAGAGGAAGAATGAGGGACAGAGGGACATTGCTCCAAATCAGGGACAGTTGGGAGCTATGGTAGTGGGTGCTTAGTTTTGAAGGGGACTTCCTGTCCCACTTCCTGGTTCTGCCTACAGGCCGACTAGGCAACTCCTCCTCTCTCCCTAGGCGGCCCCTCCCTCTCGGCAATCTTCTGGGACACGTGACAGGTCCCAGAAGATTGCCTGTCCACTCGAAGAGAGCAGCGCGACTCGCGCATGCGCAGTGTGCGCACGGCCGTGAAGCCGCAAGCTGTCACCGCCCGGTGCCCACAGTATCAATGGAGGCGCCGAGGAGAGGAGGGGGAGAGGAGCGGGGCTCGGTGCGGCCGCATCGCTGGACCGTGGGACAGGTAAGTGTCTGTTTATTAAAAGTCAGCAGCTACACTTTTTGTAGCTGCTGACTTTTAATAAACAAAAAAAAGCCTGGAACTCCGCTTTAAGAGAATTCCTTGGGCACCCCCAGGTCACAAGAACTAGTGTTCCCATTGGAAGCAGGGTTGCCACTTTTTTTACTGGCTGCTGGAGGATCTATTGATGCTGGCTGCTGGGAGATCTGTTGTTGCTGCTGGGGGGGGGGGGGGGTCTAATGTTGTTTGGGTGGATATTTTGTTACTGAGTGTGATATTTTGTTGTGGGTGGTTCACTGTTGCTGAAGGGAATCTATTGTTGTTGGGGTGGAGTCCATTGTTGTTGGGGGAGTCTATTGTTGTGTGGGGATCTATTGCTGGGATTCTATTGTTGCTGGCTGCAGGGGATCTATTTTACTGCGCTTCTTTTTATCATCAACATGTTTCATAGAAATGATTTAGCACCACAAAACGATACTTGGTTCTGTATTCTCTAAAAGGGGCAGTACTGATAGGTGGGTAGGGGGTGGAATCAAGAATCAAGGGACGGTGGTCAGAGGTGGGTAGGGGGCAGAGACTCAGACGGGGGGAGTTCCTGCACCTATTCTCCCAAAAAAAAAAGCCCTGCCCTTAGCTTTAAGTCATGTATGTACCTCCAGAAGCCTGAATGAAAAACTCCCAGAGATGGCATCTTCCCGTCATGCCTTGTTGCTAGGACGTTGCTAGGGCCCTCCCAGCTGTTACTATTCACCTCTATCATTACGGTTAAATATTAACTATATCCTACTGCGATCTGTTCGGTATTGAATTATCAAAACTGCATGTATGTTTTATTGTCCATATCCCCATGCACCTTGTATTCTGAAAAAAAAAATGTTAAACATATATTCTTTTAAATGTCTTCTTTCCCTGAAGTTGGGTGGCAGTTGCACAAGGACCTTTGATGTCTAGTTTAAACAGTCTATGCATGCAGGTTAGATATAAGGAACTGGAATCATTCCCCATGTGCACTGCCCTTAGCGTTTCCTCTTTCGCTCTGACCAGGGTGCAGATAAGACTCAACCAGCTGATTATATGTGGCTGTCTATTTTAAGCAGAGAGGTAGAGCACAATGCAGCATATGAATGGCCATGACAGCATTGCCTTGCCATACATAGATGACCTTGAAGCTCCTGATGTGTTCGTGTAGTTTAGAATTAGCAGACACTCCATGAACATTTTGCCATTTGGCCCGAAAGGAACTACTGAACCAGAGGCTTAAGGAGACATAAAACCCTAAATAAATGACAGTTTGCTAAAGTCCTGTGTATAGCAAACAATTGTCTTTAAAGGGCAATAGCAATTTTAAAAAAAATATAATATAGTATATACAATTACTACACAAGTTGTATTATAATTGAATGTTATTACAAATTACCTTTCCTGCAGCGCTGTAATCTTCTGTAAAATGCAATGCAATATGGCTACTTGGAGGTGTTCCCCACCCAAGAAGGCCCCCCCCCCCCCCCCGATATTGGCTCACTGATTTTCCCAGAAGCCTGCACTAAGATACAAGTCAGATTTTGCGCAAACTCCTGCAATAAAAATGTCATTTTTGGTGTAATACTCTCAAAGTGAAATCACATCTAAAGGGATGCAGACTCTGCCACTTTTCTCACTAGAACCCTGCAGGTGCAGCGGCTGATTGATAATAAGAACCACTCCCATACAGATTCACTCTGCACATGAAAACAGACAAAAAGCTATTCCTTAAGAATAACAAAAACGTAAGAATCTGTAACAAAGTGTGTTCAAATCTCTGCAATGTACATAGATCACCCAGAGGGGAATGTTTTTTTTTTCTCAACAAAAGTAAAGTTACTCTTTAGGGCTTGTTTACACTTTCTTCAAAATGTGGCATTGGACACGCTTTTGTAAAGCGCTCTGAATGCCAATCAAAGAACCTATCACTAAATAAAATGGTCACCTTATAGTCCTGTTCATACGTTGTGTTTGCTTTGCTTAAAAAAATTATATCCCATATCGCTTTCTTGTTGCTTCAAAGTATCTTCAAAGCCTCCATAGAAGTCTGTGACAAAGCTTGCTTACAGCACCTGAAGCTTTTGAGGGACTTTGAGGGGGTTCCACCCAAAAAAAAAAAAAACTACATGAAAAATCCTAAAAAAAATTACAAAAAAAAATTTGGATATTTTTTTTTTTTTACTTACCTCTAAATGTCTGTTGCTAGGGGGTCCCTCGTAGTCTGCCCCTTCCAGTGCCTGGGCTGGTGACATCACTTCCCCCTCGGCACAGGAAGGGCTCAGCTCTGCTCCCTCCCTCCTGTCAATCATCTGGGACCCATTACAGGTCCCAGGTGACTGAGCGGCCAATCACAGCGCGCGGCGCGGCGCTTACGCATGCGCAGTGGGTGCCAGGCTGTGAAGTCACAGCCCGGCGCCCGCAGTTGCAATGCCGGCGCTGCTGAACAGAGGGGGAGACGAGCGGGGCTTCGATCCCCCGCATTGCTGGACCCTGGGACAGGTAAGTGTCCAATTAAAAGTCAGGAGCTGCAGTATTTGTAGCTGCTGACTTTTAATTTTTTTTGACTGGACCTCCTCTTTAAGTTTTAGCTTTGTTTTGGAGGTTTTCCAAGTGTGAGATATCCCAGGATGCACTGGTAAACCAACAAGTGAACTGGATAGAAGTCATCAGCAGTCACTTCCGGTTCAGGTGCATATGTTCTGGGAGTGTCTGATGCAGACATCACATTTGGTGTGGAGCACCAGGAAGGTGAGCGGGGTCCGGACTGGAGCAACTAGCAGATGGCACACGTGGTGTGCAACATAGGAACGCTATAGTGGAAGTAAGTGAGGACTGGAGAGAGATGACTAAGTGGCAGAGGATCAGCAGAGCTGGAGGACCAGAGAAGGAGAAACTAGCAATGTCACACATGGTGTGCAACATGGGAATGCTATAGCAGAAGGTGAATGGGAACTGGAGAGAGAAGGCTGAGTGGCAGAGGAACTGCAGAGCTGGGAGGCCAGAGCAAGAGAAACTAGCAATGTCACACGTGGTGTGCAACATGGGAACGCTATAATGGAGGGTGAGCAGGGACCGAAGAGAGAGAGAAGTGGGTAGCAGAGGATCAGCAGAGCTGGGGGACCGAAGCAGGAAAAACTAGCAATGTCACACATGGTGTGCAACATGGGATCGCTATAGTAAAAGGTGAGCAGGAACTGGAGAGAGAAGGCTGAGTGGCAGAGGATCAGCAGAGCTGGGGGACCAGACCAGGAGCAACTAGCAATGTCACACATGGTGTGCAACATGGGAACGCTATAGTAAAAGGTGAGCAGGAACTGGAGAGAGAAGGCTGAGTGGCAGAGGATCAGCAGAGCTGGGGGACCAGAGCAGGAGAAACTAGCAATGTCACACGTGGTGTGCAACATGGGAATGCTATAATGGAGGGTGAGCGGGAACTGGAGAGAAACTAGCAATGTCACACGTGGTGTGCAACATGGGAATGCTATAATGGAGGGTGAGCGGGAACTGGAGAGGAGACTAAGCAGCAGAGGATCAGCAGACCTGGGGGACTAGAGCAGGAGAAACTAGCAATGTCACACATGGTGTGCAACATGGGATCGCTCTAGCAAAAGGTGAGCAGGAACTAGAGAGAGAAGACTGAGCAGCAGAGGATCATCAGAGCTGGGGGGGCCAGACCAGGAGCAACTAGCAATATCACACATGGTGTGCAACATGGGAATGTTATAGCAGAAGGTGAGTGGAAACTGGAGAGAGAAGACAGTGGCAGAGGATCAGTAGAGCTAGGGGACCCGAGCAGTAGACAAAATGAGCTACTGAGTGGGGCATCAGCAGAGATGGAGGTACTACTGAGCAGGGGATCTGCTGAACGAGGGTACTAATAAGCTGGGGATCTTCTGAACAGGGGTACTAATGAGCTGGGGATCTGCTGAGTGGGGTACCACTGAGCCGGGTTTTCACTGAGCTCCTTTAAAAACGAATAGAAAAGCAACACACAGAGCATTTGCCAAGCTTTAAAAAATCAAAAAAGCATCACAGAAGCATCACTGAAAAACACAAGCATGCTGTAGCAGTAGGCTCTTTAAGCACTTCCAGACCGCCCTTCTGGACCGCCCATATACTGCGCGCCGTGGGAGCTCAACCGCGGGTCCGGCGGACTCGATCCCTGCCGGCCACCCGCGATCGTGGTAAAGAGAGGCAGAACGGGGATCTACCTATGTAAACAAGGCAGATCCCCTTTCTGAAAGGGTAGGAGAGAGAGAGAGATCAGCTGTTCCAGGTAATCAGGAACAGTGATCTCTCTGTGCTTCCAGTCAGTCCGTCCCCCATACAGTTAGAAACACCTCCCAGGGAACACTTAACCCTTTGATCACCCCCAGTGTTAACCCCTTCCCTGCCAGTGTCATTTATACAGTGATCAGTGCATTTTTACAGCACTGATCATTATATTGGTGTCACTGGTCACCAAAAAGTGTCACTTTGGGTCAGATTTGTCCGCCACAATGTCGCAGTCCCACTAAAAAATCGCCACCATTACCAGTAAAAACAATTAAAAAAAATAAAAAGCCCCTTAATCTTTTCCCTATTTTGTAGACGCTATAACTTTTGCGCAAACCAATCAATATACGCTTATTGCAATTTTTTTTACCAACAATATGTAGCAGAATACATATCGGCTTAAACTGATGAAAACATTTATTTTTTTATATATTTTTTTGGATATGTATTATAGTAGAAAGTAAAAAAAAATGTTTATTATTTTCAAAATTGTCGCTCTTTTTTTGTTTATAGCGCAAAAAATAAAAACTGCAGAGGTGATCAAATACCACCAAAAGAAAGCTCTATTTGTGGGGACAAAAAAAGACATAAATTCTGTTTGGTTACGGCGTCGCACGACCGCGCAATAGTCAGTTAAAGCCACGCAGTGCTGTATCACAAAAAATGGCCTGTTCATTAAGGGGGTAAATCCTTCCGGGGCTGAAGTGGTTGATGTGTTTTAAGATCAAGATCAAGGCAAGTGTAAATGAGCCCCCCCCCCCCAAAAAAAATACATGTTTTAACCTTATTTTCATCCTCTGTTTTATCTCAGAGCTGCTGATCTCTTGGAGCTTCTTTGCAACCACTTCAAGCCTACATGAACTTCAGCGATGGTTGAATGGCATTGCTCAGGGCAGGTTTCCCGATGACTGGTGCTTAGAAGCCTCTGTGACAACCAAGGAGCAGAATTAGGAGATTGAGCAGTTCATTGTCGTGCTATAAAAGGAAGTGCCTGAAGAAGGACAATCATGACAAATCACCACCAGGTATTATTTTGAAGGCTGCAGAATTTAAAATATTGAAAAGGACTTCTGAAATGACATTAACATGTCAAAGCTCATGTGAGATTTTAGTATTTACCTTTCTTTGATACACAAAAGTGCTTTGTGACTTGCCCCACCTTATTTAGCCTGCAGTGTCTAATCCCTATTTAGTGTTGCAGCCCCTTGATATTCAGCAATCCCCCCCTCCGTAGGACAGTATTTGAAAGGATTTGTCTGGATTTGCCCTTTAACCACTTCAGCCCCGGAAGATTTTACCCCCTTCCTGACCAGAGCACTTCTTGCCATTCGGCACTGCGCCGATTTAACTGACAACTGCGCGGTCGTCCAAAAATATATATATAAAAAAAAAATTCACTCAGTTTAGGCCGATACGTATTCTTTTACATATTTTTGGTAAAAAAAAATCGCAATAAGCGTATATTGATTGGTTTGCGCAGAAGTTATAGCGTCTACAAAATAGGGGATAGATTTATTGCTTTTTTATTATTAATTTTTTTTTTTTACTAGTAATGGGGGCGATCTGCGATTTTTATCGGGACTGCGACATTATGGCGGACACGTCGGACAATTTTGATACATTTTTTGGACCATTGGCATTTTTACAGCGATCAATGCTATAAAATTGCATTGATTACTGTGAAAATGTCACTGGCAGTGAAGGGGTTAACCACTAGGGGGCAGTGAAAGGGTTAAGTGTGTCCTAGTACATGTTCTAACTGAAGGGGGGAGGGGACTGCGCACGCGCTCCCCTAGTGGGCGTCTATGGTACCGACGTACCATGAGGGCGATTCGCGCAGCTGAGCCATGTTGCCCCAGTATAACTACAGCGGCTGTTCGGCATACGGTTAAATCAACTCTATCACTCATTCCTCCATTTGTCCCCCCTAGACTAAAGGGACATTGCTCTCCATTATACTCTGCACTATCTGAAAATGTTAACGCTAGTTCTGATAGAAAGGTGTTTGTTGTGTGTAAGGTGCGTAGCCGCAGACCGCTCAGGGTGCCCAACTGACCTGTTTCCACAGCTAAAAGTGCCTACAATGGGCACATGAGCTTCAGAAATGGACCATGGAGGAATGGAAGAAGGGGCCCTGGTCTGATGAATCATGTTTTCTTTTACATCATGTAAATGTCTGAGTACATATGCAAGGAGGAAGAGATGGCACCAGGGTGCACTATGGGAAGAAGGCAAGCTGGTGGAGGTAGTGTGATGCTTTGTCTAGTGGCGTCCATGCCTCGTTCATGCTTTGTCTAGTGGCATCCATGCCTCGTCCATGCTTTGTCTAGTGGCGTCCATGCCTTGTCCATGCTTTGTCTAGTGGCGTCCATGCCTCCTCCATTTTTTGTCTAGCGGTGCCCATGCTTCGTCCATGCTTGGTCTAGTGGTGTCTATGCCTCGTCCATGCTTTTTTCTAGTGGCATCAATGCTTCGTCCATGCTTTGTTTAGTAGCGTCCATGCCTTGTCCATGCTTGGTCTAGTGGCGTCCATGCATTGTCCAAGCTTGGTCTAGTGGCGTCCATGCCTCGTCCAAGCTTGGT
This sequence comes from Lithobates clamitans, assembly GCA_037952925.1. Taxonomy (NCBI): domain Eukaryota; kingdom Metazoa; phylum Chordata; class Amphibia; order Anura; family Ranidae; genus Lithobates; species Lithobates clamitans. The sequence continues at coordinate 660,424 of JBBGZY010000938.1, read as the reverse complement.
CTAGTGGCGTCCATGCCTAGTCCATGCTTGGTCTAGTGGCGTCCATGCCTCGTCCATGCTTTGTCTAGTGGCGTCCATGCCTAGTCCATGCTTGGTCTAGTGGCGTCCATGCCTCGTCCATGCTTGGTCTAGTGGCGTCCATGCCTAGTCCATGCTTGGTCTAGTGGCGTCCATGCCTCGTCCATGCTTGGTCTAGTGGCGTCCATGCCTCGTGCATGCTTAGTCTAGTGGCGTCCATGCCTCGAAGGGGCAGGGCTGTTTTGGAGGTAAAAGAGAGACCTACTCAATATTGTTTGTTGTTTGTTTCTGGTCATGTTATGGCTGATCGGTTTAAATATCCGCAATTTATAAATGTGCAGAGCCTTTATTTTAAGCCACGGTATGGACACACAGCTGCTTTTTAAATGTCTTATTAAAGGCAGTACATTTTTTTCTTTTTTTTTTTTTCAACTACGTAAAAACTAGCCATTAGCAAATAATAATTACATGTCCCAGCTAAGAAAGAGCCAAACTGGCCACTGGGCAGAGTCTGTTTGGAAACCTATGGGATATGTACCTATGTGCCAGAGACCATATATCATTCTTACAATATACACACACTGTAACTTTCTGTGCCCTGAAGGGTCACTGCTGGGATAATCAGCGAGGTTGGGCTCAAACTCCAGTACAAACCTGTTGTACAAAAACATAGATAAGGAAAAGAAACATATCTTTAGATGAAAAGAGGTTTTAAATTACAAGACTGGAGACCTTTCAATGATACAATTTGGCAAAACTATTGACAATCTACATTACATGAATTGTGTATGTACTAAGAGTATAGGAATTCTATGTGAATTGTCCAGTGGAGGAAGCCACAGTTTGACTTGCAGCCACAGGATAGAACAAATGTTAATTCAGAGAAAAAAAATAAAGACTGGAAATAACAAAATCTTATAGCTGTGTATTGTCTTGCTAGAGGGAGCATGACATGTACGTACAGCTCTGTTGTAGACTCTTTTTGGTGTAGAGCCCTGCTGTAGCTTATTTTTGGTGTTCAGCCCTGTTGTAGCCCATTTTGCTGTAGAGTCCCCGTTGTAGCCCATTTTGGTGTAGAGTCTTATTGCTGCCCATTTTGGTTGGTATAGAGCGCTGTTGTAGCCCATTTTTGGTGTAAAGTCCTATTGTAGCCCATTTTTGGTGTAAAGATCTGTTGTAGCCCATTTTTGGTGTAAAGCCCTGTTGTAGCCCATTTTTGGTGTAAAGCCCTGTTGTAGCCCATTTTTGGTGTAAAGCCCTGTTGTAGCCCATTTTTGGTGTAAAGCCCTGTTGTAGCCTATTTTTGGTGTAAAGATCTGTTGTAGCCCATTTTTGGTGTAAAGCCCTGTTGTAGCCCATTTTTGGTGTAAAGATCTGTTGTAGCCCATTTTTGGTGTAAAGCCCTGTTGTAGCCCATTTTTGGTGTAAAGCCCTGTTGTAGCCCATTTTTGGTGTGTAGCTAATCTTGGTGTAGAGCCCTGAAGTAGCCCATTTTTGAGGTAAAGCCCTGCTGTAGCTCATTTTTGACATGTAGAGCCTGTTGGTGCACATTTTGATGTAAAGCCCCGTTGTAGTCCATTTTTGGCGTAGAGTACTCTTGTAGCTTATTTTTGGCATAGAGCCCTGTTTAATGTAAGGACACATTGTAGACTACTTTTGGTGTAAAGCGCTGTTGTAGCCAATTTTTTGGGACAGGGCTGTAATCTAGTTAGTTCCCTCTAGAGGTCCTTACTTCCTTTCTAGCTAGGGCTAAAAGTAGCCAGGAAGGGTGGCGTTTAGCAGAGTAGAAGAGAGTAGCCAGTGAGAGAGCAAGAGGGTACCTTTGGCCTTGTAGGAGCGTTAAGGCCTGCTGGTTTGCAACTATCTGAACCACCAGGATCCTCACTTGGGGAAGGCCATATGAATTTCTTTTAGTGTGTTTAATTTGTATGCAATCAGGCAGGCCCTGGCACTACATGGTTTTGGTAAATCTGAAGACAAAAATCTGCAGAAAATCTAATAGTGTGTATGGGGCTTAACTCTCTGGTTTGGGCATTTGGAGGCACGGTACACTCCAAGTAGTAAAGGGAAACGTTTTTCATTGGCTGCAGAAAAAAAAGCCTTGCCTGGTTAGTGTTCTTGGGATTCCTTTGTTATAATCTTTCTTCAGACCTTCTAGCTGACTCCACCTTCCCTGTAATTTACAGAGAGGCAGAAAAAGGGGATTTTCCACTATAATGTCCAGGTGAGAATTTCCTGCCCTCAAGGGCTGTTTACAGATTAAATTCACTCCCTAATCAATATAACCTGCAAAGGTGAACTGATTCATGTGTGAGAATACCTCCTGATCTGAATGCCACTTACCTTTAGCCCAGGCTCACATTGCAGGTAAGGATGAGCTCCGGCGTGTTCGCACAGCCCACGTGCAGAGCCCGCCAGGAAGTCGGCACTGCGCTAATCACAGGCAGTGAGACATTGTCCTGATGCTGGGCTGCAGAGATCGGCAAATGTCTCACTACCTGTGATTAGCACAGCGCAGTGCCGACTTCCTGGCGGGCTCTGCACGTGGGCTGTGCGAACACACCGGAGCTCATCCTTAATTACGGGTGGATTTGAAATCGTGCAAGTTCAGCTGAACTCGCATAATTTCGAACCGGAAATGCAGTCCGACTTCCGGGGGCGATTTGACAGACATGTGTGCGGTTCATGCACAGATGTCTATTCAAATCGCCCACAAAGTCGCCAAAAGTAGTGCAGGAACTACTTTTGGGAATCAGCGCCACACCAATTCAGACGGTGCTATCACCGGCAATAGCAGCCGATTTGGCCTGCGATTTGACATGTCTTGACATGTTGCTGTAGTAGATCAGGGGTATCCAAACTTTTGACCTTCCTGGGCCACATTGGAAGAAGAGGAATTGTCTTGGGCCACACATAAAATACACTTATGCCCCGTACACACGATCGCACATTCCGACAACAAAATCCATGGTTTTCCTCCGAAGCATGTTGGCTCAAACTTGTCTTGCATACACACGGTCACACAAATCTTGTTGGAAATTACAAATGTCAAGAACGCGGTGACGTTCAACACGTACGACGAACCGAGAAAAATGAAGTTCAATAGCCAGTGCGGCTCTTCTGCTTGATTCCGAGCATGCGTGGAACTTTGTGCGTCGGAATTGTGTACACACGATCGGAGTTTACGACAACGGATTTTGTTGACGGAAAATTAGAGAACCAGATCTCAAATTTTGTTTGTCGGAAATTCCGACGGAAAATGTCCGGTGGAGCCTACACACAGTCGGAATTTCCTACAACAAGCTCATATCAAACAATTCCAGTCTGAGGGCATTAAGCCTCGTACACACGATGCAATTGTTGGCAGAGGATTGTCTGTTGACAGACTGTTGTCCTAAAATCTTACCGTTAGTACGCTCCTTTTGACAATTGTTGTCCAACTTTCGGCCAACAAATGTTGGATGTCACGCTAGTAAATTTTCAGCGGACAACGGCGTCAGATTTTCGTATGCTCAGAAACACGCATGCTTGGAATCAATGCTCACCAAACAAGAAATTAGCAGAAGGGGCCCAAAGGGTGGCGCTCAAGAGCTGTAATACAATGTAGTACGTCACTATGTTCATGTTTGTTGCACGACAATTATGTACCGTTAGTATGCAAGAGGAGATCCTGGCACCCGCCCCTTTGACAAAAATCAGACGCTCAGTTGGCCAACAATTGTACCGTGTGTACGAGGCTTTAGAATAAGGATGGCTGATGAACAAGCTTATTGATGATGGTCTTGTAACCCATTCCAGCCTTGTGTAAATCCGGGTACACACGATCAGATTTTCGGACGACCATTCGTTCGTTTTTTGTGGCATGCTAGTCTCATGTCGGAAGTGAAGACGTTATTCACCATACGAAAATTCTCGTACGACAGAATATAACGTCAGAAGTGACGTAACGCGTTGAATAGTTTTGTGTGTATTCTTTTGTTTTTGAGCATGCGTGGTCTTGCTCTTATGATTTTTTCAGACGCAAACCGTACTAATTAAACACAAATCGGACATTGACTTCACCTACGACAAAAATTTTATAGTCTGCACATCCAGCTTTTATCGGATGAAAAATCGAAATCAGCTGTCGAAAAGCACCATACTAACGATCTGAAAATTCACAGATCGCTCGTCGGATGAAATTTAACTTCCGATTTTCGTATCGCGTGTACGGGCCTTAGGTCTACAATCATGTCCCTGACATCCTTGGACAGCTCTTTGGTCTTGGTAATGGTGCAGAGATTGGAATCTGATTGACTGATTGCTGTGGACAGGTGTTTTTTATACAGGTAACAAGCTGAGATTAGGAGCATTCCCTTAAAGTCTAGGTTCATACTGAATGCGGGTTTGAAACCGGCATTTAGTCCAACTTCGGGGGGGGGGGCGATTTGAGAGACATCTGTGCGGGTTCATGAACAGATGTCTATTGAAATCGCCTCCCCAAAAAAAACTACTTTTGGGGATCGGTGCGGTGCCATTGCCGGCAATAGGCTCCGATTTGGTATGCGATTGTGAGTGTGATGTCAAATCGGCCCAATGTGAACGTGGGCTTAGAGAGTGCTCCTAATCTCAGCTTGTTACCTGTATAGGAGACACCTGGGAGCCAGAAATCTCCCTGATTGATAGGGGATCAAATACTTAATTCACTCATTAAAATGGAAATCAATTCATATACCTTTTTGAAATGCGTTTTTCTGGATATTTTTGTTGTTATTCTGTCTCTCATTTTTAAAATAAACCGACCATTAAAATTATAGACTGATAATTTTTTTGTCAGTGGCAAAAATCAGCAGGGGATCAAATACTTTTTTTTTCCCCTCACTGTAATTATTATTATTATACAGGATTTATATAGCGCCAACAGTTTACGCAGCGCTTTACAATATAAAAGGGAGACAATACAGTTATAATACAATAAAATACAAGAGGATTAAGAGGGCCCTGCTCAGAAGAGCTTACAATCTAATAGGGTGGGGCAGGTGGTGCAAAAGGCTGTAACTGTGGGGAATGAGCTGATGGAAGTGGTAAAAGCTTAGTTGGAGATGTGATAGGCTTCCCTGAAGAGATGAGTTTTCAGGGATCGCCTGAAGGTAGCAAGAGTAGGGGAAAGCCGGATAGATGGAGGTAGCGAGTTCCAGAGGATGGGAGAGGCTCTGGAGAAATCCTGGAGACGAGCATGGGAGGAGGAGACAAGAGAGCTTGAGAGTAGGAGGTCTTGAGAAGAGCGGAGAGGTCGATTTGGGTGATATTCGGAGACAAGATTGGTGATGTAGCTCGGGGCAGAGTTGTGAATGGCTTTGTATGTTGTGGTTAGTATTTTGAATTTAATTCGCTGGATGATTGGGAGCCAGTGCAGGGATTGGAGGAGAAGGTTGGCAGACACTGAGCGGTTGGTAATTCTCTGCATTGTGTAAAAAAGGCTGTTTGATCCTGTCTTCTCTGATCCTCCCCTTCTTCCACTGTCCCCAATCCCTCTCCTGATAGAACAGATAGAACTTGGGTGCACTCTGCACATGCTCAGTTTGGTATGTATTGCAAAAGAGTGTTTTTTTTTTTTTTGTTTTTTTTGGGAGGGTGCATATGATCTGCACTGTTCAGAGGATCAGGGGTCATGCAGCCTCATAGAACAGTCAAAGTAGAATGAAAACTTTGGCCTGTAATGAAGGAGTAGTACTCAAGGGAATAAACAGTAACACCAAAAGGCACTTCTCAAATGTTTGATCACAACATGTGCAAATCCTTCCCAATACACATCAAAAGAGTAATTAAGAATGGAACAGGGACTGTGTTGTTGGGACACATTGAAGCTTCAGCCCTCTTTCCTTGGAATGGCTCCCCTGGGATTTACTGGTGTACTGGGACCTTTTAGCACACATGCTGAGCACAGCAGTCTCCATCACCATCACATGAGAAGGGTTTAGTGCCTATGGTCTGGCAAATAATGATGTCATGTTGGAAGATGGAAGAACATTGGGGGCTCATTTACACTAAAGTGATTGGTTGCAGTGTGTAAAGCACTTGTGTTAAGGCATGCATAAACATGTGTTGTGTTATGGCAGCCTATTCAATATAAATGAGCTTCTAACACACCACAATGGATGAACAGTGCATGACTTTTTTTTTACAACAGAGCCCACCGCAGCGCAGGGTATTTGCATTCTGGTTTGCTGCCGCGCATTGCGCTCCACTATACAATGTGCTGGGCTGACATTCATACCAAATGGCACCGCAACGCACATAGAGCCATGCATTGTGGCAACCCGGGTTAACATGTTTTTTTAACTACCGGTACCCAAAAGTGGAACTTCCGCTCATCTGATTCCTCCCCCCCCTCCAGAGCCACAATTGGCACCTTTCAGGGGGGAGGGGGGTGCAGATACCTGTCTAATACAGGTATTTGCACCCACTTCCAGGAATAGACTCCCACGGGAGTCACGCCCCTTCCCGCACCCCCCCCCCACCCCGCTGTCTCCTGGGAAACGCACAGGTCCCAGGAGATAGCGGGGACAGATTTGAAAGGAAATTCCAATACCTATAATTTAATAGTTAATTATTAGTTAGTTAGCTATTATTTTGGATTTCCTTTCTTATTTTCGGATTTTTGATCATAACGAATTACCCGAAAAAAGAAAGAAAAAAAAAAAACGAATGAAACTAAATAATTTTTTGGCAGTGCACGTCTAATGGGCAAAATACCTAAAAGCGAAGGCCCATTCACACTACAGTGATCTGTTGCACATGCATTATGGCATGCGTTCACTTGAATTGCGTTAACCTCCCTGGCGGTATGATTATTTCGGATTTTAGGTGCTGAAAGCGGTACAATTATTTTGCATGGAAATTTGGCGTTTTATATTGTAGGTCTGTAATTCTTAACAATAACACACTTAAATCTGTCCAAACCAGAGTCTAGTAGATATCCCGGGTATGATAAAGTTTGAAACACAAAAACATAAATTATAATATAATAAATAAAAATAAATAATAAAAAAATTAAAAAAAAATAATAATAAAATAAATTTCCCCACAATTCACTATCGCTCAATTCTGCAAGCGTTCTAATTTACTATCGCTGTTTTCTAGCTGGTCTAAAACCATTTTTGACGTAAAGGGACACTTTTTGGTTGCTATGGACAATCTCCAGTTTCCAGGCAGAAAGAACAGTATATATCATATAAAACTGCATGCAGGGCATGGGCCAAAGCATTGGGGACAAAAGGGATGTGAAATCATTTCATACAGTACTGTAATCTGTAAGATTACAGTACTGTATGTGTTATTGTTTTTACTTTTTTTTTAATTTGCCGCCAGGCTCCGCCCCGTGCGTCGCAACGCTCGCAGGGAACGGAGCCTGGCACGGAGAGGCTTCGGAGGAGGACAGAGCCCACGGACACTGCGGGGGACATCGCAGGATCCCGGGGACAAGGTAAGTAATGCCGCCCCAGGATCCTGCAATGCGTTCCCGAGTGTGTCTCGGGGTTACCGCTAATGGTACTGAATTTTAACCCCGAGCCACACTCGGGAAAACCGCCAGGGAGGCTACAGGGTAACTCCACTTTCACAGGGGGGGGGGGGAATAGCAAATAAAAAAATTATATAGCATATATGTATATGCCAGTGATGGCGAACCTTGGCACCCCAGATGTTTTGGAACTACATTTCCCATGATGCTCATGCACTCTGCAGTGTAGTTGAGCATCATGGGAAATGTAGTTCCAAAACATCTGGGGTGCCAAGGTTCGCCATCACTGGCATATACAATTATTACACAAGTCACATTGTGGATGCAGGTTACTAAAAATTACCTTTCCTTTCCAATCTGCTGTAATTTCCTGTTAAATGCAGTATGGCATCGTGGAGGCGTTGTGTACAGTACATCCCTCAGAAAATTTCATTTCCTGCTTGTGTGATTACATTGGCTCACTGATTTTCCCAGAAGTCTGCACTAAGATACAAGTCAGATTTTGGGCATCCCCTGCAACAAAAATGTCATTTTTGGTGAGATACTGCCAAAGAAAAAAAATCTCATCTAAAGGGATGCAGACCCTGCGGCTTTCCTCATTAGAGCCCTGCAAGTGCAGCAGCTGGTTGATAATAATAAAATCACTCCCATTCACATTCATTTCGCACATGGCCAAAGACAAGCAAACAGCCATTTTTTTTCAGAATAGCAAAATGATAAGACCCCATACACACACACTATACAACTTTTGCTGTCTGATTTCCTTTAGATTTACCAAAACCATGTAGTGCAAGGGCCTACCTGATTGCATACAAATTGAAGATTTGACCTCATATTATATGGTTTTGGTAAAGCTAAAGGAAAAAATCTACAGAAAATTGTATAGTGTGTATCCAGCTTAAGAATCTGCAACAAAGTTTGTTAAGATCCTTTCAGTGTACATAGATCACTCGGGCGGGGGGGGGGGGGGGGGGGAATGTTCTTTTCTGAACAAAAGTGGAGTTACTCTCTAACCACTTCCGGACCAGCCACCGCAGTTATACTGCGGCAGGTTGGCTCCCCTGCGCAAAACGTAGCTATACGTTGGCTCGCGGGGTCCGGATAGCATGCGCGCGCACAGCGGGGGTGCCAATGCTCGTGGCCGACAGTGGCGATGACCGCCAGCCATGAGCGATCGTGAGCAGGAGACACAGAACAGGGACGAGTGTATGTAAACACACACTTCCCTGTTCTGTTCTGACAGGAGTGACAGATCGTGTGTTCCTATTAGCTAGGAACCATGATCTGTCACTTCCTGTAGTTAGTCCCTCCCCCTTCAGTTAGAATCACCTACCAGGGAACACAGTTAACCCCTTTACCACCCCCTAGTGTTAACCCCTTCACTGCCAGTGACATTTTTACAGTAATAAATGCATTTTTAATCGCACTGATCGCTGTATTAATGGCAATGGTTCCAAAAATGTGTCAAAATTGTCCGATGTGTCCGCCATAATGTCACAGTCACAATAAAAATCGCAGATCGCCGCCATTACTAGTAAAAAAAAAAAAAAAATAATACTAAAAATGCTATAAATCTATCCCCTATTTTGTAGACGCTATAACTTTTGCGCAAACCAATCAATATACGCTTGTTGCGATTTTTTTTTTTTAGCAAAAATATGTAGAAGAATACATATGGGGATATTTATTATAGCAAAAGTAGAAAATATTGTGTTCTTTTCAAAATTGTGGCTTTATTTTGTTTATAGCGCAAAAAATAAAAACCGCAGAGATCAAATACCACCAAAAGAAAGCTCTATTTGTGGGAAAATAAGGCCGTTAATTTTGTTTGGGTACAACATCGCACGACCGCGCAATTGTCAGTTAAACGACGCAGTGCCGAATCGCAAAAAACGCTCTGGTCAGGAAGGGGGTAAATTCTTCTGGGGCTGAAGTGGTTAAGGCAGGAATTGGGCCGCCATCGCACCACTATGGGTGAAAATATGTACATGTTTTTACAAGTGCAGCCCACCACAACCCATTGTATGTGCATTGTGGTGCACTATGTCCTACTGTACAATGCGTTGGAATGCTATTGACAATGAATGGAACCGCACATTCAGTAGCCATGCGTTGCGGCAATGCGCTAAAATGTGTGCCTTTTTTGAACGTGTTGCTACAATGCCCAATCGCGCTAAAGTGATCCAATGGGTTGGGTTCATTTCTGCACATTTCGGAAAGCGTTAAGGCAGTCTGTTCATTACGAATGGGCCCCCAATGCAGCACAACGGATTGAAAAAAAAAAATAATAAAAAGTGCAAAAATGCAGCTCAAAGCACAGTATGTATTGTAGTGCGCTGTACTTTGCTGTGCAATGGGTTGGGGTGCCAGTCACAATGAACCCCAACACACATAGAACAAATGCGTTGCCATACACATTAACGTGCGTTGCCTCAACGCGCAACTGTGAATGGGCCCATATGGTTGTGTCAAAAGATTTTATTTAGTGCATGCAAGGTGATAACAGGTAGAATAATAAGATACAAAATGATAATTGAGTTGAAGCTCAATATTATCTAGGTATATATACACACTTAAAAGGGTTGTAAAAGTTCACGTCTTTTCACCTTAATGCATCCTATGCATTAAGGTGAAAAAACATCCAACAATACCGGCCCCCCCCCAGCCCCCCCGTTTTTACTTACCTGACCCCTCGAAAGTCCTGCGCTCGCCCCCGACATCCTCTTTGTCGCTCAGCCTGGCCGTTGACTGGCTAGAGTGGATGGATTGAAAGCAGCGCAGCCATTGGCTCGCGCTGCTGTCAATCACATCCAATGACGCGGCGCGCCGGGGGGGGCTATAGCTGCCGGCTGTATCACGGGAGCGCGCCCGCAAAAACTAAGCACCGTGTGAGAGAGCTCGCATGAAGGTGTTTAGTTCTTGCGGGGAGGAGCTGCGAGAGCCGCCGAGGGACCCCAGAAGACCAGGTTCGGGGCCACTCTGTGCAAAATGAGCTGCACAGTGAAGGTAAGTATAACATGTTTGTTATTTAAAAATAAAAACACCTTTACAACCCCTTTAATTTGTACGGTATAAGCAATTAAATATAAATTGTCTTGTAAGTACAAACAGAAAAAAAAAAAAGGAACAATTTTTGTAAATATTACTCTCATGTTAAATCAGTTAAAAGGATTTATAGGTAATGTTGATAGGTTGGGGTATAGAGGAAAATGTCTGTAGGAGCGAGAGCTTCTAATTCATGAGAGGTAAATACAATTATACTTTTTTTCAATAATCCGGGATCTCTGTGCTATTCGTATGTAGTTTATTTATTTCAGGTACTCATATAGCGCTGTCATTTTACGCAGTACTTTACATATACATTGTACATTCACATCAGTCCCTACCCTCAAGGAGCTTACAATCTAAGGTTCTGAAAAAAGCAGGACAACATTTTCCTGCAAAAAAAAAAGCAGTTATGGCTTTTGTGTGCCAAACCCCCCCCCCCCCCCCCAAGCTTTGCAGAAAGTTAAAAATGGAGGTGCTGTCCTGTAGAAAGAGGGATACTCCGCAACTGTCATGGTAGTTATGTATAAGTTCCCATACTCCCAAATGAAAAACGTTTGCAACTGTATATAAATCTGCAGTGCGTCCATACATAAGCTATTGTTCTGTTATCAGTCCTCTTAGACAAAGGCATGCTGTGTCCTTCCCCAGGATTACCAACAGGAAGTCTGCTGTACACTATGAAATCAGCATCATGAATACAATTCATCTTAAACATTGTCTGTCTTGATGAACTGCTGAGATTTATAAAAAAAAAAAAAAAATCTGCCAATTCTGATTTGCTTTAATACATTTTATATAAACTCAAGCAGTTAAAAGTTCTGGATAGGACTGGAAGAAAAAGTTTGATGGAACAGCACCTCTAGTGGTCACCAAAATACTTGCAGCTCAAAACAGTATTAATAACCACCATGCATAGCTCTATTAGTATAAACACTTACAAACACGGTACAATAAATAGTATAAATACATTGCTTGCAGCCAGTCGATTTGGTTGGCCATTCTCAATGATTGCACTTAACATGAGAAGAGCATGAAAACGAATCATGAAAAAGTTAAAGGATGAACGTTAAAAGCAAAGAAATTAGAAATAATGTTTTTTGGGTTTTTTTTCACATTAAAATCAATTTTAATCTCGTTTCCCTCTCAATTTCAAAGATTTTAACTAGTTTTGAAACTAAGCATACAGTAGACAGGAGCAGAACAGTGTCCCAGGTTGAATACAAAAATAGGACCCTAACAAAGTTGCACCTTCATAATGTGAGAACATTACAGCTTGGTCCCAGCTCAAAAATGAGATAAGTCCATGGAAAGTGTTTTTTTTTTACCATTTGTTTTTTTTTTAAACTTTATTGCATCTCAGTACTGCTGAGTTGTAATAAAATAGCCACTTCTGGTCTACATGCACTCCAATAATGGCTTCCTGGTGGACAACAGTTGACCACGCTTGTGTAAAAAAAGATCCACTTATAGTCTTCTAAAAGACTGCCTATGTGACACTGTAAAACAGTTAGAAGGCAGGGACAAGGTGTTGTCACCCTAAAACAGTTGGTGGCTGAGCAAGAACCTTCATGGCAAGGCCGCCAAGCATTTCTCAGTGTAGGCTTCCTGATGGTGACCACAGTTGATCATGTCTGTAATGAAAAGGCCACTTGTAGTCTCTATCAGAAGCCCGTGTGACACTGCAGACCAATTGGAAGACAGGGGGCAGTGTGGGCATCCTAAAACAGTAGATGCCTAAGCAAAGGCCTTCCGGGCAGGACCACCAAACATTTCTCAAGGTGGGCTTCCCAATGGTGATGACAGTTGGCCATGCCTGTGTAATGAAGAGGCCACTTGTAGTCTATCAGAAACCCGTGTGACACTGCAGAACAATTGGAAGACAGGGGGCAGAGTGTTGTTACCATGAAACAGTAGATGCCTGGGCAAGGACCTTCATGGCAGGATCAACAAACGTTTCTCAGATGGGCTTCTTGATGGTGACTACAGTTGACCATGCCTCTGTAATGAAGAGGCCACTTGTAGTCTGTCAGATGCCTGTGTGATACTGCAGACCGAATGGAAGACAGGGACAGAGTGTGGTCACCTTGAAAGAGTAGATGCCTGCACAAGGACCACCAAGCATTTCTCATGGTGGGCTTCTTGATGGTGACCACAGTTGACCATGCCTGAGTAATGAAGAAGCCACTTGTAGTCTCAAACAGAAGCTTGTGTGACAGTGCAGATCAATAAGAAGACAGGGACAGAGTGCTTTCATCCTAAGACAATAGGTGCCTGACCAAAACCCCTTCATGGCAGTATCACCAAGCATTATTTAGGGAAAAACCACAACATTAAAAACATTGACATGGAATTACATGAATTACCATGTTATATGTGAATTTAGTGACTGGGTTGGTTTACACCTACTTTTAAGTTACTTGTATAACATTATGTATCAATATAGTGCAGTAAGCAACTTTTAATAACCAAAAAAAAAAAAACACGTTCCGTAGTTAAAGTGCGCCTGTCATGAAAGAAACATGGAGGGGGCCATTGCTGACCCATTCCAAAAATAGTTGCCTGGCTGACAATATGGGTCAAAGACCCACAACAAGCATGCCAGACCAAGACTAAGGTCTAGATATTTGTTGAGTTTGCAACTCAAAGTATTAAAGCCAATAGGAGGTGAACAGTGGGGAGTAGTGTAATGAAAGCTGCTTTGATAAAAGTGGCTCATTGCATTTGACTATTACCTTAAAGAAAAAAAAAAAAAAAAAAGGAATATGTGTGTGTGTATATATATATATATATATATATATATATATATATATATATATATATATATATATATATATATATAAAATTTCATTCCATTTTTTATAAAAAATAAAAGCATTTAATGCTTTTTAAATAATATTAAAAAAAAATCCTTTTTTTATTTTATTTAAAGGGGGGGGGGGGTAGACATTTTTTCCCCTGCTACTCTGCCAAGTACACCATCCATTACATCGGTTTGACTAGGAATCTCAAAAAGCACAACCAACTTAAACAGGTGTTAAACTGCTGCCTAATGGCACAGACCCAATTATGTGGTTAATGTTGACACTATTAGGCGAATCTATGACTCTACCCAAAGTTCATGTGTGCATTCCTATAAGTCACTAATTAAATATTTGCCTCCACCTCCCCCCCAATTTAAAAACTTAAATTCATATAAACATTGAGAAACAGGAAACAAAAATGGTGTTTAACGGCCCTTTGAAATAGCACCAGCATATTAAAAAAAAAAAAAAAAAAAAAACAAACACACACACACACACACACACACACACACACACACACACACACACACACAATTCCAAAGGAGGCAACTTTTTTAACAAAAAAAAAGGGGGGGGGATAAAAAATAAACACACACAATGCATATACACCATATAGGGTATAGTTTTTATATTTACTACCATCATTAATTTAATTAGCTTGAGATTCCTGTAATTACAAAGCCATGGAGAATGAATACCCTCCAATTGTCTGGCAGCATTGTAAGCCTTTTCAAACAGAACTCCCCGGCTGTATAGCATGTGAATAGAGAAGAAAGAGTTCTGGTTGAAAGCAAATGGATATAGTTTCATCAGTAAATCAGATGCACATTTTGATAGGAAAGGAGCATACATATCCTTTGTATATGAATGCATGTTTTTTTTTACCTTTAAAATGAGATCAGGAAGTGCAGATGGTTAATTTAGTGCACAGTATATTATCACACCAGAAGTAAAAACCATTGTGTGACCACAAGAGTTAAAAATGCCTATACCAAATGAGTAACTTTGGAACCTTTCACAGTGGTCCTGGCTAAACGCCAGAAACTTTTTTTTTTTTTTTTTTGTTTTAGCTAATATATATTATATATATATACACTAGGCAAAGACAGAACCCACCGTTTAGACAAAACATCCACGGTATGCTTTTCTTTTTTCATTTCCAAAAATTTATTGGGAGAACTACAAAACATGTACAGTACAAAGAATACAGTCTCACAATTCTTAGTGAACCGACTAATTATATATACATATAATTATAGTCAACTCATCCTTTCGTTACATTCAGGAGGAAAAAAAAAACAAAAAGAAAAAAAAAAAAACCTGTTAAAGTAGTTCAGAGAGTACATAGTGCTTAATCTGTACCTACTATGTACAAAAAGAAGGGAGAAAAGAAAAAAAAAAAGTTTCTCATTCACCATCTAGGCAAATTCTAGAAAAAAAAACGTTTGGCTTTCTAGTTAAGGAATTCACTGAAGTACTTCCATGTACTGTATGAAGTTTTAGGACTGTGGCCTTTTTTTTTTCTCTTTTTTTTTTTTTTTTTTTTTTAAATAAGTGGTAAGGTATAACAAAACCCATCCCTACATTCAAAATGATCACACCTTTACAGAATACTTTTTTGGTTGAGACTTTTTTTTTTTCTTTTTTTTTTTAAGGCAAGTGTGAACTCTTCAAAAAAAGGCACTGTGAAATATAATACTGGGACCCCAATTATTGCTACATACCATCACAGTGATTGCGGTGGAAATAAGACAAAAAAAAAAAAAAAAAATTTAATAACATATAAAGCATCTGAGCGAGTAACTCGGGAGTCAAATTTATAAAGTTTTTGCTTTTTAAGTTCACTTTTGGACGGGTAAAAAAAAAAAAAAAAAAAAAAGTATAAATTGGGGGTGGGAGCAAGAGATGAAAAAAAATAAAAAAATTACAAAATTCCTCAAACTTCTTATCCACAGCACAGAGATTTCTTTACAGAAACCAATCTTTTTCTGCTTTTTTTTCTTTTTTATTAACGTAAACAAGGAAAGGAATTAATGAAATAAATATTACATACAATCTCTTAAATTAAGATTTTACTCATTTACAATAAAATAAAACAGGTGAAGTTACAAAAAAAGGCATATATTACTGTGAAAAGAACATACACTCAACATTTTGCAGATTAATAATGGCAATCATAATTTAAACGTAATAAAAGAATATATATCTATTGCTTTTTTCATCATACCCGATAAATACAGTATGAACAAATTATTCAATGTATATTTTTCACAAGATAATAAATAAGTTAAATAGTTTCATATTGAGTTGTGTGCAGTGACAGGCAAGCAACTCAGACAGCTAAAATAATATAATAATAATAAAAAAAAAAAATAAAAAAAAAAATAAATCAGCAGTTATTCAACAATTATAAACTAACTGAGTGCTTCCGAGAAACATTGTTCTAAGCTAACAGCCCACTAAGCAATGGAAATGGAACTGATGTTAACTTTGGAATGAAAGTTTTTTTTTTTTGTTTTTAGTACATGTTAAGCTAAAGAAAAAAAAAGTCTTAGAGGGTTGCTTGTTGTTAAGGCATATTCTTGGCAGGATGGTGATTTTTTTTTTCTTAAAAAAAAAAAAAAAAGCTTATTAAAGTTTATTTTTTTTTATTTTTTTCCCAACTGGACTGTTGTGTTTTTATTATTAAACACCTGGGGAAAAAAAAATAAAAAAAAAGCTAAAGTGTAATTCCCCAAGTTTGCTGTGCTAATGCTTCAAGAGATGGAATGCCTGCTGGTGCTTAAAACTATCCCCCACAACCCCACCCCCCCCCCCAAAAAAAAAACAAAAAAAAAAAAAAAAAAACACATCTCACCCGCTAACCCCCACAGTTCTATAAAAATAGTTTTGTTCTATTAAGTTTTGCCCTTTTGCGCGTAAGGTTTTTTTTTTGTTCAGCTTTCAGGATTTTTTTTTTTCACGAGTCTTTCTGACCCTTCTTTACATTAAATAAAAATTGGCAGAGGCACAAAAGGCAAAAAACAAAAATAATAATATTAATAATAATAATAATAATACAGGGAACATCTTGAGTGCCAGCTGTATACAGTTCAAGTGTTTAGTCCTTGCCATGATTACATTGTTGTAAGGCGTGGGTCATCATCCTCTCTGGTCTTCTACCCTCCTGAGTCTGTATATCACACTGGGCAAGAGATGCAGGGATAGACTGGCAGCTTTTCAAAAGGGGGGTAAAAACTGGACCCTGATGCTTCCGCTGTACTTAAAGGCAGGGTGGGCAAAAAAAAAAAAAAAAAAAACCCTTTAGTCCAATCACCAGGACAGCTTGTGGAACCCAAAGACCTCAGCTGCAACATAACCTCAGCATGCAGAGCTTTGACTGTCTTGACTTTCAACGAGGAGCAACCAACAACGTGACCAAAAGAGGCTGCTCTGCTTGTCCTTAGAAAAAAAGAATATATATATGAAGAGGTTCTGCAGCAGCTGCGGACTTTACAGCACTGCTCTCTGTTCTCAGACAGGTGGCTATGGAGCCCAGATCATTTATTTAGAAAAAAAAAAAAAAAAATCAAACCAGCCCAGGCAGCAACTTGCCTCCCCAGTCCTGACTGCCCCCTAGAGGAAAAAAAAAAAGGGGGGGGTTGATGGCTCAGTCATCGGAGATGGACAGCCTGCTGAAAATGGGTAGGCGCCTGTTAGAGTCCAGGGTAGGGGAATCCGATCCACTCAGGCTGCCAGAGCTCAAGGAGCCGCTCAGATAGCTCTCCCGGTCAGAGAGGGAGTCGGGTGGACTTGGTGGAGCATCAAACACTGGGGATTCGGAGAGGCGTCGCAGGGGCTGGAAGTTAAGGCTCGGCGGGGGCGTGTTGGAAGAGGCTGGCTGCTGCTGCTGGCGGCAGTAGGCTGCAGGGTTGTAGCTGGACAGGTTGTGGGTCTGGATCGCCAGGGGTGTGATCAGACTGAGTTCCTGGCCAGAAAAGGTGAAGGCATTGTTGGCACAAGGGATAGACTCATCGCAGTACAGGGAGTTAGAAGGCTGTGGGGGAGGTGTGCGTGAGGTCGGGCTCTCCAAAAGAGGGGAGTCCAGGCTGTGGTTGGGGAACCCGGAGAAGCTGAGGCTGTGGTGCAGTTTGGGGCGCTGGCCGTTGAAGCAGTCTGTAGGGGAGCCTCCTCCTCCAGGTGCTTGCCTCCTCTCCTCAGCGTTGTGGATGAAGTGGCAGCGGGGACCATAGGGGCAGAAGCCGATGGTGTGGAAGGTACGGCACAGCTCGGTCTTGTACTTGGGGTGCCGGGTCAGACTGCGCAGCTCATGGAACCCATGGGCAAACTGACACTTCTCACCATATTTGCAAGTGCCACTCTCCTCGAAGGGCCGGCAGAGCTCCGTCTTGTAGCGGGTGGAGTTGATCTGAGCACCGGACTTCTGCTGCTGTTGCTGCTGCTGGAGATGCAAGAGGTGCTGGCTACGTTCTCCATTCTCACTGAACGAGCGGTCCCGAAACTTGTTCTCTTTATTCATCAGGGCAGTGGTGTTCACCACCGATTCCTTGAGGTGGTTGTTGTTGCAGAACTTGGGGGACGAGTTGTTGTTAGTCAGAATCTGTAGGTTGCTGGCCGAGTGTCTGCGGAGGAACCCTGGGAGCAGGCTGGAGGTGGGGGCCGTCACCGGGCTGCCCACTGCCTTCTTGTCCAGCATGCTGCTCAGATTCAGATTGTTCAGGACTTTTTCGTTCTGAGGACAAAAGAAATAACAGATCAGACTTCTGTTGACTTCTGAAATAGGCTGTTTCTACAAACTTTTAAAAAGGGCCCCCCCCCTTCTCCAGACCACGCTTCAAAAACTAGCCTTCTGTAGACCACGCTTCAAAAACTAGCCTTCTGTAGACCACGCTTCAAAAACTAGCCTTCTGTAGACGTTTAAAAACTAGCCTTCTGTAGACCACGCTTCAAAAACTAGCCTTCTGTAGACCACGCTTCAAAAACTAGCCTTCTGTAGACCACGCTTCAAAAACTAGCCTTCTGTAGACCTCCTCTACAAAAACTACCCCCCTGCATAGACCCCTAACAAAAACAACCGCCCCACTTTTCCCCGCTTTTAAAACTCCCATGAATCACAGCTTGTCCACCCACGCCCCCCTAGTCTACTTTCACAAATCCAGCTTTCTGGAAACCCACCAACAGCTAGACCCCACTTTCTCTACACACCACCCATAGCCCAGACTTCTCCCCACGCACAACTCTCATAATCCACTCCTACAAAGAATAAATTTCCACTGGCACACAAGACACTCCACTAACTAGCGACAGGCACCAGCTCTACGTAGACATTAACCAACTAAAGACCGTCATCTACAGTTGTCCCAACTCTCTCTGCTAGTCCAACGTTATGGACTTGTTGTAAGCCGACCTATGGCCGTCCAGCTGCTGTGGGGTACGAGGGCTCACACATTACTCTAGAAACTTCCACATACAACAAAACACTTCCCATGGAGACTTTAAAGCTCATTGTCATCCCCCCTCCCCTTCTAGCCTATGTGGACGAGCTAAACAGCCATACAGTTTAAAATATGCAGACTGATCTGTGTAACACGTTAAAAAAAAAAAGAAAAAAAAAAAAAGAGAAGAAGGAGGCTAGATAAATTAAAGCTTCTTCTAGATACAAGAAGCATCCAAAACAAAGAAAAAATAAATTAAAAAAAGCTGCATCAGCAGACCAACAACTTTAACTCAATGCAAGCTCATCTGCTGCAAACTCGACAGACAATAAAGCAAACTCAAATAATAAAACTTTTAAACATCGAATCATTTCAGATGAGAGGAGGAAAAATAAATAAAAAGGTTTCTTTAATCGCAATACTAATGCAAAAATAAAAAAAGTTAAGTAAATCAACTACTTGAACTTGAGGGTGGACTGCTGCTGCAAGCTCTGCAGACAATAAGAATGCCACAAATGTAAAAACGCGTCAGTTTAGAGATCGATCTATAAACTTTTTTTTTTTTTAAATATTTATTATAATATAAAAAGTTTCCTCTGCTGATTGACTATAGGAAGCTTCGAATACAAAAATAAAGTAGTTGCATTTGCAGATCAGCTAATAACTTGCAAGATGATCTGCAGAAAGCTCCATAGACTATAAGAGATTTAAACAAAGTTTTAAACTTTTCACTAAGTTTAGATTAAAAAAAGAAAGAAAGAAGGGGAAGGAGGTTTTATTGCCTAGGCATCTAAAGCAAAAATATAAAAAGTTGCATTAGCAGATCTTCTGGTCTAACCCGATGCCAGTTCTGTAGACAATAGGAATGTCAAACTTTAAACGTGTTTTCAAACATTTTACAGGAGTTGGATCGGCTATAGGAAGCATCTAATGCAAAAAAAAAACAAAAAAAGAAAATATATATAAAAAAAAGTTGCATTGACAGATCAGCTTGTCTGACTCCCTGCAAGCTCTGCAGACAATAAACTCAGCCTAGTAGAAGCTCCTATGGAGTGTATACAGTATATAGCAAAGGAGATCAGCCAGTAGAACTTAGTGATCACTGTGAGGAGCTTCTCTGCCTTCTTTTATGGCTGCTGCAAAACTTCTCCAGCAAACTTTCCTAGATCTTCCCTGATGACACAAACATCTCATCGCACCCCGATCACTGGAGAGGATTTTTTCTGTTCCTCGCCCCCCCCCTAGCTCCTTCCAGGGATCTGCACCCTCCTTGCACTTTCCAGGGATCCCCTTCTACTTTCATGGATCCACATTTCTTACAGACCTTGCAGGGAGCCACAGTCCCCCCCTTGCACCTTCCAGAGATTCCATACTCCCTACAGACCTTCCAGGGATCCCTACAGACCTTCCAGGGATCCATACTCCCTACAGACCTTCCAGGGATCCATACTCCCTACAGACCTTCCAGGGATCCATACTCCCCCTACCCCAATACACAACTCCTTCCAGGGTTCCATATACCCCCAGCTTCTTGCAGGGCACCACACCATCCAGGGAACCTCTCCAGGGCTCCACACTACCTCTAGATCTTCCAGGGCTCCACACTACCTCTAGATCTTCCAGGGCTCCACACTACCTCTAGATCTTCCAGGGCTCCATAGTCCCCCCCTGCACCTTCCATAGATCCCCTTCTACTTCCAGGGCTGCACACTTCCTATAGATCTTCCAGGGCTGCACACTACCTCTAGATCTTCCAGAGCTCCACACTACCTCTAGATCTTCCAGAGCTCCACACTACCTCTAGATCTTCCAGAGCTCCACACTACCTCTAGATCTTCCAGAGCTCCACACTACCTCTAGATCTTCCAGGGCTCCATAGTCCCCCCTGCACCTTCCATAGATCCCCTTCTACCTCTAGATCTTCCAGGGCTCCACAGTCCCCCCTGCACCTTCCATAGATCCCCTTCTACTTCCAGGGCTGCACACTTCCTATAGATCTTCCAGGGCTGCAAACTACCTCTAGATCTTCCAGGGCTGCACACTCCCCCCTGCACCTTCCAGGGAGCCCCTTCTCCTCGCAGCACCCTTCCAGGCGCCCCCCCAATACACACCTTACAGAACAGGTCGATGTCGTAGAAGGCGGACAAAAGTGTGGCAGACATTTCCAGCTCCAGCTTGTACTGAGTCCAGAGGACCGGGGAGATCCTGCGTTCCTGAAGGTCTTTGGACTAGCCACGACTAGAGAGAGTCTCCGATGCCGGCGGGCAGGCGGGATGAGGAGGAGAAGGAGGAGGAAGATTTGGGGGGTGACGGGTCCGGAGCGGCAGGGAGGACTCGGGGTAGATATAAGTGCAACGAGCTGAACTCCCCTCTCCGCGTGCAGGCACCACTATATAAATGCTGCTAGGGCGCGCGGGGGGAGGAGATACAGAGCTGACCCGGCCGGGGTCTCGTGGGTAACGCCTTCTCTGCGAGCCGTGACGTCAGCCCCGCCGCTTCCCATTGGACGCCGCCAATTCGCTCGGGGTAGAAGCTCGCGGACTGAGAGAGGGGCAGCCGCAGTCCGGAGACGGAGAGGAGAGGGGAGCGTGTGGGCTGCTACTGCCGGGGCCGGCCGGGCGGGATCCCACCTGAGATAAGAGGGCTTACCGGGCTCTGGCCTGTGGCTTGCCAGCTGCTGCGGGACTACAAGTCCCAGAATGACTGCAACCGCGACAGCTGGTGAGTCGCAGACTGAGCCCTACCATGCACCCCCTCCCCCCCAAAGTTATACCGAGCACTACTATGCACCCCCCCAAAGTTATACCGAGCACTACTATGCACCCCCCCAAAGTTATACCGAGCACTACTATGCACCCCCCAAAGTTATGCTGAGCACTACTATGCACCCCCTAAAGTTATACCGAGCACTACTATGCACCCCCTAAAGTTATACCGGGCACTACTATGCACCCCCTAAAGTTATACCGGGCACTACTATGCACCCCCCAAAGTTATACCGGGCACTACTATGCACCCCCCCAAAGTTATGCTGAGCACTACTATGCACCCCCCAAAGTTATGCTGAGCACTACTATGCACCCCCCAAAGTTATACCGAGCACTACTATGCACCCCCCAAAGTTATACCGAGCACTACTATGCACCCCCTCCCCCAAAGTTATACCGAGCACTACTATGCACCCCCCAAAGTTATGCCGAGCACTACTATGCACCCCCCAAAGTTATACCGAGCACTACTATGCACCCCCCAAAGTTATACCGAGCACTACTATGCACCCCCCAAAGTTATACCGAGCACTACTATGCACCCCCCAAAGTTATACCGAGCACTACTATGCACCCCCTCCCCCAAAGTTATACCGAGCACTACTATGCACCCCCCAAAGTTATGCTGAGCACTACTATGCACCCCCCAAAGTTATGCTGAGCACTACTATGCACCCCCCCAAAGTTATGCTGAGCACTACTATGCACCCCCCCAAAGTTATGCTGAGCACTACTATGCACCCCCCAAAGTTATGCTGAGCACTACTATGCACCCCCCCAAAGTTATGCTGAGCACTACTATGCACCCCTCAAAGTTATGCTGAGCACTACTATGCGCCCCCCAAAGTTATACCGAGCATTACTATGCACCCCCCAAAGTTATACTGAGCACTACTATGCACCCCTCAAAGTTATGCTGAGCACTACTATGCACCCCCACGTTATGCTAAGCACTACTATGCACCCCCCAAAAGTTATGCTGAGCACTAATTTCTCCCCCCCCCCCCAAAAAAAGTTTGCTGAGCACTACTATGCACCCCCCAAAAAATTATGCTGAGCACTACTATGCACCCCCCAAAGTTATACTGAGCACTACTATGCACCCCCCAAAAAAGTTTTGCTGAGCACTACTATGCACCCCCAAAAAATTATGCTGAACACTATGCACCCCCCAAAGTTATACAGAGCCCTACTATGCACCCCCAAACTTATACAGAGCCCTACTATGCACCCCCCAAAAAATTATGCTGAGCCCTACTATGCATCCCCCAAAAGTGTTGCTGAGCCCTACTATGCATCCCCCAAAAGTGTTGCTGAGCCCTACTATGCATCCCCCAAAAGTGTTGCTGAGCCCTACTATGCATCCCCCAAAAGTGTTGCTGAGCCCTACTATGCATCCCCCAAAAGTGTTGCTGAGCCCTACTATGCATCCCCCAAAAGTGTTGCTGAGCCCTACTATGCATCCCCCAAAAGTGTTGCTGAGCCCTACTATGCATCCCCCAAAAGTGTTGCTGAGCCCTACTATGCATCCCCCAAAAGTGTTGCTGAGCCCTACTATGCATCCCCCAAAAGTGTTGCTGAGCCCTACTATGCATCCCCCAAAGTTATGCTGAGCACTATTATGCACCCCCAAATTCATACTGAGCCCTACAATGCACCCCCCCCAAAGTTATGCTGAGTCCTACTATGCAAGTCATACAATGCACCCCCCAAAGAATGCACAGCTCTTCAATGTGCCACCCCAAGTACTGCTCACCCACACCATGCACCCTCCAGTATTGCAACTCCTACAATGCAACCCCACCCCCAGTAATGCTAAGCCATACTATGCGCTCCTCCAGTAATGCAACTCCTTTAATGCACCCCACCCCCCCTTTCTGTAATACTGAGCCATACTATGCACCCTCCAGTAATGCAACCCCCCCCCCCCAATAAGTGCTGAGCCATAATATGCACCCCCTCCAGTAGTGCTGAGCCATACCATGCACCCTCCAGTAATGCAACTTCTATAACCCCCCCCCCCCCATAGTAATGCTGAGCAATACTATTTGCCCTCCAGCAATGCACAACTCCCCCCCCCCCCCCCAAATAATGCTGTGCCATTATATGCAGCCCACCTAATAATGCTGAGCCATACCATGCACCCCCTATTGCTAAGCCATAATTTGAACCCCCTAGTAATGGTGACCCATACAATGCACCTCCCCCATCCCCAGATAAAGCTTAACCACTGCCTCCCCACCAAGTGTCCTGAAATGCAGTCCAGTATCATAGAAGTTGTGGGACTACAAACTCCAGCATGCACATCACTCTTCCCTGGATACAAACCACTGCATGTAAGCACTAAATTGTTAATGGTTTGTTTCCCCATTTGAGCACTACAGGATCCAGCATGCTCAGCACATTGGCTTGTTTTCATGGTAGTTGTTGAACTACAAATCCCAGCATGCACCTCTTTTTCCTGCTATAAATGCTTCTACAAGGATGGGAGCTCAGACCTATTCACTTTCATGTGCAATGTAAACTTTATAGCACCACAAGTTCCAGCAAGCTCAGCACAATGGCTTGTTTTTATGGCAGCTATGCAAGCCAAACTACAAATCCCAGCATGCATCTCACATCCTTTTTTCTATACATTCAGTATGTGGATGTAATCTGTGACTTGCATGCTATGCACTCTACCCTTATAAATCCTCCTTTTCTGTAACTCCTATGGATTGTATGTACCTCAGCTCTAGTATCACATTGCACTCAGAAGCAGACTGTTTGTTTTCATTGGAGATGTGGAACCACAAATCTCAGCATGCAAGACCCCAATGCTTCTAGTACCATCTTCCTATGGATGTCATTCCTGATCTGTACTCCTCTCCTGCAACTTGTTTTTCATATAAATACATTGCCCTAGGTATGTGGGTTTTAACCAGTCCACCCAGTTATAGTACTGCAAATCCCAGCAAGTCCTTACTGTCAGAAAAATGACTGGTTTTCATGGCATTCATGGACTTTAAATCCACAGCATGCCATGCATTACTTACCTCTGTACATCCCTGTAACTCCTGATTTGCTCCTATATGCTCTAGTACTGCAATACACTCAAACACCTACTTTGTTGTCATGGCTCAGTAGCAGTTGTGGAACTGCAAGTCCCAGCATGCAATACACCTACCTTTTAGAAATGCTTCAAGTACCATCTTCATGTGACGTACTGTAATATATTTCACTATGCATTGGAGCTCTGACTTAGCCACGTGCATGGTATGTTTCCCCAGTAGGTTACAGTACTACAAGTCCCAGCAAGTACTCTCAGCACACATGGCTGGTTTTCTCGGGGGGTGTGGAACTGCAAGTCTAAGCATGCCCAAACACCTTTTACCCCTATAAAACGTTCATTTCACCAGTATGGTGTCCGTTACTTGCGCTCCAGTTAAAGTAGTACTTGGAAGAAAATGATTGTGGAACTACAATTCTCAGCATGCCAAACACCTACCCCTGTGTTTTGCCAGCACAGATGTCATTCTTCTCAGACTTGTTTCCATTGCTTCATAGGAGTTGTGTTCCTGTGAGCGCAGATTCTGCATAACTAAGATATCTAAGGGTACTGTGCCAGACAAGTTGTGGAACTACAAGTCACAGCTAGCAAAAGTCCTCTCCCTGTTTGTAAACACAAAATCCTTATGGTACTAAAAGTGCAAGTATTTATTATCATTTTTCAATAAAGTTTTAATAAACCAAAAAAAAAGTAAGTTGCTTTGGGCAAGGGTTGTTGAACTACAAGTCCCAGCTGGCAAAACTCTTCTCCCTCTTTGTAAAGAATAAATCCTTGTGAAACTAGAAATACGAGTACTGATTATTACTTTCAGTAAAGTTTTAATAAACAAGGAAGAAGTAGGTTGCATTTGATAAGTGTTGTTGAACTACAGGTCCCAGCTAGCAAAACTCCTCTCCCAGTTTCTAAACAGTAGATCCTTGTGGAACTAGAAGGGCACGCATGGATTATTGTTTTCAACAAAGTTTTAATAAACGGAAAATAAAAAAATAAGTAGGTTTACATTGGGCAAGGGTTGTTGAACTACAAGTCCCAGCTAGCAAATCTCTGTAAAGCGAACATCCTTGTGGAACTAGAATTGCAAATATTAATTGTTTAATCTGCTCCCGTGAGCGCCGATCCTGTCTAATAAAGGTGAAGACCTAGAGGGTTTCTGTGCCAGATAAACTGGAACTACAAGGATCAACTGGCAAAACTCCTGTTTGTAAAGACTACATCCTTGTGGAACTAGAAGTGCAAGGATTGATCATTTTATTATTATTTTTTTTTTTATATTTGTTTATTAAAAGTTAATTTAAAGTAATGATCAATTCTTGCACTTCTAGTTCCACAAGGATGTACTCTTTATAGAGAAGTTTTGCTAGCTGGGACTTGTAGTTTAACAATCCTTGCCCAATGCAATAAGCAGCCTACTGATCTTTTAATAAACAAATATAAAAAAAAAAAAAATCAGTAGGCTTGCTTATTGCATTGGGCAAGGGTTGTTAAACTACAAGTCCCAGCTAGCAAAACTTCTCTATAAAGAGTACATCCTTGTGCAGCTAGAAGTGCAAGTATTGATTATTTATTTAAATGAAATTTTAATAAGCAATTAAAAAAAAAGAAATACGTTGCATTGGTTAAAAAAAAAAGAAAGAAAGAAGTTGCATTGGTTAAAAAAAAAAAAAAGAAAGAAATACGTTGCATTGGTTAAAAAAAAAAACAGAAATACGTTGCATTGGTTTTAAAAAAAAAAAAAAAAAAAAAAAAAAGGAAGAAAGAAATTGCATTGGTTAAAAAAAAATAAGTTGCATTGGGCAAGGGTTGTAGAATTACAACTCCCAGCTAGCAAAACGCCTGTGTGTGTAAACAGTAAATCTTTGTGGAAGTAGAAGTGCATATATTATATCTTCAATAAAGTTTTAATAAACAAATATAAAAAAAAAAGGTGCATTGTAGAACTACAAGTCCCAGCATGCTGCCCTCTCCTTCATAGCACACATGTCATCAGAAGCTTGTTTACTGCACTGGACGCCCATTGTGCTTGTTGGGATAGTCAGCACCCGGCCATCTATATGTCAGAATGCATCAGCTCTGGAAATGTCAGAATAAAATCTTTTTTTCTAATGTTTTGCTGCTTCCAGTTGTGAAAGTATTGAGCCCCACGGTGTGCATCGGGGGCGATCGTATTTCTATTGCCCCTTTTAAAAAGTTCCTAAAACCGCATCACATGGCCAGGGCTGCGTGGTTGTCGGAGATCATGCGTTTAGCATGTACGGGGTGGGGGGGGGATCACATGGCTTTGTTCATACATGCTTTGGCTGCGGCTGGTCCAGTGGCTCTGGTAGGGACGGGGCCCCTGACAGCAGGGTGTCTCAATGAATCAAGACGCAGAGGGGAAACCCAAGCAGCCCCCTCCCCTTCTCTCTCTCTCACATTTCCTTGTTGATTTCCTTCCACCCTCCTCCCCTGTCTGCCTTGCAAATGGCTGCTGGAAACTTTTTTTTTTTTTTTCTCTTTCCTTGTTTTCTGCAATCTGACCCTCTACTATGTTCAGCCATGACAGCTCCCGAGCGGCTGGCTGGTCCTCCTCCACCTGGAGGGCTACAGGGGGACTCACTGATGCAAAGTTAAAGATTTTTAGACGAGGGCAAATGTTAAAAAGTAAAAAAAAAGAGAAAAACGAAGCGTAAGGCCTCAGCCTGAGATTAAAGGGATGGGTGGGGGGTGCTCAAGAACGTTCCTCAGCTCTGGTAAATATGGTGGCTAAGGGTTAGCTTAGGGCTCCCATGTCAGAGGACAAGAAGTTGGCTTGTTAATCGTATCACAAGACCTTGAACGTCTGCCAAGTGCCTGGGAACGAGTCAGCGCGGCCGCATTGTGATAAAAAAAAAAAAAACGAAGGCGAGAAAGACCTTCCAGTCTGAGAGCCTGGAATGAAGGGGCGGTGGCCAGGCCCGTACCTACAGGTTACAGCTAGGCCCTAAAGCCTTTTTCCCCCCCCCCCTGCTCTTCTCTGCTCAGGCTCCTGTCTGAACGGCGGGGCTCATTTGTTATAACAGGCCGCAGCCAAGCATTGCAAAACATGAAGGACGGGGCATGTTCTGCCTTCTATGCAACACGTCCCACTTCTTCTTTATGTGGTGATTTCACAAAGCTGAATGCCCCGTGTCTCTTGACTACAGTTCTTTTTTTTTTATGGGACAGGTTTTGTCAAGGAATGAAGAACTAAAGGCAAAACTTTATTTTTCATTTTGAATAGTTTAAGAAAGGGTTATAATCCCTGTCAAAATTGTTTTTGTTTTGTTTTTTTGCCATCTGTGACTCATTGGGGAGATTTCCCTTCACTTCCTGTCCCATAGACAGACTGGGAAGTGAGAGGAAATCCTGAGTTGTCACCAAAACTAGTGCCCCTTTTTTATCGGAAAGCCGCTACCCATCAGAAAATGCAACCTTAGTGATGTTCTGTCGCAGCCATCTTGGTACACCCCGCACTCGTCCGCAATAAGCCTACAGTCTGAAGTCGCCAAGCAGACATCTTTTTACAGGAGTCTTGCATTTCACACTTATTTTTACCAGTAAACTGAACTTCTATAGTAATATACAGTATTTAGAAATCAAACTGTTTTGAGGTTGAATGGTAAAAGCAGCGGTGTTCTGTCAGATTAGCAAACCTGTGAGATCAGCAGGCTTGCCGATGCTTTTTAAAATTTAACATCAAAACAGTCACACGGACTTCCAAATACTGTATTTGACTATATAAGCTCCGTTTACTGGTAAAACTAAGTGTGAAATGCAAGATTTCAGTGGGTGTAAAAAGATGTCCGCTTGCCGCCTTCTGACTGTAGGCTTACTGCGGACGAGTGCAGGGTGTACCAAGATGGCCGTGCCAGAACATCACTTCCGTTACATATTCTGATGGGACACCCCTGTTGGGAGATTTCCTCACTACTCCTGTTCTGGTGGTAACCCGAAATTTGGCATTTTCTTTTAATTTCAGTTATAACGGGTAAGAAGGACAAATAAAGGAGATGATTCTCTCAAATGGGGGCACGGAAAGCAACAAAACAAAGTGCCGACACCGAGTATTTGCATGAGTACTCTTAAAAATGCCCAGATACCCGAAACTGATACCTTTGCAGTGTGCTTTTAGCCGATACAAAGTGAACAGGCTCAAATCGCACTGCAAAGAATCGCATGCGATTTGAACAGGAATGCAGTGTGAATTTTTTCCGAATCGCACACTGTTTCCCCTAAGAACCTTTGTGAACACAGGCTTGTCATAGTGACTTTAGCCTGAGTTCACACAGGAGCAGTGCAGAAAATTGCATGCGATTCGGACAGGAATCACACTGCATTCTTATTCAAATCGCAAGCAATTCTTTGCAGTGCAATTTCAGTGCATTCATTTTGTATGGGCTCAAATCGCATCGCAAAGGTGCTCAGTCGTTGCCGATACTGAGTATTTGCATAAGTACTCATGCAAATGCCCCGGTACCTTGGTGGTGCAATTAAAGCCCATACAAAATGAATGCGCTCAAATCGCACTGCAAAGAATCATATACGATTTGAACAGGAATACAGTGAGAATCCTATCCAAATCGCATGGGGTGTGAACCCAGGCTTGTTATAGTGACTTCAGCCTCGGTTCACACAGAAGCAGGGAAAATGCGTGCAATTCGGACAGGAATCGCTCTGCATTCCTGTTCAAATTGCATGCAATTCTTTGAAGTGCAGTTTGAGCACATTCATTTTGTATGGGCTCAAATCACTCCGCAAAAGTATCGGTACTCAGTATCGGCGAGTAGTTGACCAAAAGTATCGGTACTCGTACTTTTCTGCTACATGGGTGTGTTCATGTGGTGCAGATGTGTCTATTCCAGTTTTAAAACTAGACCCATGTAATCCCTATGGGTGGCCACCATTTAAGAACAAAAGTAATTCCTATGGGTGGCCACTAATAAAAACAAAAGTAATCCTTATGGGTGGCCACCAATTGAAAAAAAAAAAAAAGTAATCCCTATGGGTGGCCACCAATAAAAAAAAAAAAAGTAATCCCTATGGGTGACCACCATTTAAAAAAAAAAGTATCCCTTATGGGTGGCCACTAATAAAAAAAAAAAAAAAAGTAATTCCTATGGGTGGCCACCAATAAAAAAAAAGGAATTTCTATAGGTGGCCACCAATTTAAAAAAAAAGTAATCCCTATGGGTGGCCACCAATTAAAAAAAAAAAAGTAATCCCTATGGGTGACCACCATTTAAAAAAAAAAGTATCCCTTATAGGTGGCCACTAATAAAAAAAAAAAAAAAAAAAAGTAATTCCTATGGGTGGCCACCAATAAAAAAAAAAGGAATTTCTATAGGTGGCCACCAATTAAAAAAAAAAGTAATTCCTATGGGTGGCCACCAAAGTCAGTAAAGATGACCTGCATGCAAACATATTGCGTTCAGTCCAACTAACCTGAACAGGTCTTGAGGTGGGCAGATCTAAACGGACGTGTGTCCCCTTACATCCATCCATAGGGATACGTTGCCTTAGGTTTTTGATCCATGTAATGGTCAAAACAGACTGCTGGAACGACGGTAATCCATGGAGTCCAGCGTTGTCTACCCTGCAGCTGAAGTTCTCCATATGTCGCTATCTTGAGACTCCTCTTCAAAAAGACTTCTTGGTTTTTTCATGCACAGGTCTCGGTCAGGTCCCAAATACAGGGATGTCACGTGGGCACAGGCTTGCTACAGGTCTCTGCTAAGTGTTTGGGATCTGAGAGATGCCAGGGACGTGGCATGGCTTTGCATGTGTGGGATCTTGTGGTGCACATGCCCACCTTACTAAAACGCTGCCTGCTTGGAGATGGGACTTCCCAGGAGGTAGCAGGATGAGCCCTATATCCTTGTCTAGGCAGGGGATCATGAAGTGGTGGCCCACACCACCAAAAAAAAAATTACTTTTTAAAAAATAGCCTATTGTGTAATGCCTAGTACACACGATCATAAAATTAGACGAAAAATAACGCTTTCGAGGCGATCATATGATAATCTGATTGGTAGTACACAGCTTTCCATAGCCGATCACAGTTCATCCAAATTACCTGAAGGGTCAAACATGACATTTTTTTCTCGTATGATACCAGAACGTACAATATTCATTCAATCGGTACAGTATTCGTCTAAAAAAAAATTGGAAGACCAAGACCACACATACTCGGAAACAACACGATACATTACATCATTTTCAAAGTTGCATTCTGTCATATGAGAATTTTCATAACTTAAGTACCCTCGTAATTTTCGATATGAGACTATAGCATGCAAAAAAAAAAAGGATGACCATTCCTCTGATATCTTCATTGTGTGTACAAGACTTAAAGTGGAAGTAAACCCTCCTATCGTTTTCAGCCAATGAAGCCGCCATCTTGGCCTCAGTTTAATCTAGAACTGCCATGATGCTGCACATGTGATCCGTTATGACACCAGCCATTGGATGGTTTGACAGTTTGGTTGAGAGCACAACCAATGGGAGTGTTACATTTCCGGCACGTGCCGGAAAAGTAACTGTTTTACGGATGGGTTTACTTCCGCTTTAAGTGAAAGGGCAGAGGAAGCAGATGAGAGAAAGTCCCAACCAGGACACTACCTGCCTGGAGTTTGCATGTTCTCCCTGTGCCTGTGTGGGTTTCCCCTGGGTACTCCGGTTTCCTCCCACACTCCAAAGACATGCTGGTAGGTTAATTGGATCCTGTCTAAATTGTCCCCCAGTATATGTATGTATGAATGTGAGTTAGGGACTGATGTGAATGTACAATGTATATGTAAAGCGCTGCGTAAATTGACGGCGCTATATAAGTACCTGAAATAAAATAATAATAATAATAAAGTCAACCTAATGGGTGAAGGTCACTTTAAGTCAAAATAAAATATGAAGGCTAATTTGGATGTATTTTGTGCCACGCTCAAAGTAAGACTTGTCCCTGATGTAGACCATTGTAAAGACTCAAATCTAATATTCTTAGTTTGAGGCAGTCCATGAACCCCAGACTTTTAGAGGACTCAAGATTGTAGGGTGGATCTGCTATTCATCAGACCTGGCTAGAAGGTCTATTTCCAGATTTGTAGTTCCTCATTGACTGCTGAGCTGACGTTGACCATGAATAGCCTTTCAGGAGTCAATGATTACTAAAGGTTGGATTGCATGCAGATTAGTTTTAGACAGCAGATCAGTGAGCCATGTTATGGACTTGACCTCTCAGGGACACTGGAAAAACATAGGCCAAGGTTTGTCTCAGTGCTCCTAAAAGGTGAATTCCAAGACTTGACTCAGCCTGGTCCACCGATTCCAGGTTTGACTGAATAGTCAATTAAACTTTCTGGAATATCTGGAGCAACAAGCCGGCCTATGGTATTGCTACATCCAGAGCCACGTGGTACAGGTTAAAGTAAATTATATTTTAATGATGTCATGAGCCTAACAATTGTTCCTTGAGGAATCTGAGCACATCGCAGCTGTTGATCGATGTTCCTATTGCTTTTTCATTTATTAAAGATTTATTGTGGACAACCATAACTAAAGCCATATGTTCAGCAGCAAAATTGTACAGAGTCTCTTGGAAGTTTTTTTTTTTTAATATTAATTGTAAATATAGATACCCTATATTACCAAAAGTATTGGGGCACATGAACTTTAATGGCACCCCAGTCTTAGTCTGTAGGGTTCAATATTGAGTTGGCCCCCACCCTTTGCAGCTATAACAGCTTCAACTCTTCTGGGAAGGCTGTCCACAAGGTTTAGGAGTGTGTCTATGGCAGTGTTTCTCAACTCCAGTCCTCAAGGCGCACCAACAGGTCATGTTTTCAGGATTTCCCTCAGATGAAATGGCTGTGGCAATTACTAAGGCAATGAAACTGATCAAATCACCTGTGCAAAATAGTGGAAATCCTGAAAACATGACCTGTTGGTGCGCCTTGTGGACTGGAGTTGAGAAACACTGGTCTATGGGAATGTTTGACCATTCTTGCAGAAGTGCATTTGCAAGCAGGCTCGCCGGCTGTGCTCTAATTCATCCCAAAGGTGTTCTACCGGGTTGAGGTCAGGCCAGTCAAGTTCCTCCACCCTAAACTCGCTCATCCATGTCTTTATGGACCTTGATTTGTGCACTGGTGCACAGTCATATTAGAACGGAAAGGGGGCCATCCCCAAACTTCATGGGAGCATGAAGTTGTCCGAAATGTCTTGGAATGGTGACAACTTAAGAGTTCCCTTCACTGGAACTAAAGGGCTAAGCCCAACACCTGAAAAACCACCCCATACCATAACCCCCCCCCCCCTCCACCAAATGATTTAGACCAGTGCACAATGTAAGGTCCATAAACACATGGATGAGCGAGTTTGAGGTGGAGGAACTTGACTGTCCCGACCTCAACCCGATAGAACACCTTTGGGATGAATTAGAGCGGAGACTGTGAGCCAGGCCTTCTCATCCAATATCAGTGCCTGACCTCACAAATGCGCTTCTGGAAGAATGGTCAAACATTCCCATAGACACACTCTTAAACCTTGTGGACATCCTTCCCAGAAGAGTTAAAGCTGTTATAGCTACAAAGGGTGGGCCAACTCAATATTGAACCCTACGGACTAAGATTGGGATGTCATTGAAGTTCATGTGCGTGTAAAAGCAGGCGTCCCAATACTTTTGGTAATATAGTGTATGTCGGTCGGTGTATGTATACAACGCTGCACTTATGTCTTTATAATGTAAATCCTGTACATGTTCTGATTCCATCATCTCAGTTCTTTGTGTCCAGCAAGTCAGGAAACTCTTGGAGGAGGAGGAGGGGGGGGGGGGGTAAAGTTTCTGCACTATCCATCTACACAGGAAAATGTAAAAAAGCCTTTTGGCCATTTTCCTGCAGGATGTGTCTATAAATCACAGAGCTGAACAGCAGAAGCCGTCTGCCTGTGTGCCCCTGCTGGAGGGGAAGGGGTTAAAGGCAACGCTGCCTTCCAAAAGCAACATCTGCAAGGATAGGTTAATTCAGCATCTGGCTGCTTGCACAGAGCCCTGTGTGTGGAAGTCACAGCATGTGCAGGCTGACCACGTAGCAGGAAGCGAGAGCCTCAGTGTTAACCCTGTGCAGTGCCGGCGACGACCTGTCACTCCACACTCACTAACAAAGGCGCAGTACAAAAGAAGAAAACTGAGCGATTGGTAAAGAACGGGTTACAGGCCTGTTTTCCGAGGACATAAAAGAAAAGTTCTAGAAAGTAAATTTGATATTCGTTTCCTTTTTTTTTTTTAAGATAATAAAAGCATGCTGCCTTCCTTAATTCATCACATTGCTGATACTTCAAATTCTGCAACACAGTTGGCAATTACGGCTCAATTGAGGCCCATTGAAACTGATGGGTTCAAAAAATGTCTCCAGTCACCGGACTGGTCCCAACATATTTTCTGTTGCTTGGACCATGTTGCAAGACATTTGCATTGCCTTCATACAGTGGTCTCCAAACTGTGGCCTGGGTGGCCAGATCTGGCCTTTTGCTTGCCTTTATCTGGCCCTTGGTGCACTATTCCTCCAACTGACACCAATGATGGGGCACCATTCCTCCCACTAACACCATCGATAAGGCATTATTTCTCCAACTGACACCAATGATGGGGCACCTATTAGATTGTAAGCTCTTCTGAGCAGGGCCCTCTTAATCCTCTTGTATGTTATTGTATTGTAACTGTATTGTCTCCTTTTATATTGTAAAGAGCTGCGTAAACTGTTGACGCTATATAAATCCTGTATAGTAATAATAATTCCTCCCACTAACACCATCAATGGGGCTCTATTTCTCCAACTGACACCAGTGATGAGGCACCATTCCTTCCACTGACACCATCAATGAGGCACTATTTCTCCAACTGACACCAATGATGGGGCACCATTCCTCCCACTAACACAGTGGCCATCAACCCTGTCCTCAGGGCCCACCAACAGGCCAGGTTTTATGTATTACCTTGGGGAGATGCAGACTAGAATACTGCAATCACTGAGCAGCAAATGATATCACCTGTGATATATTTCAGTTATCTTGCAAACCTGGCCTGTTAGTGGGCCCTGAGGACAGGGTTGATGACCACTGCACTAACACAATCAATGGTGCTTTATTCCTCCAACTGACACCAATGATGAGGCACCATTCCTCCTATTGGCACCATCGATGAGACACTATTTCTGCAACTGACACCAATGTTGAGGCACCATTCCTCCTATTGGCACCATCGATGAGACACTATTTCTGCAACTGACACCAATGATGAGGCACCATTCCTCCTATTGGCACCATCGATGAGACACTATTTCTGCAACTGACACCAATGATGGGGCAATATTCCTCCCACAGACACCAATAATGGGGCACTATTCTGCTCTCTAAAATCAATGATGGGACATAATTTACCGATGCTGGGGCTAATTCTACTCCCACTGGCCACAGTCCGGCCCCTCCTGAAGCCTGAAGGACAGTAAACTGTCCCTTTGTTTAGAAAGTTTGGAGGCCCCTGCCTTAATATGTGGGGTGGCTATTCAGCTGAATGGCACCGCAACGCGTTAACACATATAACGTACGTTGGGGCAAGGCATTGATGTCAATTGTCCCTTTACTTTTTTTTCCCACTACCCAGGAACTAAGTTGCACGTACCCATGCCTCATCCTCTTATAACCAATGACCGGTTGATTTTAGGGGACACCAGTCCTTATGGTGTCCATCTCTCCAAATATGTCTTTTAGGCTCCATTCACACTTTCGCTTGGCAAGAAAACAAGCGCCTCCGTTTTGTGGAAGGATTTGCACTCGATTTTCTGTGTCGCCTAGGAACAGACCTTTTACTTAAATGGGATGCCCTACGCGCCTTTTTTGCCTGAAAAGGAACTCCTGCTCCTTTTTCGGGTGACAAGCTTCACACAATTTGGAAAAGCACTATTTGCTGCTTGACAATCGCAGCAAGAACCACATTTTGCATTTGGGGGTGCCATTAGGGGATAATGGCCCCCAAACGCGTTTTTGGGCAGCAATTGCCTCTCACGTGAGAGAGCTGTGTATGATGTCATAAGTGGGAGCGGGGGAGGGGTGTGGTCTGGGGAGAAAGCAAACTAGAAGCCCCGGACTGGATTCCAGAGCTCAGCTGGGACTCTGGGAGACACAAGGCGGATCGGACCTGGATTCTGTTTCCAGGATTTTATCATTGTAAAATTCAGCATGTAAGATGACTGCTTGTAGCAGGGAGCTGCGGGCCCCCTGGAGCTGAATGTGGGGTTGCTATGGTGACTCCTGCACCCCTTCACGCTACGCCCATGGTCACAAGCCTAGGCATTTTACCAGACAAGAAACAGGAAGTGAGCTGTATAAGGTATTTACTGGCAGAAAAAAAAAACATTTTACTATCCAAAGTAAAAACAACAAGGGCAGAAGATTTAATAGATGGAAAGTTTAAAAAATGACAAGGTTTGCTTTAAGTCTGGCTGCAGCCATGTTAACTGTGGGCAGCTGAAGCTGCTGCCTGTTCACTTCCTGGATTTACACAGACACACACAGACACACCTCCAGCTCTGCTGCTCTCATTGGATTTCTTATGACTCCCCACTCCCTTCCTGGCAAACTCTCACAAGAGTGAGAGAGAGAGAGAGCTGTGCATGATGTGATAAGCCTAGGCTAATGACCAGACAAGAAACAGGAAGTGGGCTGTATAAGGTATTTACTGGCAGAAAAAAATATGTTTTACTATCCAAAGATAAAACAACAAGGGCAGAAGATTTAATAGATGGGAAGTTGAAAAAAAAAATGACCGAAGGTCCGCTTTAATTAAACAAGCTGAAGTTAGAAGCTGATTGGCTACCATGCACAGCTGCACCAAATTCTTCACCCTCCACTTTTGTAAATCAATCTCACAGTGTTTGCAATACATTTTTTAAGGCATCTTTAAAGTGCTGGTGACTCGCCACTACTTATCACTGCAATGCACCATCCAGCTGTGGTTACTACAAGCGCCTCCTTTGGAGATTATATCTGGTGGCACGGTCAGGACTGTGCAGCTCTACCCATGATTTACTGTATATAGATCACAGCACCTTCCAGATACAACCCCCTACTTTGCATTTTTGAAGTGTAATAAATGGCAATGGAACTTTAAGTTCTTGAGGGGGATTTACAAAACTGGAGGGTGCAAAATCTGGTGCAGCTGTGCATGGTAAGCAATTAGCTTCTAACTTCAGCTTGCTCAATTTAGACCCCGGTCACCCCGGTGCAACTTGTCATGTGCTTTGACAGGTCCAAGTCGCACCCTATGGTCGGCGATGGAACTGGCAATGGTGCAACGCCGACTTTGCGACTTTCCACACCTTCTGCATTATTTTTGCCAATTTCAGGTGCGATTTGCATATACACTTATGCATGAAATCGCACAGATGTCAGCCAAGTCACACTTGAAGTCGTACTGACATGCGGCTTTGAAATCGTGCAATTTAAAGTGAAGTCGCACAATTTCAAAGTCGGATTTGGTTCTACGCTTTGACAATAAAACCTGCAAGCTGATTGGTTTCCATGCGGAGGCGCGCCAGATTTTGCACGCTCGAGTTTTAGTAAATCAATCCCCAAGTGTAGCAAATGCAAAAATTAATAATTATTCCTTTTTTTCTTTTTACTTCCTATAACGTCTGTGTTGTAGAGAGGCTGGCGGCTTGGTATCTGCACACTAGACGAGAAAGTCAAACACTTTCTGCATTGAAAAAGTTTTTTTCTCTTTTTTTTTTTAATTGCAAATGCTCAGAATAACCTTCCAAAAGATTTTCGTCCCCCTTTCGCTCGTTCAGGGGAAGTTCGACAGGCTCGGTTGCAAGGCAGCGACTGCAGCCGAAGAAAGAAGAAGAAGAAAAAAAAAAAAAAAAAAAAGCTGTTTTGCAAAAGTTGCAGCTCACTTCTGTTCGAATGCCGCACCCAGCTCCACGGTGCCCATCCTCCACTCTGGAGTGACAGGCCAGGTCCCCTCCCCCAAAACTTCCTATCTCTCCCGCCCTGGATCTTGTGCAGCTGGTTTGCAGGCTAAATAAACCTTAGTCTCTTCTATCTGGGCTGCTTTAACTCCTTCAGTGACTTAGGGCAATGCCTGAGCCGCTCGCAGCTTGCAGCTCTTTCCCAAGCAGCAACGAGAAACTTTTCTGCAGAAAGTTTGGCGTCTACCTGATCCCCTTTATCAAGTTATTAAACATTGGATCTTTCTGGAAAACTTTTTTTTTTCTGGCTTTATGCACTGGATGTGTCCGGTTAACTTTTTTTTTTTTTTTCAGTTTCCTTCCTCGCAGCACGGCCGCTTCCTGGACCCCTGATTATGTTACTATTAACCCGCACTGTGTGCGCCCCACCTCGGTGAAGCCGATTGAAGGGTGTGTGTGTGTGTTTTCTGCACATTCATTGTTTATACAATATGTATAGGGAGCCCGGGCCTGTACAGTGTAGAAGTTGTAGGACTTTCTTCATAACAGGCCTGGAGATGTGGGCGAGGAGGATCTGCCAGTGCAATACAACACCGGCCTGTCAGGAATTGCACAGACGTGCGAGGAGCAATACATTGCTCCATAAACACGACAATCCCAACCAACGTACGGCTGGACGACCCCAAACAACGGCTGTCAAAGTAGAAACCTTGTTGGTGGCCTACCATGGGTTGTTGGGAAGGTGCAGACAAGTCCACAGCTACCTGGTGTATGAGAAGGAAGCGCACCAAAAGGCCCAGTACCCAGGGTTGCCACCTCATCCCGAGCACATATGAATTACACGGGTTCTGTGGCTGATTAACCCCTTCAGATCGAATGACGGCTACAGTGCAGATCTGCTTTGCCAGGAGGCTGTCAATAGACGTCCTCCCCTTTGCACGCTCGACAGGCCCCCCTGAAGGGCACGCGGTGCGCGCTGTAATCACCTGAGTCAATGAGATCGGTATTTAAACTAAACAAAGATAGTTACCACCGCTCAGGACAATCCAAGCTAGAATTCCTTGTCCTCCAAAGAGAGAGCCTCAGGGGCTGGCAATTGCTAGTAAGGATGTAGAAAGCTGAAAGGATCTGAACAGCCACACACCGGGATAAATGTATTAAATTCTTCTTTTATTCGTAAAACTAGATCATAGGGTACATGAGACACCACTGGAGTGGTACGACACAGCATCTGACGCATTTCACACTTACACAAAGTGCTTACATGAGTGAGCACTTTGCATAAGTGTGAAACGCGTCAGTTGCTACACATTTGCTATACATTTATCCCGGTGTGCGGCTGTCCAGATCCTTTCAGCTTTCTACATCAATGAGATTGGTAATCGTTTTTTTTTCTTCTTACGCTGACAGAGCGAGGAGAAAAAAAAGCTGTTCACCGGCTTCTGTTCAAGGGACATTGGTCCCGAAGAGGAAGAGGCAAAGCCGCCTCATATGTGCCCACCAGTACCACCTGCCAGTGCCACGAATCAGTGCTCACCAATCAGTGCCCACCAGTACATAAGTGCAAGCAATAATTGCCACCTATCAATGCCCACGAGTGCCACCTATCAATGCCCACCAGTGGTGCCAATCAGTGCCTCATCAGTGCCACCTAGCAGTGCTGCCTATCAGTGTCACCTACCAGTGACGGTCAGTGCCCATCACTGCCACCCATCAGTGCCCATCACTGCCACCCATCAGTGCCAGCTATCAGAGCCACCTATCAATGCCCTTCAGTGTCACCCATCAGTGCCACCTCTCAGTGCCCACCACTGCCACCTATCAGTGCCCACCAGTGCAACCCCATCAGTGCCCACCAGTGCCGCCTATTAGTGCCCATCAGTGCCACCTTATTAGTGCCCATCAGTGTTACCTTATCAGTGCCCATCAATGCAGCCTATCAGTGCCCATCAGTGCAGCCTATCAGTGCCCATCAGTGTAGCCTCATCAGCGTACATCAATGAAGGAGAAAAATGACCTGTTTGCAACATTTATTAGCAAAATATAAAAAATGGTTTTGTATTTTTTTTTTTTAATTCGATCTTTTTTAATTTTTTTAACAAAAAATAAAAAACCCAGAGGTGATCAAATATCACCAAAAGAAAGCTCTATTTGTGGGAAAAAAATGATAAAAATTTCATTTGGGTACAGTGTAGCATGACCGCGCACACTAGTAAAAAAAATATAAAATATCCCATAGTTTGAAGACGCTGTAACTTTTGCGCAAACCAATCAATATTTGCCTACTGAGATTATTTTTTTTTACCAAAAATACGTAGCAGAATACACATTGGCCTAAATTTCTGAAGAAATTGTATTTTTTCAGTTTTATAGCAGAAAGTAAAAAAGATTGTTTCTTTTTCAAAATCGTCTGTCTTTTTTTGTTTATAGCACATAAAATTAAAATTGCAGAGATGATCAAATACCACCAAAAGAAAGCTCTATTTGTGGGGGGGGGGAAAAAGGACATCGATTTTATTTGTGTACAGTGTTGCACAGCAGTGGAATTGTCAGTTAAAGTAACGCAGTGCCGTATCGCAAAAAAATTGCCTGGTCATGAAGGGGGGTAAAACCTTCCGGAGCTGAAATGGTTAAGTGACCAGCTTGAGGCTCCATTCAAACTTGTACAATTCCAAAGTTGCGCAACTTTGGAGCGCACGTTTGATGCAACTTTGGATGGATGCAACTTGGATGTGACTTGTTGTTCCTCTGCAAAGTTTGCATGACTGTTGCATGTAAAACATTCAGGTATGACTTTCATGCATCTTTTGAGGGTTAACATTGAAGTCTATGGCCATCAAGTTGCATGAAAGTCGGACCAAAGTAGTGCATGAATGACTTTAAGTCGCACATTTATGAATGGTTATCACTGGAAAAGATGGGGTACGAATTTCATGCAGCATGACAAGTCATACAAGTGTGAATGAGATGTAAAGCTCACAATACATGTTACAATCTCACCGTACAATCAAACTATGACACTTAAAGCCAAAATTCACCTGAAAAGAGAAGTTCCACTTTCCCTTCTCCTTCCCCCTGCTCTCTCACTTTTGTTTTCTTATTTTTCGGGAGTAGTTAGTTTTGACAGGTACCCGCTCCCACTTTCACTGGTGATCCCAGAGGAAATTCACCTCCCGGCCCACGTCACAGGTCTCAGGAGGCTGCGGGACCATTCACACAGTGCAGCATGACTTGGGCACCCACAGTAGGAAGCCGGCTGTGAAGCCGCAAGGAGTCATAGCCAGCTGCCCACAGTAAACATGGCAGTGCCGGGGATCTGAAGACTGGTGAAGAACTGGCCCGGATGAGCATAGCTCCTAACTGTCCCTAAATTCCAAGGACTGTCGCTGATTTGCAGCAATGTCCCTGTGTCCCTCATTCCTTCTCATTTGTCCCTCATTTTGGTCGAATCCATCGCTGTCCCCTGTGCAGGCCGCGCCCCTCTTCCTTCCTGGGCCGCAGACCCCGGCTCTGTGTCTGTGTGACGTCACTCCTGTGCATGCTCGCGGGAGCCGTCAGTAACGGCAGACTCTGGGAAAGAAACGGTACGGAGGTCCGTTTCTTCACAGCGCATGCAGTGATTACATTGTCGGCGCACTACAAGTGAAATATCTCCTAAACAGCGCACGTTTAGGAGATAGTTCCACTACATATAGGTAAGTCTTATTCTAAAGTCAGGAGGGAGGGTTTACAACCACTTTAAAGAAGACCTTTAACCTAGAAAGAAAACCTATTTTTGCTTCGATGTATACAAGGTGTGCAGTTCATTTTCCGCCTATGGTCAACATAAGCTCTAAGGAGCAGGGCCCTCTGATTCCTCCTGTATTGAATTGTATTGTAACTGTACTGTCTGCCCTCAAGTTGTAAAGCACTGCGCAAACTGTTGACGCTATATAAATCCTGTATAATACTAATAATATAACAATAATAATGGGTAGAATACTTGACTTGCAGCACTGGGGTTCTGGGGCCAGTTTTTGCTGGAACTCTACATGTGTGGGGTTGGTATGTTCTCCCTGTGTTGAGGGTGGTGTACCCGAACAAGCCGGCGCTATGTGTATGAGTGTGTATTGGATAATAAACTTCTTTTTTATGCTGTGTCAAGTGTGAGAGGAACCCAGAGTGCCAGGAGGAAACCCATGCAAGCATTGGGAGACCATGCAGACTCCATGCAGGTAGTATCCTGGTTGGGATTCAAACCGATTGCCCTAGTGCACATGTGTCAAACACAAGGCCTTCCAGGCCATTGCATGTGAGCCTTGCACCCCTCCTGTAGCTACGTAACCCCCCTCGTCTCCACCCCCACCTTGTCTCAGCAGTCGGCAGCAGAGAGGAGGACAGAGCTCCTCTGCCAGATCCTGCGCTTCTCCATGCAGCTGCAGAGTCTCGTATCTGCCCCCCCCCATCTCAGCAGTCTGCAGCAGAGAGGACAGGACTCCTCCTACAGGTTCTGCGTTCTGCAACACCTCATCTTTGCCTCCCCTGGTTTTAGCATTCAGCAGACTCCTGCGCTCCTCTGGTCCTCCTCCAGACCCTGCACTTGCTGCTTCCTAGCAACGCCCCCCATCTTCTTCCCAGCAGCAGTACAAGGTAAGGGGGGATGCAATGTGATGTAAGGTAAAGTAGGGAACTCTTGACTTTTGACGGTGGGGGGGTTTGCTCTGGGCAACTAGTCTTAACAGATACAACTGTCCCTTTGAGGGCAACCATAATGCTGATGCGGCCTGGGATGAAATTGAGTTTGCCACCCCTGCTCTTGTGCTACAAGAAGTGGTGACCACTAAATGTGTATATATGCAGGTGAGATACGGACCTTACATGGTAAGTTCCTAGGTTCACATCTGTGCGGGTGGTGCCGCTGCGGGACCCGCACAATAAGCGGCAGCCGCAACCACCTACACAGAGAAATGTGGGACCCACAGGCGGGTGCCATTAATCCTAATGACACGCAGCCCCGCACCATAAATCGCACCCGTACTGTGATCCTCGGTTCCCGTGCGGGCTACGATTTTAAAAATAGTGCAGGGACTTCTTTTCTGCATGTCGTGGGGCATGGTAGCCCATTAGAATGAATGGGATCTTGTGCCTGCGCACAGGGCTGGTGCAAGGATTTTTGACACCCTAGGCGAAACCTCATTTTGCCGCCCCCCCCCCTTGGCTCCACCCCTGACTCCACCCCCTTTGCCCTGCTCATGCATACCCCATCTTTTTAATTAAACTCCCATCAAATGCAGCCTCACCAGCGCCCATCAATGAATGTTTGCCTGCTTCCATTAATTCGGGAGTCTAGACACAGACACAGTCCTCCGCTGCCGCTGATCCTCTGACACTATGTGCGAATGGAGCAGCGGCTGCCTGCTGATGCTGAGAGAGGGGAGTAGGAACACCAGTGGCTGGGCGCCCTAGGCAGCAGTGCACCCTAGACGGCTGCCTAGTTTGCCTAGTGGTAGCACCAGCTCTGCCTGCGCAAACCATGGCCCGCACAGGTGTGAAACTAGCCTTACAGGGGCAGGGACTAACATGAATGTACAATATATAAACTATAGAAATTTTTTTAATTCTGGAAGAACAATATACAAGGAGAGGCAAAAGGTGGGAGCTCTACCCACAAGATGCAATTGGTGGCTCCTCACCGAACCTCTGATGCCTGTAGATGGTGAAGGAACTTTGCTCTGGAGAACAACTGCTTATCAGTTGCATTTTCAGTGGCAAAAGTTCTACTAGAAGGACCGAGAACCTTTGATGATTGTTAACCCCTTTAACAAGCACCCGTCCTGAAAGGCTGGCAGATATCAGGCCCTGTCTGGTTGGACTTTTGGACGTTGCACCAAGCCCGTTCCAGTTGTCTTCTATCACTGCCATTCTAAGAGCAGACCTCAGTTTACAATCAAACCGCCCTGAGAGATCTCACTCCTCACCACTGACATTGCTGCCATCAAAGCCCAGGACAAATGGCTCTCATGAAACAGACACTTCCCCTCCAGGATCTCTCAAATGTGCAATCCATTGGGGGGGCCCCAGAGATGTTTATGGCCCCTGTGTGCCTGCCCATGCCAAAGCCTCAAATCTTGAGTTCATTGTCCTACTCCGATGGCCTTCTGAGCCCTGTAACAAGTAGGACAAGCAGGACCAGGTTTGGAAAGAAATAGAACCCCTATTAGTCACTTAGCTTTAAGACCCCCAAGGCCCTCAGTGCTACAAAACAGAACTTGTAACATCCCCGTTAGCACTTTTACAATCCGAATCAACCAACATCCACTTATAATCAACATCTGCGGTTTACAAAAAAAAAAACAAAACCTCCCAAGTTGCTAAAAGTGTATTTCAAGTGATTTGGCAGACGATGCAAGTGCAATCATTTTTAACTTCCTTACAAAATAATAGACTAGTTATTTCAGGCCGAACTGTTTTCAGTGCACAAGGGACTCGAGAGGTGTAACAAAAACTTGCGTAATTCCCTCAATGTTCGAGGAGGGTTAAAACATTTTTTTTTTTCTTAGATTCCTATACACAAAGGCATGCCAGCAGGGAGGGGGGGGGGGGAGACAGAGGACAGGCTTCTATGGCAGAGGCACATCTCCACCAAGTGGATGATGGTGGTAGTGCAGGCAGTGGGAATAGATAAGATTTAAAGGTCCTGACACATGGAAGTCGGACTCATGGGGAGAAGATGAGTTCTGCCTCTAGCTAGAATGACATTCAACACCCGCGTAATAATAGAAGCCGTCTGACAATAGCCATTTCACCGAACAAGAGAGGCTTTCTAAACAAAGCAAGATGGAGAGAAAGGCGATTGACTGGGGAGATTGACGCTTTAACAAGGACAGTGAAAGATTTGTCAATGGGCCAGTTTTAAAGATTTTGTCGGCCCCTTTGTGACCTTGGGAAGTTACTGTTGTTTTTTTCTCAAAAAATAATAATAATAATAATCTTCAATCCAGACCTGTTGTCCACACCCAGGTGCAGTTGTGAGCTCCAAACCAATATTTAAAGGCATTGTCCATATTTGTGACCATGATTTTTTAAGTGACACAGTACAGTCACATCAGTCCATGTTCTCAATCAAAGGTCCCTAA
Source organism: Lithobates clamitans (assembly GCA_037952925.1). Taxonomy (NCBI): domain Eukaryota; kingdom Metazoa; phylum Chordata; class Amphibia; order Anura; family Ranidae; genus Lithobates; species Lithobates clamitans. The sequence goes on along the minus strand of JBBGZY010000938.1, from coordinate 615,736 downwards.
CATAAGCATGCATAGGGTGGGTGCCAGGTGTGCCTAGGAACACCCTAATCACTCTGTGCGTTGCCGACTCCCCCTACTGCCCGGGCTTCCCCCCATGCTGCCCCCCCCCCGCCGCAGTGCTGCTGGTTCCCCTCCTTTTCCCTCAGCTGATACGGGGGATGTTTCAGGATGGAGAGAGGGTGAAAGAGCTAGTCAATATGTCATTTATTGGCCCCTTCCTTTTCTAAATAAACAGTAAACACACACACCCACTCACTGTGTCCATTCATAACTGAAGCATAGTAAAATGTGTTTACTATGCTTCAGTTTGTGAATGAACGGGAAGCATAAGCATGCACAGTGTGCCTCTGTGCGGTTCTGATTTCCCTCTACTGTCCGGGCTTCCCCTTGTGTTCAGTTTGTGAATGAACAGGAAGCCGCTCAGCACAGAGCACTTCCCATTCATTCACTGTCCAGTGCAGCTGAGGCTGCAGAGAAAGGGATGTGTGTTTGAGCTTTGGGGTGCACACCCTAATGTAATAGGCTGCGCACACCTATCTCCCTAACTCACATGGATTCATACTAGGGCCAATGTAGACAGGAGCCAATGAACATGTCTTTGGAGTGTGGGAGGAAACCCACACAAGCACAGTGAGAACATGCAGACTCCATGCACATATTGCCCTGGTTGGGATTTAGCTGGGATCTCCAGTGCTGCAAGGCAGAAGTGCTAACCACTAAGCCAGGGGTCTCAATACCTTCTAAACACAGGGCCAGTTCACTGTTCCTTAGGACTTTAGAGGAACCAGAGTATGGCCAGTGGGAGTAGACAATGTCCTGGCATCAATGCCCCATCTTTAGTGGGAGGACAATTGCCCCATCAGTGGCAGTGGGAGGAATAGGGCCCCATCAGTGTCACTGGGAGGAATAGTGCCCCATCAGTGTCAAAGGGAGAAATAGGGCCCCATCAGTGTCAAAGGGAAGAATTGGGCCCCATCAGTGTCACTGGGAGGAATTGGGCCCCATTAGTGTCACTGGGAGGAATAGTGCCCCATCAGTGTCACTGGGAGGAATAGGGCCCCATTAGTGTCACTGGGAGGAATAGGGCCCCATCAATGTCAATGGGAGGAGTAGGGCCCCATCAATGTCAATGGGAGGAATAGTGCCCCATCAGTGTCACTGGGAGGATTACTGCCCCATCAGTGTCAATGGGAGGAATAGTGCCCCATCAGTGTCAATGGGAGGAATAGTGCCCCAAGGATAAAATAAAAGCAAGCAAAGGGCCACAGTTTGGAGACCCCTTCACTAAGCCACTGTGCTATCCTTGGGGTGTAACATGAAGCACGGTCACATTCCCCCAACCCTCAAACCACCCCACACTTAGCTGAGCCATGGGGTGCTTCACTCCGGAGTGTTCCGTTTTCTTTTGAATTGAATGCATCTGTGCAAGGCTCCGCCTACAAAGCCATGTCATCCATTCACAGATCCATTTGGGTGAATGAAAAGACTACAGGTCCCCTCTGTCTGCCCCCATGGCAGAGGGACTCGCAGATCTCAATGAAGGACAAGTGTGGTGATTCAATCTCTCCTGTAGCCCATTGCTGACATCCTCCAGACCCATAACAGTAGATCCGTACCTCCGTACAGACCTGCGGCTGGGAGAGGAGTCTGTACATTGCACCTCTGAGCCACTATTTGTGGTTGCAATGCTCTGCAGGCTTCAATGCAAAAAAAATAATAAATGCACATTTTTTATTTCATTATTTTGAGTGCATTTTACACATTTTTGCTAAAGTTGCCTTTAAATATTCTTCCACACATCACACACATAAGACACATTAGATCGGTCGGCCACTGTTGCCTCATCCTTCTATTTCAACAGATGGCAAAGGTTGGTTTACCTAATAACATGTGCCTTCTTGTGTAATAAGTCACCATTAATAGGTATGAAAAAAAAAAAAAGGTTCATACCGACTCCCCACAACGCTTTGCACGTTTTGTAATGATACAATAATTCCAATGAAATTGCGAAACAGAAAGGCAGCCGTTTATTTTGTCATGCAAGGGGTCTGATTGCATTTGTTACAAACAGCCCGGCTCTGCAGCATGTCAACCTTCATTGCACAGTGCTGATACCTAAATGTTGGCATAATAATGTATACTTTGCTCCCTAGCATTCTGTAGTAAGGTGTAGTACCTCTTTACAGCCCATATGTGTCACTGTTGTTGCTCTTAAAGGGGAAATGTGAACTAAATTGTCCTCTCGCACACCTCTCCTGTGATTATCACATCTTGATGAAGGGTTTATTACACAGACTACTTTCTGCCATACTTTTTTTTTGTATTTGCAATAATAGATTTATTTTCAGGACAAGGTTTCGGGGTCCAAGCAATACTGATACACAAGTTCAATACTGCTTGGAGTTTAGATGAAGAGGGCTGACCTCCAAAAGTTTGTCTTGAAAATGTAACTATTGAGTGTAAAAAAAAAAGAAAAAAGTATGGCAGACAGTACTCAGCGTTGTAATAAACCCTTCATCAAGGTGGAAGTGTCACCGGAGAGGTGTGCGAGGGGACAATTTATTTCACATTTCCCCTTTAACAGCAGCAACAGTGACACATATAGGCCACAAGGGGGTACTACACCTTACTACAGAAAGCTAGGGAGCATTTACATATACATAGCAGTCCACTAATATGGCTAAAATCACCCTAATATTCATAAGCAATTTTATCAAAACTTTTGAAAATTGAGTTTCAATGTAATCATCCCATCCTAGATGGGTCTCCCTACTAACCATACTTCTCAGAAATGTGAGCCTGTGTTTTGTACTCATTAGATCCACAAAGTCAGATCCAGTTGTCTGCAAAGTGCATCTAAAGCAGTGTTTGTCAACCAGGGTAGCAAATCACTCCGGGGTGCCACGAGCGTGAGACTAAGCTTGCCCTGGATCAGAGATGGATGAGAGGACTCTGTGATTCGGGGGGGGGGGGACTCTGTGGCAATGGGGGTACTCTGATGTAATGGGGACCTCTGACATGAGGGGGGGGGGGCTTTGATGTTACGAGGGGACTCTCATGTGATGGAGGCTTCAGATGTGACATTTATTTCATCAAGTTGGTTGTGTTCATTGTCCTAGGCTCAGATTTCCCATTGATAAGTAACTGCTAAAGCACAACTAAAGGCAGAGATACTCACCTTTCCAAGGGTCCGTCCGGCATCGGCATCTTCTCCTGTGTGACAATTTTCAGGCTTCTTCATTGGCCAGCACAGGATGACATCACTTCTGGGCATGCACAGGAGCCAGGATCGGGCCGGTCATTGTAAAATGAGCTGTGCATGCATAGCAGACAGTCATCCTGGCACACAGGATCGGGCCGGCCATTGTAAAATGAGCTGTGCATGCACAGCAGACAGTCATCCTGGCACACAGGATCGGGCCGGCCATTGTAAAATGAGCTGCGCATGCACAGGAGCCAGTGATCCCGCCACACAGGATCGGGCCAGCCATTGTAAAATGAGCTGTGCATGCACAGGAGCCACTCATCCTGGCACACAGGATTGGGCCGGCCGTTGTAAGCAGAACTGCGCATGCACAGAACCCGTTGTAAGATGACCTGGGCATGCACAGGAGACACTCATCCTGGCACACAGGATTAGGCCGGCCGTTGTAAGCAGAACTGCGCATGCACAGAAGCCGTTGTAAGATGACCTGGGCATACACAGGAGCCACTCATCCTGGCACACAACATTGGGCCGGCCATTGTAAGATGACCTGGGCATGCACAGGAGCCATTGTAAGGTGAGCTGTGCATGAACAGGAGCCAATCATATTGGCACACAGGGACGGGCCAGCTGGCGTACGATGAACTGAGCTGGAATTGGGAGTGGGTAACTGTCAATTCCAGGTACCCGCTTCCCCCCCCAAAAGGTGCCAAATGTGGCAGCGGAGGGAGGGGGGGGAGGCAGACAAGCAGAGCTTCCCCTTTTGGGTGCTTTTAAATTGCATATTTACATTGGTCCAGTTTGGCAAAAATGTAAGTACCCATCTCATACCTGATGGGCTGCTGGTTAAGCTGGTAATCACTGTAGTAGTCAATGCTACTACAGTGGTAGCTGTGATCTTCTGCGTCCTGTGCCGAGCACCTTCCCCTTCTGCACACTGATCACAGGGGGTTGCACATTTGGTACTTCCGCCATTCAAAGAACATCTTGTATTATCGTCAATAAATACAAGCTGTTTTCTGATTCGATGAGATGAAGAGGGTGATGATGCAAGTAATGTAAAAAAAAAAAAGATGAATACAGTGCTGAAAAAAGTAAAAAATAAAAATAATTATTGGCTTATTAGCTTATCGTTACATAGGATATCCCCCCTTCCGTCCATCTTGAATGCTGCAGCCAGGCCCATCCACCTTACCAACCGCTCTGTGTCTGCTATTCCTCTCGGCCAATCCCTCCATTGGCTACCACTCGCCCAACAAATTAAATACTAACAACTTACAAAGCCATCCACAATTCAGTCCCATCTACATCACTAACTTAGTCTCAAATACCAACCTAATCATTCTCTTTGTTCCTCCCAAGACCTCCTGCTCTCTAGCTCCTTCAGCACCACCTACCATGCTCGCCTCCAGGACTTTTCCAGAGCCTCTTCCATCCTATGGAACTCCCTACCCAAATCTGTCCGATTATCTCCTACTCTGTTTGCTTTTAGATGATCCCTAAAACCCTTCTCTTCAGAGAAGCCTATCCTGCCTCTACCTAACAATTGTACTTTGATTTTCTCCATCAGCTCATCCCCCACAGTTACCACCTTTTGTATCACTTGACCCCTCCTCCTAGACTGTAAGCTCTAACGAGCAGGACTCTCTGATTCCTCTTGTATTGAATTGTATTGTAACCGTACTGTCTGCCCTCATATTGTAAAGCGCTGCACAAACTGTTGGTGCTTTATAAATCCTTTATAGAAATAATATAAATTAAAATAACAGCTGCACTCACAGATATCAGAATATTAAGATATCTCAACACCTGCATAAAAAAAAATGTGTTGTACTCTTATAAATATAGTTAATCAACAAAACAATTTAAAGTGTAAAGCATTAAGTTCACAATAAAGTCCCAAAGTGAGCTGTAAACCACGAAAGCCTCCACCAGCCTCAGTGCTTCAACTACCACATGGACACTCAGGCAACCCTCTGAAGACGTTCTTTCGGACGATACGCATCAGGGCGGAGGTAAGGGCTGATGTTATTGTGCCTACCCCGGGCGGGTGGCGTTTGTCTTTTCTGCTATTACCCGGCTGTTCTTTGATTTTGATCTTGTGAGTATATGAATGTCTTCAATAAAACAATGTTTGCAAATACTGCACTATGAGTTTTCCTCCTCCTTCCTCTGTAAGTGCGAGATGCTGCCTTGAGTTGATGTGATAAATTAGTGGAAGCCGGCCATTCATTCCACTAGAAAGAGTTTTAAAGCATCTCCTTTCTGGCAACAGTTAAAGTGATATTAGGCCTCTGTTCCCATGAGTTCTCAGGCTCCGGTAAGGTGTCCATGCAGTGGTGGTTGAAGCACTGAGCCTGGTGGAGGCTTTCATTGTTTGCAGCTCTCAGTCGGATATCACTTTGGGACTTTATTGTGAACTAAATGCTTTACATTTAAAAAACATTTTTTGGGGATTAATTATATTTATAACAGCACAACACAATTTTTTTATGCAGTTCTATAAATGGTGGCAGACTTGAGTGAGTGGCCGCCTGTAGTCAGTGTCCAGAGTGGAAACCGCTTGCACAGAATCTGGAAGTTCGCAGCTATCAGTGTAATAGTGCCGACTACTACAGTAATTATTAGCTTCCACAGAAGTATGATATATGCATACTTACACAGTGCCAAGATGGAGCAATGTAAGTATGCTATAAAGATCATACCTGGATCTGTAAACTGTTGGCCATGTTTATTTTATGCATGAGCGATTCTGGATGTATATTGAGTTACATGGTGATAAAGGATGATTTGCACAATTTCACCCTGTGCCCTAAAATGAGCAGCAAATCCCTCGCTATTTCAGATTGTGCTGGAAGTGATGACATGCACATACCTTCTGTATCCTTTACAGTAGTAATTTATTATACATTGGATGATTTACAAGGGCTTGTTCCCTCTAGGATGATCTAACCCTCCTATGATGCCCTCACGAAGGGTCATGGTGTCACGCTCAGATTGCTGCTTGTAACTAAAGCTCAGACAAGTATGCACCTTGAACTTGAAGTAGACAGATAGCCCCTGGGAAGGTTACAGGCAGGAGGTGAAAAGGCTGACTGTAGCATCCAGCCATTCCGGTTTGGACTTTACTCACACTATTATCATGTATGTGAAAACTGATCTTCTTTTGTTCCCAACAGCATGAAATGTGGTACTTTCTGAGGCTGTACGGGTAGTGTTTGCTGTAGAACCAGCAGTGACAAGTTGAGTATGGAGTGCAAGCAGAACAAACGTTGATGCTCCCGCAATACAATTATTCATAAACCGGTTTGAGAAAAGTGCAGCGTTGACTTCAAAATACTAGAGGAACTCCAGCCTTAGCAGGAACCATTTCTATATTGACCATATTTATTAAATGTAGTGAGGGAAGGTTTGAACCCCTGGCATGGTTTTTATATCTTTCTCCAATAGGGAGATTCTCCTTACTTTCTACCCTGATGAACACAACTAGTAGGAGGAATTCTTCCCAACGAGGACATCAATAGGATTACAAAACCAGACAGAGGCTCTAACCTTTTCCACCGACATATCAAAAGCATAAAGCAAATTTTGGTTGGCGTTTCAATTTGAGTCCAGAGCAAGGGTTTTTAAACTTTCTAAACAAAGGGCCAATTTACTGTCCTTCAGACTTTAGGAAGGCTGGACTGTGGCCAGTGGGAGTAGAATATGCCCCAGCGTCAGTGAGAATAAACAATGCCCCATCAATGGTGTCAGTTGGAGGAAAAATGTCCCAAGGGCCAGATAAAGGCAAGCAAAAGGCCACATTTGGCCATAGTTTGGAAACCACTAGTCATTGTAGGGTGAATGCCCAAACCAAATTTGGCAGGGTCGGGCAACTTTGCCTATATATGTGTGTGCATAAAAGGATATACGTAGAAAACTATTTATTTTTCAATTTTAGCCTTAAAATGTACAGAAGTGTTTACTATTACAATATTAGAGGCAAACCACCATCTACAACCTACAGTATTGCAGGCTGGAAGTTTATTTTGTGAATGAAGCCTCCACCCTGCATGGCATCACTATGTCATCAAACTTGCCAAAATATTCTTTCCAGCTATCGAGCCAATGTCACCCTTGCCTATGGCCCACACATATTAATGCCTCCGTCTGAATGGTCCTGCCCAGATCATACCTACCTTCTGGTCAGTCCTCTGCTAACTATGTAGGAGCCATCTGCTCGTAGCCTGATCATGTCAATAATATCCTCAAATAAGGGTGAGGCTATGATATCAGGACAGAGGACATGAATGAGGGACTGTCCCAGAAAATCTATGACAGTTGGCAATTATGTGTCATGGCTGACATAGTGATCACACAATCGGTAACCACTATCGTGGTCAATTATCAGTGGAGCTGTCAGAAACAGCCAGGTCTCAGGTTTTACATGTTGTAACCATGCACAGTGTTGGCTGTGAGCAGTCAAGTGGGCAGGGGGGCGGTGGGGGGGTACACATAGATTAATGTACCCTTAGGATGGAGCAGGGGAACATTTATTCACAGATTGTGGGTGACCATGTTGCATCAAACTTTTCTATTCCTAAGTTGGATGTGCAGATATTGCCCAGGACAAGTATCTGCTGCTTCCTCAAGCATCTGGTTGTGAAGATTCTTTGACCAAACAATATCTCTTCAGTACAACAAAGATTGGGGGTGCATTGAGAGAGATATGCAATAAATGTTTTCTTTGCAGGGGACAGTTACTCTAGTCACTGTTGCTTTAACGCAAAGGTGTTTTCTCTGTGAGACTGTTCTCCTTCATATAGCACGAGAAAATGCAGAAACTACAGAAAATGTCTTAGGGCCCATTCACATTTTGGCTTTCTATGAGTTTCCTTAAGACAGCCATTTTAAAGGAAATGACTGCCAATGCCCTAGAAGGGACAAAAATGGACATTCCTTATTTATTCTTGAAGCAGTACACCATATCACACGGTAGTGTGTTGCTGTTCGTTGTGGTTAAATGTCTGTTAGGTTAGTACATTGGAAGGTGCCATTTAACATACATAGCATGTAATGCATGTTACTGCAGTGCACCAAATGGATAAGTGTAAGGGGTTATTTACATCTGTGTGGTGCATTTAATGCATATGCATGTTGCGTTAGTTAGTAGGAAAGCAGGAAGATGCATACCGATGTTGACAGATCCCATCTGACTTTATTAAACCTGCACAGAACACACTGCAGCCCTACTTAGGACCACCCCGCTCGAAAACTTCACCCAATATTGGCTTGATCAAGCTCATACTGAATGAAACATTAGAGAGGGCTGGTCCTAGGTGGGGCTGCAGTGTTCTATGTCCAGGTTTAATAACGTTGGATGGAATCTGACATCATCAATGTATAACGTCTTGCTTTCCTTTTAAGCTTATAGAGCGTGGCTGGACTCCCATTGGTTGACACATAGAGTTCAAGAGGTGAGGGATTTCCATACAGCCCCCATATCCAATCACTGGCTAAATCCTGCCGCCTTAACCTCTGCAACATTTCCAGAATTCGACCCCTCCTCACTAATGACACCACAAAGCAACTCATTCACTCCTTGATTATTTCCCGCCTTGACTACTGCAACTCTCTCCCTAATGGCCTACCCCTAAGCAGGCTATCCCCCCTTCAGTCTATTATGGATGCTGCTGCTAGACTAATACACCTCACTAATCGATCCGTGACTGCCACCCCTCTCTGCCAATCTCTTCACTGGCTTCCCCTACCAGACCGTGTAAAATTCAAAATGCTAACCATAACATACAAGGCCACCCACAACATCGCCCCCAGCTAAATCACCAACCTCATCTGCAGATATCGCCCAAATCGTCCCCTCCGCTCCTCCCAGGACCTCTTGCTCTCTAGCTCCCTTGTTACCACCTCCCATGCTCGCCTTCAGGACTTCTCCAGGGCCTCTCCCATCCTCTGGAACTCCCTGACCCGGTATGTCCGATCAGCCCCTACCCTGTCCACCTTTAGGAGATCGCTGAAAACTCATTTATTCAGGGAAGCCTATCCCACACCCACATAACAACTATCCCCGAGCCACCCTCATCAAATCATTCTCTGCAGCTATTACCCTTAGTACCACCACTACCTTCCCTTTAGAATGTAAGCTCTACGAGCAGGGCCCTCCTGTACCTTTTGTATTGTACTGTAATTGTGTTGTCCCCCCTATACATTGTAAAGCGCTGAGTAAACTGTTGGCGCTATATAAATCGTGTATGATAATAATAATAATATAATAATACAGGCTTTGAGTGATGACACCCCTCTGCATGTCTATTGCATTAAGGACGCTTAATTATAGGATTGGTGCATAAAAGGCACTTTTTTCTTATTTTACACAATGAAAGGCACCACATGTACATTGGTATACCAAGCAGAATGAATGGCATCACAGCACACCAGTGCTCATATTACCACAACACAACAGGGTTAAGCTGGCTATAGATAAGTCGAATTTTCAAACTAAAATTTTAGGAAAAACAAGGTTCTAAGAAAGTTTCTTCGTTTTTCTAACCATTAGTTGGTAAAATAATGTTTGTTTTCGACCACAGTGATTAGAAAATTTGAATTTCTCAAACAAATGAATCTCTAATAGTGCATGTGTAGTCAGGAGCTGGCTATTATGCCTGCAATTCAGGGACAGTGTACAGCGTTATTAATGTGGGGTTGTTTCCCTCTAGTGTTGGCTTTGACTCTCTGTGTTATTTCCTTTTAGACAAAACCTAGAGCAGAGCAAAGCATTGTGGGATGTGTAGTTTAGAATGCTGAAGGTTTATTTTCAGCAGGACTGGCTTGAACTACCACTACCAGAACGCTGAGGAGAGAGGAACAGACTGCTGGGAGTGGATATAAAAGGGCTGATTTAGGCCTACAATGCTCTCTTGGGACACCTGCTTGGATTCTGCCAGCAGGAGCTCTGTGTCAGTGTGAGCTGCTGCTGATTTGTGGCCTGCACAGTGGGGAATCATACAGTTGTCTCCAGAGGGATCTCTGCAGACAGCATTGTTTCTCCACTACAGCGGACAGGAGACTGTTCCAGATCTTCCAGCAACGCCTGAACTCCAGATCCGGGTAGGCCACGGCATGGTGTGATGGGTTCAGACGCCATTCCCAGAGCCAGAAATCAGAGGGAGTTCCAGAAAGAGCCTTCATCATCATTACCTGCATCGCTGGCAGCAGGATCTGTAACCAGTGTGGGGAGCGGGCATTTGCCCATATAGATCCATTAGAACACTGCATATAGACATCATCTACTTAATCCAGCTTTCAGATACTTGTGGTGCCACTGAAGTCAGTCTTTACACTCTACGAACACTGTATGCAGACATCTATATCCTATTTGCATCTTTATTAACAGCAATCCTATTGGATACAATACTATTAAAGACATATGGGAAAAGTTTGAAGTGAAATACAGAAACCTTACAGATCAGCCAACTTTGCTATATCCTACCATCCAGGATTACTTTATTCATAACACTATAAGGCTAGCTGAAGACTAACGGATTCCAAGGAGTGACATTTCAACCTTTATATCCTCTCTTTATTTACTCAAGTGACTAAAGTTATTTAGCACAAAAAGGTTTACTTTCATTCTGTGGAACTCTATTTAAAGGAGCCAGCCACATTATTTACATTATTTTGCATAGTGTTCTATTGTGTTGTATTGAGGTTAATGGCCTGTGAGTTGAGGAGACAGAAGTGAGTAAATCTGACATAGAAAGTTCCCTACACTTCTGCTGACCCAGTTTAAATAGGTCTCTGTGATCGTATAAGGGTTTGACTATATTTGAATCATACTCATAGGTAAACTTAGGTTTACCAAATAGCCTTTTCCATAGTAATATATTGTTCAGATAATAAATACCTTTATGATTTACAGTGTAATGTTTTGCACTTTCATGTGTCCCTTTTACTACAGTAAACAAACTTAAACCATTTCATTGATATTGTGCAAGTCTCTTATTACTGCTAATAGCTGGTGAAAAATTACCGAACCCAGGATGTCAGAGGTCATGGAGGATTTGCAGAGTCGGGGCAACCTGTGGGGTACAGGTTCTATCAGCTGCTCTTATGAGGGTAGCGCTACACATGTGGTTTTCATTTGGCAAAGTCCATTCATTCCAAAATCAAATGTTAAAAGCAAATACAATCTTTCGAATGACAAACAAACGTTCTGATTTGCGTACAAATTTTCCTAGGACTTTTCTTAAGAATTTTCGTTTGAAATTCTATTCATGTATTGCCAGCTTAAATGGAACCTACTGTATGTTAGAGACAAATGGCTGTTTAACAGATTTCCATCCTCCTGTTATTGTTGAGAATTCATCGTCATTTGGGTGGCACGGCGAAGTCTGGCTCTTATCTGTGGACACCTCTGGTCCCAGTGTGTGGACTTTCTTCTTCCATAATCTGTAGGGGCATCATATATGGGGCTTCAAGTATGCTGCTCTGTCCAGCCGAAGGTTCATCGTCAATATGTTTTTCTTTCACTCCAACAAGCATGTGTAGCTATTGAACTATAACCATAAACGGCAACCCGAACCAAAGGCAACCTTTGCCACAGCACCCCTGTACTAGGGCAGAGGTGGGGCTCCCAATATCCTGTATGGAGAATGTCAGCGACACCAGGTCGCCAATAAAAATGTGTTTTCTGATCAGGAACTTTAACACATTACTAAAGATAAATGAGCTCTAATAGAGGCCACCGCAACCCTCGTTTTCAGCCTTAATGACCCCCAATGACAGGTAGCCTTCAGTATGCCTTTCCAGCAATAGCGAGGTGCCTCCGGCTTCAGCAAAGAATGTACGCTTATGAAAAGTAATGAGGGGGATCGCCGATGACAGGACAAAGAAAAGCAGACACAGGACAGCGAGTCAGAGGTCTGTAAAACAATACAAAAAATTGATTTAAAAAAAAAAAAAAAAGGAAAAATAAATAAAAGGATTAAAATAAATGAACTCCAGGCTTATTGAAAGGAACATTTAATTCACACGTAAACATACATTCCGTCCATTTACTTTAATGCACCCTTAATGAGCCTCAGCGCTAATCTGTACATGTTCACTGGGGTGCCAATCAAAATGAAGGACAATGCACATAAACTGTGCACTGATTAACGTGCATGCACAAACATTTTTTAAATGCTGCTGGTATAATTACACAAAGTCTTCATATCCCCTTGATCCCCACATAGCAGATTGGAAGAGCCAACAAAGAGAGCCAATTGGACATTACAGCATGCACACAATGCTGTTATCCTAACATGTTTCAGGCACTAAGGGCTGGTGAAGTATTCTGGATTTACAAGAGAGGGAGAGTACAGACTAAAACCGCGTACACACGAGCAGACTTTTCGACCGGACCTGACGGACCGAGTCCGGTGGACAATTCGACCGTGTGTGGGCTTCATCGGACCTGCAGCAGACTTTTTCAGTCGAAAATCTGACAGACTTTAGATTTGGAACATGCTTCAAATCTTTCCAACAGACTTGAGTCCGGTCGAAAAATCCGCTCGTCTGTATGCTAGTCCGATGGACAAAAATCAACGCTAGGGCAGCTATTGGCTACTGGCTATCAACTTCCTTATTTAGTCCGGTCGTACGTCATCACGTACGAATCTGTCGGACTTTGGTGTGATCGTGTGTAGGCAAGTCCGGTCGTTAGAAAGTCCGTCGTAACTCCGTCGAAAGTCTGTCGGAAAGACCGTCGGACCTTTGTTGTCAAAAAGTCCAACCGTGTGTACGCGGCATAAAGCCTCGTACACACGATGCAATTGTTGACCAACCGAGCGTCTGATTTTTGTCAAAAGGGCGTGTGCCAGGATCTTGTCTTGCATACCAATGGTACACAATTGTCGTGCCACAAACACGAACGTAGTGATGTACTACGAGGAACTTCAGCTCTTGAGCGCCACCCTTTGGGCCCCTTCTCCTAATTTCGTGTTTGCTGAGCATTGATTCCGAGCATGCGTGTTTGTACTTTTGTGTGATGGATTTGTGTACTGACCATAGGAAAATCAGGCAACAAGCCGAAAATTTACTAGCCTGTCATCCAACATTTGTTGGCCGAAAGTTGGACAACAATTGTCAAAAGGAGCGTACTAACAGTCAGATTTTAGGCCAACAGTCTATCAACAGACAATCCCCTGCCAACAATCGCATCGTATGTACGAGGCTTAAACCTCACCTGCAGGATGATGCTTTTAACAGTAAATAATATGGAGGCTGTAAACACATTTGCAGAGCTGATGAGTAGTGGAATCTCTCTACCTCTGTAATGTGGCAGGCGCAAATCATGTAAATCATGTGGCTGAACACATTTACTAATATTTTGGCTGGGCTTGGCTGGACTTTTGTGTCCATGATATTTGTGTAGCACCCCTCTGACACCAGGATAGCACAGGGCTGGGCTAGCATTTAACCCCAGAGCTGAGTTGATGACTAAAAAGGGGGACCGAGAAAGGATATTGGGCCCCAGTCACCTTTTTGTCTTTTTAAAGTTTTATTGCAGAACACATAAGGAGGTGAGGGTTGGGGTCTCAGAAACCATGGAGATCACTTACAGACTTTACAGATCAATGTCCAGCTTCAGTGTCAGAAACTTTAAGCTGACCCGGCAACACTGTAAGCATGTTCCAAAATTTCAGTGTGTCCTCCAAGTGAGTCACCAGGCCCTTCTGAGAGACCGGTCTTCTTTCTGGCTCTCTCCAGCAAGGGGCTTCCCCTGAGTCTCCTCCTTAGCACAGCTTCCTCCAGACAAGGCAGGACAGCTTCAGGAGCAATTCAGCACATTAGGCCCCAAAACAGGCTATTGGGCCTAACAGCAGAGCTCCAACCAGCAGCACCTCTCTAGGCCCCAGCCTAGGGGAAAGGAGGGAGCACATGGTTTGTCCCAAATATTAATATTATCCCACAGCATGTAGAGGTGGCATAAAGCTCCTACTGGATTGGATGAAGAAAATATAAATATTCATAACTTAGTTTTGTTTGTGAAATCTCATACTATGACCAGTGACATCTACTGGCAACAATGAGAAATCACAAGGCAACTTAAAGGAGAAGTATAGCCAAAGATTTTTTTGGAGATACTTCCCCTGCGGATCACAGGAGTGCAGTTCGTTCTGCACTTCTGCGATCTGTTTTCAGCCAACAATGGGCTGATGTCACTCAGCCAGTCCAGGCTCTGGAAAGATCCCAACCATATGGTCAGGATCCACCCAGAAGCATGGATCATCACCTGGCTCAGTCTCTCAGCAATCCCACGAGAGCCTGGGGCAGCCCCTTCCACCCCCTCCACAGTCCAGCACTCCAGTGAGCAATGGAGGGGAGAGCGGAGAGCCGCTGACCAGGGCTGAAACTAGGGGGGCACCTGCCCTGGGTGACGCATCTAGGGGGGTGTTGCCAGGGGTTCCACCCCACCCGCACTGGGAACCGCTGTTTTAAGGGTGTCACTGCCGCTCAATCAACTGTAATGGGCAGGCAGGTCTCCCTAGTCCTGCCCAGTGCCCAAAAAGCCTAAGTCTTTTCTGCGTCATGTATCCCAGAGAAGGGGGAGCAGAGAACACCCTGGACTGGGGGGGGGGGCGGAGGAGGCCCTGGAATGGGAGGGGGGTGCAGAGGAGGCCCTGGACTTGGGGGTGCAGTGAAGGCCCTGGGATGAGGGGGGGTGCAGAGGAGGCCCTGGACTGGGAGGAGGGGGGGCTGCAGTGGAGACCCTGGGCTGATGGTGGGAAGCGGAGGAGGCTTTGGGCTGGGAGTGTGGAGGAGACCCTGACCTGGCGGTGCATAGAGGAGACCCTGGACTTGGGGGATATAAAGGAGGTCCCCAGCTGGGGGGGTGCAGAGGAGGCCCTAATCTGGGGGGGTGCAGAGGAGACCATGGACTTGGGGGGTGCAGAGTAGGTCCTGGGCTTGGGGGGTGCAGAGGAGGTGCTGGACTGGTTGGGGGTGCAGAGGAGATGCTGGACTAGGAGGGGAGTACACAGGAGGCCCCTGACTGGGGGTGCAGAGTAGGCCCTGGACTAGGATAGGAGTACACCGAAGGCCCTAGACAGGGGGGTGTAGAGGTGCCCTGGACTTGAAAAGTGGGGTTGATAAAGGACCTGAATTCGGAAAGCAGGGTGCAGAGGAGGCTCAATCGTTGGGGTGGGCTGTAAAGGAGGCTTTGGACTGGGCGAGGAGTGCAGAGGAGGCCGTTGACTAGGAAATGGTGGTTGGGGTGGCAAAGGCCCCTGGATGGGGGGGGCACAAGGGAGATACTGGACTAAATGAGGGGGTGCCTGGAGGTCCCAGATTAGGAGAGGGGGTGTCTGGAGGCTCTGGACTAGGGCAGCAGGTGTCTGGAGGCCCTGGATTATGAGAGGGGGATTGTGGAGGCCCTCTGGACTAGGAAAGAGGGTGCCTGAAGGACCTTCCAGCTTCAGGGAGAAAGAGCCAATGACTGACAGCCACCAGCTCTCTGCTCAGGGAGCACTGAGAACTGATTGATCGGCGGTA